>OX345716.1:6046212-6526212 GCA_947044815.1 Apomyelois bistriatella | reverse complement strand
TTACATCGGGTTTGCATGCCGAAAGTCCCAAATCTTATCGGGAAACCTCGAAATAAAAATCAAAAAGGTGTTTATCGTGACCGTTTGAAGCGCCAGAAAAATTTTTGGGAATTTTATGATCAAAATTGACGAGGCTGGAAGGCTTTACCTACCAACCCCAACGGAATAAATAACTTTGTGGCTAAAAACCCAGTGTCCCGAAAAAATTGGCCCATTTTGACACTGTGAGTCCTGTTCCTGGGCTCACGATTGATAACACGTCGTGCCACACCTGCGGATAACCGGAGTCCATAACTCGCCAGGAAGCCGGGAAGCCGAGCGGCCGCCGGAATTGGGTATTCCAGAGGCCCTACTGCCCACGGAGGGACCGGCTGAACGAAGGTTCGTAGTCTACCGCGTGAAGCACAGACAGAAGCACCCCTACACCAAATTCCAGGATCATCCAACGTCGGAGGAGGGAGCTACAAAGGAAAAACTGAACCAGCCAATCAGCGGTTTTCAGCTTATCCTGACTGAACCCGAAGGATCCGCCAACTGCCGCAACGGGTGTCGACGCAGTGAGCCCTGAGCTACCTGGAGACACCACAGCCGAGCTCCTACCGCTGCCCAAAACCCAGCCACAGCGGTTCTTCCCTCCGGGATCACAGGAAAACCGCCATCAGCAAAGTTCGGGACAGCCTGCGTGGAAATCCAGAAGACTTGGAGAAGCGGAACAAGGTGTAGTGTGCAGAGTAACTATCTGACAATTAACAGAAAAATTTTGGAAATTATAGCTTAATTGGTCTATTAATTATAAATTTTTTGGCGAACATAGACAGAAAAATAAATGTTTGTTTACATTCTGCACCAGAACAGCGCCATCTGTTAGAAAACTCTCTAACTACTGAACCGAAAATTTATACAGTATATTAGCGAAATAAATTATTGTTGGCGACTGGTAAACATCCAAAACCATATCTAAAAATAGTGCTGGTTAGATTAGACACCTCCATCTGGCGGATTTAGGTTGAGGGACTTTTTAAATTATACATTAAGTTTTACTTCAATCCCCTCGGAAATTCCCGGATCCAGGTGTACAGGACTGCATCTCCTGAATTTAGATACCATATTCAACCTTAATATTTGTTCTTAACATTTTGGAAACCCCCTAAATTAAAATTGTAAATTCAGCGCCATCTTTGGACAAACTTTGGATTTAAATCGGACATTTTCAAAAAATTTTTCGACCAAAACCGACGACGGGAGGTTCTTGGGGGCGTCGCCAGGACCAAAAAAGTCCGAGGAACCATACCTCTGCGACGCTTGGTTCCGGAGATATAAGCCAGGTAGCTTATAGCAGTGACCATTATAAACAGCTATATCTCTGGATCTACTGGTCGTAGAAGGTTGGGGTTTTTGGCAGTTGGTATTGACGGTGCTATCCCTACCGCTTAGCGTCGGTTTTGATTCGAAACCCTCTAAATTAAAACTGAAAATACGGCGCCATCTCTGGGAAAATTTTGGCATTACAAAATTATTTAGTACTAAGCTAATGGTCCATGGTTCTAAATAAAGGGTGAAGTGTTTTGTTAAAGTTATCTTTTTAGGCTCCCTCAGAGTACACCTAATAGACCTGGTTTTTAAAAGGTCTATATTTCATTGTTTTTTATATATTTTAACTGTCTGCTTTTACTTTGATCGATTCTATTATTTACTCTTGTTGATAACGTGCAGGTATACCCTAAAGCGCGCGGGTAAGCAAATTTTCGACTGAAGCCGACGACGGGAGGTCGTTGGGGGCGTCGCCAGGACCAAAAAAGTCTGAGGAACCATATCTCTGCGGCGCTTGGTTCCGGAGATATAAGCCAGGTAGCTTATAGCAGCGGCCATTATAAACAGCTATATCTCTGGATCTACTGGTCGTAGAAGGTTGGGGTCTTTGACAATTGGTATTGGCGGTGCTATACCTGCCGCTTGACGTCGGTTTCGAAGCGAAACCGTCTTGGATTTTTTGGTCTGAGTCGACGACGGGAGGTTGTCGGGGGCGTTGCGACGACCAAAAAAGCCCAAAGAACCAGGTCTCTGGGACGCCTGGTTCCGCAGATATAAACAAGGTAGCTTATAGCGGCGGCCATCTTGAAAATACTAAAAAACCGCATAACTCGGCTCCCTGAGGTCGTAGAGACAAGCGGTTTTCACCATTGACATTGTCTCCGAGAGCTCTATCTGTTGAGCAATAACGAACTCTACTATTGTAGAGACAAATTGTAGAGTATTATATTTAAGGACAAAATTTTATATTTTATTTATAATTATTGTTAATTGTGTACACGGTCGACCTTCGAGCGACTTGTTGAATCTACAAGAATAAATCGACTGTAGTGTTTCGCTTTATCACTTTTACAACTTATACAAATTTACAGCGACTTTTCGAGGTTTATTGACCGTAATCCTTTTGTTTTACATTTTTAAACCCTTGACGCGTACCCCAGAAAATATGTTTCGCAGCCCACCAAAATCGTTACAGAGCGTGAAACCACCCCCAAAAAATAACGACAGTCCCGCTTCCCCTACAGCGGTGAGACGGAAGAGCATGGAGTGGCCACCTAAAAATGACTCGGACCCCCCCGTTCCATCAAGCAACAGTCAAAAGACGAAGCAGGCAGGACCTGCCAAGGCAAAAATGGGACTTACGACGACACAGGCCGGTAAGGGCAACAAGACATTTACAGTTAAGAAAGTTCCGTCACCGAACAAAGTAGCTCCGTCGCCTACAAAGGCTGTTGTTCATACGGGTCTGTATTCGGAAGCGGCATATCTCCACGATAAAGTTTTGAAAGACTTAGATGAGGCCAGGAACCTTAAAGGCACAATCAAAACCTCTGTAAATGAGGGAGTAAACAGGCTCTTCGAAATAATAAAAGAGTATGAACAAAAAAGGAAAGGGCAGTCGAAAACCGAAACTGAAGTGGATTTACCCCCACAGGACAGTGGAAGGGCTGACTCAGCGTCCGCTGTAGAGCCTGAGCAGTGTCTCGTTGCTCAGCGCCTGGACGAGCAATTAAAGATTCTCCACGAGCAGAGCAAAAAGATGGGGGAACTGCAGGGGGCGCTGAATGAGCAAAGGGAGCTGCTGGAGAAAGTGACTGCGGGAGCGGTATCCTACGCAGATGTGGCTGCAGACCGAAGCCGCAACCACTTGACCTCGCGTAGCACATTACACTCAGTGGTAGTGGCATCGAAAGACGAAACGGAATCTGGAGAGGAAGTGTTGCAAAAGGTTAGAATGGCAGTGGATGCGAAAGAAGGATGGGTGAAAGTGGAAAAAATAAGGAAAGCTAGAGACAGAAAAATCATTATGGGATTTAAAACAAGGGAAGAAAGAGAAAAGGCAAAGAGTAGATTACAAAGGGAAGGTGTAGAATTGACAGTTGAGGACGTGAAGAATAAGGACCCGCTTCTGATTCTTTATGGCGTAAGAAAGGATCTTACAGATGAAGATATCCTAAAGGCCATGAGGAATCAGAACCACGGGATCTTTGCGGACCTCAGCGAAGAGGAAAACAGAATGGAGGTGCGCTATAGAAAGACGGCTAGAAACCCTCTGACTTCACATGTGGTTCTGCGCGTATCGCCAACAATTTGGAGGAGGGCCACGCAACGGGGTACTGCACACGTCGACATACAGCGAGTAAGAATTGAGGACCAATCTCCATTGGTCCAATGTTCACGATGTCTGGGATACGGACACGGAAGACGTCAGTGTACCGAGAGTGTGGATGTGTGCAGCCATTGTGCCGGCCCCCACATGCGGGCGGAATGCGCGGACTGGAGGGAAGGTCTTCCACCGAGGTGCAAAAACTGCACTGTAGCAAAACTGCACCAGGTAGAGCACAACGCCTTTAGTAGAGATTGCCCCGAGAGATGCAGGTGGGATGAGCTTGCGAGGTCCACGGTGGCATACTGCTAAGGGCGACCAGGTGGAAAAAACATCGCACAAATTCCTCCAAGCTAACCTCCAGAAGAACAGGCTGGCGACTCAGGAGTTCCTCCTGGAATCCCAAAGACGTGGTGTGGCGGCTGCTCTTATTCAGGAGCCGTACGTTGGAGCGGGGAGGTCGATGAAGGGTCAGAGAGGTGTTAGACTTTACCAAAATGCAAATCCAGGTGAGGGAATTGTCAAGGCGGTCATTGCAGTCTTCAATGATGACTGGAATGTAATACAGTTCCCAAAGCTTACCACAAATAACATCGTCGTGGTAAAGATCCAGACCAGCACCTGGGAAATAACCCTGGCCTCACTCTACTTCCAGTGCGAGTTGCCGGTCCAGCCTTACCTTGATCACCTAAAGAAAGTCGAAGATGAGATAGGCTCCAGGATGTGGCTGATCGGCGGCGACGTAAACGCCAAAAGCTCCTGGTGGGGCAGCCCCATTATTGACCACAGAGGGGAAGAGGTGGCAGGTGCTCTCGGAGAAATGGGCCTCAACATACTCAACCGAGGAGAAATCCCAACCTTCGACACGGTGAGGGGCAATAGGCTGTTTAGGAGCTACGTCGATATCACGGCTTGTTCAACAGATATCTTGGACCTGGTGAGTGACTGGAGAGTGGATGAAGGACTAACGGGGTCGGATCACAACGGCATCGAATTTAAAATCCTGATGCGCAAGAGTAAGGGAGTCAGGATCCACAGAACGACAAGGGTGTTCAATACCAAGAAAGCCAACTGGGCTCAATTTAAGGATAAATTGGGGCACTCACTTAGGGAAAACAATCTGAGTAAAGTAAAGGTAGAGAGTATTGACACCCAGGAAGAGTTGGATGCGGCGGTTGACTCCCTTACAAATGTCCTGAAGGAGGTAAGTGCCCAAACGATGCCACTGAAGAGTAACAAAGAGACATTTACCATACCATGGTGGACTGAGGAACTCACCAGAATGAAGAAGCTCGTGATCACGAAGAGGCGCAGAATCCGGTGTGCAGCCCCCATCCGTAGACCGAAGGTTGTGGCAGAGTACCTAGAACAAAAAGAGGAATATGAGAAGTTGGCAGCCAAATCCCAGATAGAGAGCTGGAAGGAATTCTGCTGCAAACAGGATAGGGAAGGGGTCTGGGAGGGGATCTACAGGGTGATAGGAAGAACAGGTAATAGAGAGGAGGATCTACCTATGGAAAAGGATGGGACAGTACTGAATCCGGGGGCCTCTGTTAAGTATCTGGCGGAGACCTTCTATCCGGAAGACTCCACGGATGGGGAAGGAGAGTATCACCGCAACGTGAGAGAAAGAGCCGATCTGGTGAATGCCAGCGACCAAAGAGGCTTTTGTGACCCACCATTCACTATGGTAGAACTCGAGCGGGCTTATACCTCATTCAACCCTAAAAAGGCGCCTGGGTCGGATGGCCTCACGGCCGACATATGTGGTCACGCAATTAGAAGCGATCCCGAGCTCTTCCTCGCCTTGTTTAACAAGTGCTTGGAAAAAGAGTACTTCCCCAAAGCCTGGAAAGAGGCTACAGTGGTCCTACTGAGGAAGCCTGGCAAGGACTATTATAACGTACCTAAGTCATTAAGACCGGTGGGACTGCTCTCTATCTTGGGAAAAACTTATGAGAAGATGACGATGGCTCGCCTAAAGTTTTATTTGCTTCCCAAAATGAGTACTCACCAGTACGGCTTCATGCCACAGCGGAGCACCGAGGACTCCCTCTATACACTAATGCAGTACATCCGCACTGGTCTAAAAGACCGGAAGATTGTTTTAATCGTGTCATTGGATATAGAGGGAGCCTTCGACAGCGCCTGGTGGCCTGCAATCAGAACACGACTGGCTGAGGAAGACTGTCCAATCAACTTGAGGCGAGTCATCGACAGCTATCTCAATGATAGAAGAGTGCGAGTTAGATATGGAGGGGAGGAGTTCGGGAAGTGCACTGATAAGGGGTGTGTGCAGGGTTCGATCGGAGGACCCATACTCTGGAACCTCCTGCTGAACCCTTTGCTGGTCGGTTTTGAGGGCTCCGATGTCCACTGTCAGGCGTTCGCCGATGATGTTGTACTCGCCTTCGTTGGTGACACCGGGCACGAGATCCAGGGACGTGCCAATGCCGCACTCGAGCGTGTTCGGGAGTGGGGCGTCGAAAATAAGCTTAAATTCGCGCCTCAAAAAACAAGTGCAATGATAATAACGCGCAAACTCAAATTCGACGCCCCACGCCTGAGCATGGGGGGCGTTAGCATTGGGATGTCCAAGGAGATCAAAATGCTGGGTGTCACCATCGACGAGAAGTTAACCTTCAACACTCACGTGGCGAATGTTTGCAGGAAGGGGATTGGAGTCTACAAACAGTTGTCCAGGGCGGCGAGGGCCAGCTGGGGCCTACATCCTGAGATTATAAAGACAATATATGTCGCAACCGTTGAGCCGATGATCCTGTATGCCGCCAGTGTGTGGGCACCTGCGGCGGAGAAACTCGACGTTCGCAAGCAGTTTGGGGCTGTGCAACGGGGCATAGCACAAAAGATATGCAAGGCATATCGTACTGTCTCTCTCGACGCGGCACTGCTGTTGGCGGGGGTGCTTCCCCTCGACCTCAGAGTAAAAGAAGCTGATCTTCTTTACAGGGCCAGAAAAGGTTTACCCTTACCTGATCTAAAAGACAGGGAGGTCGAGGTGATGTCTCCGGCCATCCAGGCACCGCACCCGGCACATCAGAGGGGTATTGAGATTATAAGCTTGGAGAATCAGGAGCAGGTAGACGCCCATAATAGTCAACAAGTGCGAATTTTCACGGACGGTAGCAAAATAGGAGGTAAAGTCGGGGCTGCATTGTCAATATGGCAATGTGGAACGGAGATTCGTAGCGTTAAACTTGGCCTACCTGACCATAGCACAGTATACCAAGCTGAGCTACTTGCGGTGTGCGTAGCGACGAGAGAGATAGTAAAGTACAAAACTGCTGATTCGTTTGGGGTTCTCAGCGACTCAATGGCTGCACTCTTGAGCGTCAAGAACCTGGGTTGCCTCCATCCCCTGGCGGTGGAAACTAGAGAAAATCTTAAGAATATTTCACTCCAGAACAAGGAAACTAAGCTGTTCTGGATTAAGGCACACGCGGGGCTGGAAGGCAATGAGAGAGCTGATGCTCTGGCAAGAGAGGCCGCTGAGAAGTCCAAACGAAAACACATATACGACAGCTGCCCGGTTTCATTCGTCAAGCGAGGTATTCGAATGGCCACGCTTGACGAGTGGAACCGAAGATACACAGGAGGTAGCACAGCCTCCACTACAAAGCTATTTTTCCCCAACGCAGTGGAGGCATACGGGATCATTCGGAAATTCGAGCCCACCATGTTGAGAACACAGATCCTAACGGGTCATGGCGGGTTTTCAGAGTACCTGAGCCGTTTCAAGTGCAAGGAAGACCCGTCGTGCCCCTGTGATCCCTTGGAGGAGGAAACAATAGTGCATATCCTTTGCTTCTGTCCTATGTACGATAAAGATAGGTTTGAGATAGAACAAGAACTGGGCATAAAAATAATAGCACAAAATTTTAACCAAATAGTAGCAGGCAAAGAAAGAGAGACATTCTTGAAATACTGTGAAAAAGTTGCTGGAAAGGTGATAAAGCGAAACAAAACAAAGTAATTTAAATTATGCTTACGTAATATTATATTATATTAATGTCTAAGCATAGAAAATAAGTGTGTCAAATGTATTAGATGTAATAAGTAGCAACTAAGAAATTATGTAACACCCAAATGTATTAATAAAAAAGAAGTGTATACCTTAAATAAAGAAAAACCCCCGAAAAATCCCATAGACATAAGACAAAAATGAAATAAAATGAAAAGTAAGAATAGTTAGAATATGGGAATCCCACCCATCAAGAATGAATGCGGATGAATGAAAGAAAGAAAAAGTATGCGGAATGAGAGTACGAGAGGCATGAAATGCGAGAACTGGTATGAAAGAGGACAGTTATAAAAAAGACTCCAGTAACCGTACTGGAGGTACTAGTAATAAAAAAAAAAAAAAAAAAAAAAAAAAAAAAAAAAAAAAAAAAAAAACCTAACCTAACCCATGTTGGATTTTCGAAAATTTTACATCTATATACGAGTGTCGCACATCATTGGACTCGGAAAATTAGCGCCAATTTAAAGGAGTGTGTCTGAGAGAATTTTCTTTCCGCGCCCCATACAATTTTTTTCGAAAAACATACAAATTTTGACTTTTTGATTTTTCCAAATTTTCCACGAACACAGGTTGTTCATATTTTGATCTAACATTGTAGAACTCATTAATCCGCGTAGAAAGAGCCGCTTCTCGGTCTTCTGCATCAATTTTGGAACTTTGTATAGCATTTTGAAAATTTCAAAAACCACATTTTCTTAGAAAATTTAAAATTTTTGTACTAAACATTTTTTGATTTTTGAATATCTATATCCGTCTCGCTGAGACGAGTCCGTAGACACCACGTTTGCGCGGATCGGCCGCATAGAAATCAAAAAATTCGCCCGCCCGCCCTCCCTTTTATTATCGGGTATATCAACTTTCCAGCTTATCAACAAAGAAACAATTTGGTTAGTAGCCCAAAGACAATTTTAACGACACTGGTGCAGGATCGTTTTTACCGAGCGTGGACTGTCGGTTTGGTTGAAATACTCACCTACTGCAGCTCGCGCCGATAGGGGGACCTGTAACAAAAAACTACATATTAATTTATAATATTTATTACTAAATTTAGGGGAAGTGCCCCAATTCTGATACCGTTTTTACAATATATTTTTGTCTCGACTGGAAAATTTGATATATAGGCCAGGTGTGGAGCAGAGCGTGAACGAATTGCACAAATCCTTTGACTAATAATAATTCTAAAGAAATTCTTGTCAATTTATTATTTTTATAGACGACTCGGCTTTAGAGCCACACTTTTAAACTTATACGTGATAGACCTCATATATTATTGAGGAATTCATAATTTTAATTTTATATACATTGACAAGGCCCGGTGCCCATATATTAAAAAACTTAAATTGATAGTGCAACTTATTGCTAAGCTGCAAACGGTGAATTTTAAGCCCTATTGGCAATTGATTAGGAATAAGGATACCTTTCGGACCTTTTATCTAAATTAATCTGGTTATCGACGGAATAACAGCGAAAATAATAATTTTCGCAGTAAACACTCGAGCCTATTGTATACGGCAACGTAGTCAGAATAGGCGCTGAGTAAGGCCACCTGACTCCATCGACCCAGTAATCTTACGATACGTTTTTAAACTTTGACCCCGACTGGCGTAGTCCATTGTGTTGTCCCTTTTATTTTTGTATTTTTATTTTTTGTTCTTATATAACACTTTTACAAATTTAATTTTATTCTTGACTGACCATGTTTCATTCACCGCCCGCGAAAAGTAAGGAGAATCCTGGTGTCTATGACTCCCAGATTCAGGAGTCACCTCCACCAGAACGCGAACATGAGAAGATGATCAAATTGATTCCTAGCTACGAATTGCGAGATTTTAAAAGAGAAGCGGCTGAATATTACGAGTGCGCGCTTTTTAACCTCAACGAGGCTAGGAACCTCAAAGGCACGTTGAAGGAGGGCGTCACGAAAAACCTGACGAGGCTGCACAAGTTGTTTGTAATCTTGTGCAGTACAGACGACAGCACGTACCCAGCTGCGTCGGTATCCGTGTCTGACCCCTCTTCCTCACCGCCGATTGCTTCTAAAGAACAGCCAGAAAGGGTGGACGGTCTTGAAGAAATCAAAAAACTTCTGGACGAAAACAACAAAAAAATGGACGACCTCAAGAGGGAGATTTTGGAAACAAACGGCAGGATAATGGACGAGGTAAAGGAAATCATTGGCTCGGACAAGACAGCAACGAATGCAGTAAGAGACGATGAGGTCCTCTTAAAAGTCTTGTCCGAGAACCAAAATATTCTAAGGAGTAATACCGACAAATTGGATCATTTGACGGAAAAAATAGCCCTGCAAGTGGTCACCGGGAACGCCCCTACGTACGCGGAAAAAACCGCTTCAACCAACAAAAAAGCCCCAGTGACTCCACCCACCCTTCACTCAGTCGTTGTAACCTCGACGGATAGCCAGGATACTGGAGAGAATGTCCTGGAAAAAATAAGGGTAGCGGTTGCAGAGGAGGAGGAGGGTTGGATCCGAGTCGAGAAGGTGCGGAAGGCGAAGGATCAGAAGATCATAGTGGGTTGTAGAACAACAGAAGAGAGACAAAGATTCAAGGAAAAAATGCAGCAAACCGACCAACTCCAGGTGAAGGAGATACAAAACAAAGACCCGTTGGTTATCTTAAAAAATGTTATCACCAAAAATACCAACGAAGAAATTATAACGGGGCTTAAAAAGCAAAATGACAAAATCTTTAAAAACATCGAAGAAAACAAATTTAGGCTGGAAATTAAATTCAGAAAGAGAGCCCGCAACGCGATACTCAATCATATTGTGTTATCGGTATCTCCGGAAGTGTGGTCTAGGATGGTAACGGCCGGCTCAGCGCACTTGGGCATACAGAGAATCCACATGGAAGACTACTCTCCACTTATCCAATGCTCAATGTGCCTGGGCTACGGCCATGGCAGAAGGTATTGTAAGCAGAAGGAGGAAAAGTGTAGCCACTGTGGTGGCGCACATAAGAGGGATGTGTGCCCGGACTGGCGCGCCGGAACGGCCCCGTCGTGCCTGAACTGCATAAATGAGAAGAATGAATCGACAGATCATAACGCATTCAGCATGGAATGTAAGGTCAGGCAGAGGTGGGACGCCCTGGCGCGCGCCCGGGTAGCATATCAATAAGGTTGTACAGTGGAGCTGGATCCGGAGCTGAGCGCTTGATCAACCATTGTAGTACAGGATAATGTATCCCAAGCGCAATGAGTGTTACGAACAGGTGCACAGCCCCGAATCCGGTTGTGCTAAAAAAACATAATATGAAGGGTTGATCCGGCGGATAAAAACTATCCAGACGGCTCAATATTAGGTAGTGAAGTGAATTGAATATATTGTTGGAAAAGTATTGTTGATAACATTAATGAATAGTAGTGTCAAAATTGTGCAACCCACGAACAAAGAAATCATGGTCAGTTCTAAATTATTACTTTATAGGTTTACAATACAACTTTGTATTGCATGATTATTAATAGTGCATCTAATTATAAAGTCTTAAAATTTTTAAAATTTTTATAAATAAATTGGATAAAAATAAAGATAAATATAAAGATATAAAAATACATTAAAATATAAAATAACCAGACCAGCACATACCATATCGGTAGTATTATTTAAAATTAGTGTAAAATTAGTCTACAAAATGTGTTGTCTAAAAATTTGAAAACAGGTAGCAAAAAATCGCTCCTGTATGTTGATTACCAAAGATTTTAATAACAAAATTGTGATAACGATAGTAACTTACATAGTTATAAATACATGTATAGAACTTAGATAATAGATAACAGATACTAAACAAACATAAATATAAACTGAATTAAAAATAGTCAAAGATTTGATTTGTATACCGTACTTAATATAACAAAACAAAAAGAATAGTCTGAAAACTATTTTGTATATCAAACTCAAAGATAAGAATTTAAGTAAACAATAAATATAAATAAAATGTAGAGTATAACCAGAATGTAAAACAATTGTGTATGAAACTAGTATACAAAAACAAAAAATGTAAATGTAAGAAATTTTTAATTCAGCAATAACAAAGGTTCTGATAATGTCAGAAGTTATCACGATATATATCTTAAATAAAGATATAATTTAAAAAAAAAAAAAAAAAAACCTAACCTTTTTTTTTTTTTTTTTTTTTTTTTGATTTCGCAGGGGAATGCTTTTACGCACGGAGTGTGGGACTCCTGGGCCGCTACTCGGCCCAGACTACCCACTAAACCCCTGCGGGTGCCGTCGGCCGCTTTGCATGGAGGCGCCTCGGATCTAACTAGCACAAGACGCCTCAGCGACTGGCCGGTCTCTCATAAGAGACCGGACTCACCACTCTCAGAGGCCCTCCGACACCTGGAGGACCTCTGCCGCCGGGTGGGACCTTAATCCAGTCCCACTTTTATGGGGGCGCTTCCAGGCGCGCTAGGTAGCGCCTGCGTCGCACCCCCGCTCTCCGCCTCCGGATCGGGTCCGCGAGGGGGTCATCCTCGCGGTCCCTTTCCTCGGCCTCCCTCTGCGACATAACGGTCTCGCAGAAGGAGGCCATTGCCATCCAAGCCCTGTCGCTCTCGAGCATCGCGTTGACGACACTCGGGAGCGACAGGTCCACCCCACCAAGCGCGGCGGCCAGCTCCTGGCGCTGCCGGATCCACCTAGGACACCGCTCCAGGACATGTTGAGCGGTGTCCCGAGCCTCGCCACAATCGTGGCATCGTGGCTCGGCCTCTCTCTGGGCCACGCGGTGCAGGTACTCACCGAAGCAACCGTGCCCGGTGAGCACCTGCGTCATGCGGAAGGTGAGAGGTTTGCGCCGTCTCAGCATCCACCTCTCCAGGACCGGGCGCAGGGCCTCCGCTGTGCGTACACCATACGCTGCCTGCGCCAGGTCCGCCTCCCACCTCCGCACGAGTTCCGCTTGCCCTCGCAGGCGCACCCGCCGGACAACCTCCACCGTGGGGCGCTCGCCGATTTCCCTCCTTCTAGCCACAAAGTGGTACACTTCGGCGAGCACCTCCGCCACCAATTCCCACGGCGGGTCGCCCGCGAGGGCCGTGGCCGCAGAGAAGGCCACTGTACGGTACCCCCGTATCACCCTCACCGCGATCACCTTCTGCGCCTGTCTTAGAAGGCGTTTGTTCGTCGCGGTGAGGGCGTCCACCCATATGGGGGCACCGTACATGGCCATGCTCCGGCAGACGCCAGAGTAGAGCCGCCTTACTGCTTCGCTCGGCCCACCCAGGTTGGGGAGGAGTCGGCCGAGCGAAGCAGCCGTCCTGATGATCTTCGGCCCCAGTTCTCGAAAGTGGGGGCCGAAAGACCATCGTCCGTCGAGGATGAGGCCCAGATACTTCATCTGGGTGCTCACCCTCAACTCCTCCTGACCCACCCGGAGGCGCGCTCCTGGGGGGGGACCCCGCGTACGGGCCCCGCGGAAAAGGAGGACTTCGGTCTTGTCCAAACGGACCCGAAGCCCAAGCCTTTCTATGCGGTCGACCAATAGGGCAAGGCCCGTTTCGGCCAACCGCGCCGCCTCACCGAAATTCGCACCCCGGGACGTGAAGAGAGTGTCATCCGCATAGCAGATGACACCCGTCCCGGGGGGAAGCCAGCACCGCAGGACCCAGTCGTAAGCGATGTCCCACAGGATAGGGCCGAGTATCGACCCCTGCGGGACACCGCACCCGACGCTCCGCCGAACCATTCGTCCCCCCCTGTCCTCAAACAGGACGACGCGCTCCTCCAGGTACGCCCCCAACAGCATCCGCAGATACGGGGGCACCCTGAAGTACTCGAGTGCCTCCCGTATTACACTGTGCGGAATGCTGTTGAAGGCGTTGGCGATGTCGAGGGACGTCGCCAGGGTCACCTCTCCATCCCGATCCGCCTCCTCCGTCACCGACCGCAGATGCCTAAGGGCATCGATGGTGGACCTCTCGGCCCGGAACCCATACTGCGCGTCAGAGAGACGCAGTCCCGGGCCATCCTCCACGTGCCGAACGAGCCGCGAAGCCACGACACTCTCCAAGGCCTTCGCAGCCTCGCTCAGCAGGACCAGAGGTCGCACCGCCGAGGCCGAGTCCAGGGGTCGGCTCCCCTTCGGGATAAGGCAGAGCCGACCCTCCTTCCAGAGTTTCGGAAACCGCCCCTCCCGCAAACAGCGGTTGAGCAGCTCCCGAAACCTTTCCCCGAGATGCACGAGAATCAGCGCAAGCATCTTCCCGTGCACCCCGTCTGGACCCGGTGCCCTTTTCTTCGTCCGGAGGCGGTCGAGGACCACCTCCATTTCGACGTCGGTGACGGAAGGCGGATCAGCCTCCACCTCACCTGCCTCCACTCCGTCAGGCGGCTGTCGGGCCATTCTTGGCGGGGAAAACCCCCGCGGATTGCCGGGGAATAGCTCCCCGACAATCTCCTCCAGCAGAGCTGGCTGAAGGGTCTCCGTCAGTGGGGCCGCCAGTGGACGCAACTTGTCCCGCGCCCACTTGTACGGGCGACCCCACGGGTCTCTCTCTATGCCCTCCACCAGCTCCTCGAAGGCTTCCTCCTTGGCCCGACTAATGGCCAGCTGCAGCTCGATACGTTTCGCAACATACACCGCATACAGCTGGTCATCCCTCTCCTCGTCGCGGGGGCTGCGCCGTCGACTCCGGCAGTAGGCTCTTCGGGCCCCGTTGCAGGCGGTTCGAAGAGCGGCAATCTCCGTCGACCACCAGTACACCGCCCGTCTAGGGGGGGGGCGACTGACGCTAGGCATGGCCGCCCTGCACACTGCAGTGCAGGTGTCGCTGAAGCGGCCAGCCGCTTCGTCTACCCCCATTCCCACGAGAGACGGGAGGCTCCAGCGGCCAACGATAGCCGCCTCTTCCGCCAGCTCCAGGTCGAGCCGCAAGAGCGCCCAGCGCGGGAATCGGCTGCGCACCCGCGACGATGTTGCCGCCTGACCTTCGGGGGCGGCAGACACCTCGAACCGTATATACAAGTGGTCCGAGAGTGTCTCCACCCCCACTTCCACCCTCCAGTCCGTGATTGTGCGCGCGACAGCGGGGGTGGCAAACGTCAAGTCCACCACCGAACCCCCCGTCCGCCGCACGCACGTCTGGGCTGTCCCCCTATTCAAAAGAGACAGCCCCGCGGCTAGCGCCCATTCTTCCACTTTCTGCCCCTTGGGGTCAGTGGCCGGATTCCCCCACGCCGTGGATTTGGCGTTGAAGTCACCGGCCACCAGCACCTTTAGGGGCGCTAGCCGCCTTACCTCCGACCCCAGAGCGTCCAAAAGCTGCTCCAGAGCCGGCAAGTCTCGATTCGGGGAGAAGTACACGCCAATTATGGCGTACTCTCCCCGGACCACCACCACGTAGCCACTCCCTCTCCTCCGGATCGTGAGGGGCGGGGCAGCGCCAGACCTGGCCACGACGGCCACGGAGCCAACCAGATCCCCAGCCCAGTGGGGTAGGGAGGGTACCGCGTACGGCTCCGAAACCACCGCGACGTCTATGTCCCACTGCGCCATGGATTGCAGGAGGAGATCCTGCGACCTGGCGCAGTGGTTGAGGTTGGCCTGGAGGAAGGCGACCCCCATCACTCCTCCATTTGGCCAGATGGCGCCGCCTGTTGTCTGCCCTGTCGCGGAGGAGGCGACAGCCCTTTACCGCGGCTTGGCGGGGGGTTACAAGACCTACCCCCCATCACGTGGTCCGGCAGCGGGGTTCAGCCGCGCAGGACGCGGACATGTGGCCCTCCTCTCCGCACCTGTAGCAGAGCCGTCTGCGATGGGCACAGCGCTGCAGTGTGCCCCTTCCCCATGCACTTGTAGCAGTGCATGGGGCGCGCCGCCAAGTGCTTGAGCCGCGCGCAGCCCCAGCCCACACTGAGGCTGCCCGCCTCAATCAGCTTTTTGGCTGCTGTCACCGGGCAGCGCATGAGGGCCGAGCGGGAGCCCCGCCAGTCTGGGCGGATTTCGCCCACCCAGACCTGGTCCTCCGCGCAGCTCCCAGCCTTGGCGACCGCAGCCTTTACCCGCTGCACGGTAGCCGTATCATTCAGGCCCGTCACGCGGAAGTCCGCGGTTTTGACGGGCCTGGAGACCTCCACAACGCCGGAAAGCGCGACCCTCAAGGCCGATGCAAGAGCGTCGGCCTTATCGGAGCTAGCGGAGCCGGGGATCTCGATTAGCCTCGCTCCGGTCGCACTCGGGCGAATCCGAAGCGAGCCAATGCCCAACTCCTCCAGGTCCACTTCCTGCTCAGCCTTAAGGAGGGCGGAAGCGTACGAAGCCCCATTTTGTGCTGCCTCCGGCTGTAACTTAATAATTACAGCCGAGGAGCGAGGAGCCGACAGCTTCTTCGCCTTCGCTGATGCCGCCTTGGGGGTCGCCGTAGGCGCCGTTGCGGGTGCCACTATGGTCGCCGCCGTGGGTGCTGTCGTGGGCTTGGCCTGGGACTTTTTCCCCACGCCCTTCCCCTTCCCTCGTACCTCGACCCAGGGGAGCTCCGGCGTTGTGTCGTCCGTCACTGTGGAGGTCGACGGTCCGAAGGGCCCCCACTCCGTTGCCTTAGCTGCCCCTTTACGACCCTGCTTCTCAGGGGCCGGACGTGCTGGGGCCCGGACCTCCATCTCCTCCACCGGCTGCACAGGCCGCCGCGGCACCCGGTCCAAGCCGGAGGCCTCCTCAATGGCCGCCCTCGCGGTCCTCGCCACCTCTGAGTTATCACCCGCCAGGGGTGGGCGGGTAGTCCTGCGGGATAGGCGAGACTCCATCTCTGCCAGGCGGCCGTCTATCATTTTGGCCATGGAGGCCTCCAGCCTTTCTACCACCTCCTCATCCATCAGAGGAGGTGTTTGCTGTTCCGCGGTCCGTGCAACCTGTGCAGCATCGCGGCGGGCCTCCTCGAACCCCCGGCGGAGCGCAGCAACCTCTGCCTTCATGTTGGCCACCTCTCTTTGGAGGCGACCATTGTCGGCTCTGAGACGCCGGACCTCGTCTGATTCGCTGCGGGCCACCAGGGTATCTACAATGTCCCTGATGTCCGAGGAAGCCCGCAGAATTTTGGCACTAAAGCCCCCTTTGAGGGCAGTGGTTTTTCGGACGAGGCTGGTTATTATTCCCAGCCTCTCCACCGCGGTGTCCATAAGACCTTCGGCACCCATGGCACCGAAGTCCCGCGCCTCAATGGGGGCCATCTCCGACCCCTCGTCTCCACTCGGGAGTCCTCCCTTCCGGTAGTCCCGGGCCGCCAGAGTGGCCGAGAAAGAGGCTACATCATCCTCCTCCCGGCTCCTTCGTTCCTCAGCCCGGGCCCTCGTCGCATTCGAGGCACCCCGAGCCTTTCCTTTCTTCACCACTGGCCGTGGTGTCCCAACCTCGGTGTCGGAGCCGCTGACCACCTCTGAGTAAAGGCGCTTAGTGCCCAACACCGACTCCGACAACGAGGTGACAGAGCCCAGACTGCCCAATAGGCTTCCTAGCCTTTTTTGGCCTACCGCCGAGCCATCCGTCAACCCCTCCCCCTCAGAATTCTCCATGCTTCTCTCGTGCTCGGATCTGGACCTTCCACTGTCCTTTCCACCACCCGAGCCTTTCCCTCCCCCATCCGAATTCTTCCCCCCCCGCTTTTTTCTCCCCTTAGGTTGGCCCTGAGAAGGGCCTTTTTTTGCAAATCGCCCGGAGGCGTCTCGCAATAATTGCGGTTCCGACATTTTATGCACTGATTGCTTCGACTGCACAGAACTTATTAGCCGTCGGCCTGCCACTCCGTTACGGTGGACAGGACGCGACGTTACCAGGGGACGCGACGTGGACGCTAGTTCTGTGGGGTGTCCCCCAACCTAACCTAACCTAACCTAACCTAACCTAACCTAACCCGTAAGTGACTATTGGTTCCACAACATGTTTATAAATAGTCTTTATGTTCTCGGGGTGTGCTCCCCAAGTGGCTCTGGAGAAGATGGAAAGTTTTTTGAAGATTTTGGTCGCCTTGGCCAACACTTGTGTGACATGACTTCTGAACGTGAGTTTCTGGTCTATGTGGATGCCCAAGAGTTTGATTTCCGGGGAGAAGTTAATTGTAGTGGCGTTCATGGATATTGTAGCTAACTTAGCTTTTGGAGTAAATGCGATGGCTTGCGTTTTATGTGGACCAAACTGCAACTTGACAGAGCGCCCCCACTCAGAGACAGTGTTCAGCGCGGAATTTGCGGCCAGCTGCAGACGATCGGGTGTGGACGCAGTGACTACAAGGAAAACATCGTCAGCATATGCCTGAAGATGACATCCTTCCGGCAGTGTGGCTTCCAAGAGTTCGTCCAATATTATGTTCCACATAGTGGGGCCACAGGTGGATCCCTGGATGCAGCCCTTGACCATGGTCCTGGTGACTCTTTCCCCAGCGTGATCAAGAATGACATTTCTGTCCTCGAGATAGCTCCGGACAAGTCCAAAGATATTTCGAGGGTCACTTACGGCGCAGGCATCTGGGGACACGTTGCAAAACTGAAGGTGGTACGCAGGAAAATGCTATCTGCGCAAAGGGGATTTGCTCTGAGAGCTATAAGGGCATTCAGGACAGTCTCTACCAACGCAGCCCTAGCACTCGCGCAATTAACACCTCTCGACCTAAAGGTATTGGAAGTAAGTCGGATTGAGAGGGCACGCCTGACTGGAACTTTTGAATCACTTCCAGATGCCATGCTCGAGAAACCCACCCCTTCTCACGAATTGCTTCACCCAGCCCGTCGTATAACCCTGAAATCTTCACAGACAAATGAAGTGCATAACACAGTTCAGACTCAACAAAACACTCACACAGGCAGCAACATACCCACCTCGCACACACAAATTTACACAGACGGTAGCAAACATGAGGACGGCTCCGCCGGGGCCGCCTTTGTTTGCTATCAAAACAACAGAACAGATCCTATACACACCAAGAAACTCAAGCTACACAAATGCTGCTCAGTCTTCCAGGCGGAGCTGTTCGCCATTCTCGAAGCTTGTCGCTGGGCCCTACGCCGAGGTTTTGCGGATGTGACCATACTATCGGACTCGATGTCTGCGATCAAAGCTCTGGAGGACCGCAGTAACTCTCACCCTCTGGTGAGTGAAGTCTTCCAGGTTGTGGCGAGACATCGAGAGATAGGTCGCATCCACTTGACTTGGGTAAAGGGGCATACCGGCATCGACGGCAACGAAGTGGCGGACCGCGCTGCCAAGGCAGCAGCCCTACTACACAAATCCAATGATTACGATGCCATACCGACATCGTACATCAAACACCTCATACGCACACACACTCACAACACTTGGCAGCACAGGTACACAAGCGAACCACAAGGCTCACATACACGCACACTCCTACCAACTTTAAAGCATATACATACACTCTTCACAAAAACACCCGTAACATTTACACTCACACAATCACTCACAGGCCATGGGTTCCACAGGAGTTACTTGCACAGATTTCATATCATTGATACAGACTCATGTCCCTGCGATGGCACATCCAAGCAAGATCCCGAGCATATAATGAAACACTGTCCTAGATTTGGCGCAAGAAGATCCGAACACGAACTCTGCTGTAGCATGTTGAATATCGCCGACCCATACAGGCTGACAGAACTGATGACTAAGGAGTCTGCCTTGTTATCATGGGTTGAATTTAGCCACTACGTATTCTCACACATCAGAGAGTTTAATGACAGGGCGGCGAATACTTCAAATCAGTAGGAAAAAAAAAAAAAAATATATGCAATAATATATATATATAATAATAATATATAAATATATGTGAATATAAAATATTATATATTAATTGAACTTCGCGACTTTTCATACCTGTAGCGACTTTATAAGAGATCCAACTGGACATAAATGCATCAAATAGCAACAATACCAGATGGATCTAAAACCTTTAAATATAAAACATAAACAGCGATTCAAATAGAATAGAAAAAAAAAAAAAAAAAAAAAAAAAAAAACCTAACCTAACCTAACCTAACCTAACCTAACCTAACCTTTTTTTTTTTTTTTTTTTTTTTTTTTTTTTTGATTTCGCAGGGGAATGCTTTTACGCACGGAGTGTGGGACTCCTGGGCCGCTAGTCGGCCCAGACTACCCACTAAACCCCTGCGGGTGCCATCGGCCGCTTTGCATGGAGGCGCCTCGGATCTAACTAGCACAAGACGCCTCAGCGACTGGCCGGTTTCTCTATCAGAAACCGGACTCTCCACTCTCAGAGGCCCTCCGACACCTGGAGGACCTCTGCCACCGGGTGGGACTAAGTCCCACTGTTTATGGGGGCGCTTCCAGGCGCGCTAGATAGCGCCTGCGTCGCACCCCCCCTCTCCGCCTCCGGATCGGGTCCGCGAGGGGGTCATCCTCGCGGTCCCTTTCCTCGGCCTCCCTCTGCGACATAACGGTCTCGCAGAAGGAGGCCATTGCCGTCCAAGCTCTGTCGCTCTCGAGCATCGCGTTGACGACACTCGGGAGCGACAGGTCCGTCCCACCAAGCGCGGCGGCCAGCTCCTGGCGCTGCCGGATCCACCTAGGACACCGCTCTAGGACATGTTGAGCGGTGTCCCGAGCCTCGCCACAGTCATGGCAACGTGGCTCGGCCTCTCTCTGGGCCACGCGGTGCAGGTACTCACCGAAGCAGCCGTGCCCGGTGAGCACCTGCGTCATGCGGAAGGTGAGAGGTTTGCGCCGTCTCAGCATCCACCTCTCCAGGACCGGGCGCAGGGCCTCCGCTGTGCGTACACCGTACGCTGCCTGCGCCAGGTCCGCCTCCCACCTCCGCACGAGTTCCGCCTGCCCTCGCAGGCGCACCCGCCGGACAACCTCCACCGTGGGGCGCTCGCCGATTTCCCTCCTTCTAGCCACAAAGTGGTACACTTCGGCGAGCACCTCCGCCACCAATTCCCACGGCGGGTCGCCCGCGAGGGCCGTGGCCGCAGAGAAGGCCACTGTACGGTACCCCCGTATCACCCTCACCGCGATCACCTTCTGCGCCTGTCTTAGAAGGCGTTTGTTCGTCGCGGTGAGGGCGTCCACCCAGATGGGGGCACCGTACATAGCCATGCTCCGGCAGACGCCAGAGTAAAGCCGCCTCACTGCTTCGCTCGGCCCACCCAGATTGGGGAGGAGTCGGCCGAGCGAAGCAGCCGTTCTGATGATCTTCGGCCCCAGTTCCCGAAAGTGGGGGCCGAAAGACCATCGTCCGTCGAGGATGAGGCCCAGATACTTCATCTGGGTGCTCACCCTCAACTCCACCTGACCCACCCGGAGGCGCGCTCCAGGGGGGGGACCTCGCGTACGGGCCCCGCGGAAAAGGAGGACTTCGGTCTTGTCCAAACGGACCCGAAGCCCAAGCCTTTCTATGCGGTTGACCAATAGGGCAAGACCCGTTTCGGCCAACCGCGCCGCCTCACCGAAATTCGCACCCCGGGACGTGAAGAGAGTGTCATCCGCGTAGCAGATGACACCCGTCCCAGGGGGAAGCCGGCACCGCAGGACCCAATCGTATGCGATGTCCCACAGGATAGGGCCGAGTATCGACCCCTGTGGGACACCGCATCTGACGCTCCGCCGAACCATTCGTCCCCCCCTGTCCTCGAACAGGACGACGCGCTCCTCCAGGTACGCCCCCAACAGACTCCGCAGATACGGGGGCACTCGGAAATACTCGAGCGCCTCCCGTATTACACTGTGCGGAATGCTGTTGAAGGCGTTGGCGATGTCGAGAGACGTCGCCAGGGTCACTTCTCCTTCCCGATCCGCCTCCTCCGTCACCGATCGTAGACGCCTAAGGGCATCGATGGTGGACCTCTCGGCCCGGAACCCATACTGCGCGTCAGAGAGACGCAGTCCCGGGCCATCCTCCACGTGCCGAACGAGCCGCGAAGCCACGACACTCTCCAGGGCCTTCGCAGCCTCGCTCAGCAGGACCAGAGGTCGCACCGCCGAGGCCGAGTCCAGGGGCCGGCTGCCCTTCGGGATAAGGCAGAGCCGACCCTCCTTCCAGAGTTTCGGAAACCGCCCCTCCCGCAAACAGCGGTTGAGCAGCTCCCGAAACCCGTCTCCGAGATGCACGAGAATCAGCGCAAGCATCTTCCCGTGCACCCCGTCTGGACCCGGTGCCCTTTTCTTCGTCCGGAGGCGGTCGAGGACCACCTCCATTTCGACGTCGGTGACGGAAGGCGGATCAGCCTCCACCTCACCTGCCTCCACTCCGTCAGGCGGCTGTCGGGCCATTCTCGGCGGAGAAAACCCTCGCGGATTGCCGGGGAATAGATCCCCGACAATCTCCTCCAGGAGAGCTGGCTGGAGAGTCTCCGTCAGTGGGGCCGCCAGTGGACGCAACTTGTCTCGCGCCCACTTGTACGGGCGACCCCACGGGTCACTTTCTATGCCCTCCACCAGCTCCTCGAAGGCTTCCTCCTTGGCCCGACTGATGGCCAGCTGCAGCTCCAACCGTTTCTCCACATACACCGCATACAGCTGGTCATCCCTCTCCTCGTCGCGGGGGCTGCGCCGTCGACTCCGGCAGTACGCTCTTCGGGCCCCGTTGCAGGCGGTTCGAAGAGCGGCAATCTCCGTCGACCACCAGTACACCGCCCGTCTAGGGGGGGGGCGACTGACGCTAGGCATGGCCGCCCTGCACACTGCAGTGCAGGTGAACCTAACCTAACCTAACCTAACCTAACCTAACCTAACCTAACGCTCCGGTGCAATCACAAATGGAATCTACCACCCCATTAGCTCCCACTATTCCAGGCTTGAGCGGCCGTCAACCTATGGTTGTGCTCTCTCCCCTTCCTCTTCCCACTCCTATTATTCCCTGCACTCCAGCTCCGACTCCCACTCCCACCCAACCACCTGAGCCTAACATCACTGACTCGCAAGAATCGAATGCGCCGCCTCCTCCTAAGACAAGGGCTAAGGCAACTGCTTTTGTTGAGCTCCCGGCCCACTCCGAGGATGTATGCGATTTGGACTCATATGCAGCGGTCATCACAAAGCTCACCTACGCCATAAACAAGGCAGTTAACGAGGGCAAAAGCGTGACCGCTACCAATAAAAGGTTCATTGCTGCGGCCGCGCAGGAGATTCAGCGGTCGACTCAGGCCCTTGTGAAAATCGGTGCCGCTGCTGTTGTGCCCCGTCCATCTACCAATGCGACTCCGGAAACTGAAACTATAATTTCCGCAATTAAGGAGACCATTCGTGAGGAGATCAAAGGCTTGGCTCCAGCCACCTTGCCCGCACCACCGCCTCTTGTTAGGTCTTTTGCCGCGGCTGCTGCGTCTCCTCCGCCGAAGCGACCACCTGCTCGCACACTACCTTCCATCATTGTGAAGGCGAAGGAGACCGGTGATAAGCAGCAGCCGGTGGTCTATGACGAATGGCGGAAAAACATTTCGTTCCGCAACTCTAACTTTGCCCCCTCTAAAGTGAGATCCCTTAGGCAGAACATGCTCAAAGTCGAATTCGACACTAGTGAGCAGCGGGATGAAACTCTCAAGAGGGTTAACAATATTCCTGGCATAGTCGCAGAGGAATCCAGACTCAGGCGACCTCTCATAATTTTAAAAGGCATAAGCAAGGAAGTGCAAAAAGAGGACTTGATCGACATCGTCAGCCACCAGAACCAAGTGCCAGAGGACGATATACGCTTGTGCTTCCTATTGAAAAACCGGAATGACCGTTTCTTTAACGCCGTACTTGAAGTGGCTCCAGCGGTGAGACGCAAATTGGTGGAAGGTGAAAGAGTTAATGTAGAGCACCAGCGGGTTCATGTCACCGACTTCAGTCGCTTTGTACAGTGCTACAAGTGCCTGCAATTCGGTCACACTAACAATAAGTGCACCGCTGACTACTATCCATGTGGTCACTGCGGCTCCTCTGCACATCATGTCACAAATTGCCCCGTTAAGACCGACTCCTCCAAGAAGTGCTGCTTCAACTGCAAAAATTCAAACAGTGTTGACACAAACCATACTGCTTTCGATAAAAATTCCTGTCCCAAAATTATTAAAGCCATCAAAGCCCTAGAAGACAGCACTGATTATGGATACTAAATCATTAAAAATTATACAATGCAACCTACAACACTGTTTCGTATCGCAGCAGGAGTTCTTTACGTATTTTCATAACAACAAATACGATATAGCGTTGATTTCTGAACCCTATGTAGGTGCGTCACTGGAAGTTAAACCACCGGCGGGAATCAACGTCTATCAATTTTCCAAAGGTTCACGGATCAAAGCGTGTATTGCCACCACTACAGCGGTGGCCGCCCTTGGTATCACTCAGTTTTCTACCGCAAATCTGGCTGTTATTCGTCTCAAACTAGGACTAAAGTACTTGGACATAGCCTCGTTCTATATAGAGCCAAACGTCGATAATTGTGACACCATTAGCAAGCTGGACTGGTTTTTGAGGTCATCTGATTCTTCGTTGCGCTTGGTTGGCGGAGACGCGAATGGCAGTCATCAGGAGTGGGGTGAAGCATCGGCGGACTCTCGAGGCAACGATTTCGTGGCTATCATGGCGTCCAACGACCTTATGGTCTGCAATGTGGGTAAGGAGCCGACTTTTGAGGCCATTAGACATGGAGTTCCATGCTCTTCGATAGTAGATGTCACCTACACTTCCCAGAGTCTCGTGGATGACGTACACAATTGGCGAGTTAATAACGAGGCTTGCCCTACCTCCGATCATAATGCTATCGATTACCAGCTTATGACACACCGACGTCCTGAAAGAGTCAAAAGTAATACTACCTTCAAATACTCTACATATAGAGCAGACTGGCGCAAATTTCAAGAAAGTTTAGACGAGAGAATGGGGCCGTTGGTCGAACAGACTGACTTTAACACTCTGGTTGATAACGGATTAGATCGAGTGGTTGATCGGCTCACCAATATAGTGCAAGACACCTGCAATAGGGTATTCCACCACAAGTCAGGGCCCAAGTTTTTCAACCCATGGTGGTCGGATGCCCTTGAAAGTCAAAAGAAGGAGTGTATAAGACTGCACCATCGGCTCCATGATCTGAAAAAATCAAAAAAACCTCTCGATGAGACCATAAAGGCGTACAGACAAGCCAAAAAAGAATATGCGCAAACTCTTTCGAAGACCTCAACCGAGCACTTTCGTCAATTCTGTAATGCACAGGGCAAAGAGGATGTGTGGGCGGTTACCAATCGTATTATAAAGGAGTCACCGGCAAGGCGACCTCCACAAACTCTGAAATGTAATGATGCATATACTGTCAGTGGCTCCAACACAGCCTCCGCCCTTCTTCACCACTTCTACCCCGATGATACTCCGGACAGGCTCGATTGTCAACATGAGTTGCGCAGCAGGATGAACGAATTGCCGAATACAGAGGATGACCTGCCCTTCTCGGTTGGGGAAATTAGAGAATGTCTGGCTCATATCAGCCATAAAAAAGCCCCTGGCGCAGACCATCTGACTGCAGACATTTGCCGGGCGGTGTTCGAGGCTCAACCGAACTTCATGACAGCACTTTATAATAGATGCCTTAAAATTGGTCATTTTCCAAAGTCATGGAAAAAAGCGGTCGTTAGGATCCTCCCAAAGCCTAACAAAACTGATAAAGATTCACTTGGTTCGTATAGACCGATCGGACTCATCCCGGTGTTCGCAAAGGTTCTCGAAAAACTAATAATCAAAAGAATCACATACAAGGCTGAACAAGAAAATACTCTTAGCAAGGAACAATATGGCTTCAGAGAGCAAAAGTCGACAACAGATGCATTAGAAAGGGCCCTAGATATTGTCAGAACCGCTAAAGCGGAGGGTCGTCAAGTCATTGCAATATCTCTCGATATAAAGGCTGCGTTTGACAATGCATGGTGGCCGGCACTGTTTGAGCGTCTCCGACACATTAATTGCCCGAAGAACATGTTTCGACTCATCCAGAGTTACATTACTGACAGAATCGTCTCTCTGGACTACGCCAACTGCACGGCATCAAAGATGATGTCCAAAGGATGCGTACAGGGTTCGGCTTGTGGTCCGGTATTCTGGAATGTGATTCTGGATGAGTTGCTCGCATTGCCTTTGCCAGGGGGAGCGCATATACAGGCCTTCGCGGACGACGTGCTAGTGATTGTGGAGGGTAAAACGCAGGCCGAGGTGGAGGTGATCGCGGAGACTTGTCTGAGGGATATAAATTCCTGGGGTGAACGGGTGAAGCTCCGGTTTGGACCGGACAAAACGCAGGCTATATCTTTTACGGCAAAAACCAAACGCGCAATTATAAAAATGAATAATACAGATATAACAATGTTAAATCAGATCAAAATACTAGGAGTTATAATAGACAGCAAACTAAATTTTATCCAACACGCCAATTATATAATTAAAAAAGCCACCAAAATTTTCAAAAACCTGTGCAAATTTGTCCGGCCCACCTGGGGCGTTCATCCCGCGAATGTAGAGTGTATCTACAGACAGGTTATCATCCCGATTATAACTTACGCGGCAGGCATTTGGGGTTCTGCAACCAGATTCTACTCGGTGCGGCGTGCCCTGCGATCTTTTCAAAGAGGATTCGCCATAAGAGCAATTCGCGGGTTCCATACGATTTCAGCAGTCGCAGCGGAGGCGCTGGCGCAATTTCCACCACTCCATCTTGTGGTAAATGAGGCGCAACAACTACATATCATTAAAAAGACAGGAACAGTTGAGGATCTTCCTGGTGATATCGAGCTATACAAGAGAGTAAAAGTGAGAGATCTCCTACATCCAGCCAAACGCATTAGCATCGAGTACAAGGAAGTCTCCACTCAGGATGAGACCACTGCTCTTATAGATCCCGATGCTCCCAATATATTCACAGATGGCAGCAAGACAGCGGACGGGGAAACTGGTGCTTCGTTTGTAGTTATAATGCAAGGTCATCCAGCAATACGGAAGTTTAAGTTGTGTCGAACAGCATCGGTCTTTATTTGCGAACTTTACGCCATCTATCAATCGCTAATCTGGCTCAATAAATACAACTATCCTTCTGCGACTATCTTTTCAGATTCTCTTTCTTCCCTCAAAGCCCTTCAGGATCGCAGTAACACAGACCCTCTGGTGTGGCGGATCCATTGCCTTCTCAGCCAACTGTATAGCGCCAACACAACAGTTAACTTCGTTTGGACTAAAGCGCACGTGGGGATAGTAGGAAACGAAATAGCAGATATTGCCGCCAAGGAGGCAGCTGCCAAGAAGACAGCAGCGGCAATAAATGTTTTCCCGCTATCCCACGCCAAACGATTTCTAAAGCAGCGTCTACTTGAAGCCTGGCAGGAGGACTACGAGTCCGCCCCTCAGGGAGCTGCTACTAAAACATATTTTAAAAACATAACTGACATAACTGACTTCCGAAGTGTAATTCAGCCCTCCTTCGCTGTCACCCAAATACTAACTGGACATGGGTATCACAAACATTATCTGCACAGATTTAAGATAACCAACAATGACCACTGTCCCTGTGATGACCAGTCATCGCAAACTATTGACCACATTTTAAAAGACTGCCCAATATTTTACCGGACAAGACAAGACTACGTAATGGCTTGCGATAAAGCAAAAATAGAGCCTTTCAATTTGTTAAACTCCACCAAGCATGTTTCTACATCCGCAACATTGATTGCGCATGTAGAAAACATTGTAAATAGATTAAAAAAAGTGAACGGCACATAATCAAAAGCACAAATAAATAATAACTAATGTAACAACACCTGTATCAAATGGCAGGTGTACAAACATATATAGAACCCAAATAAAAATATAAATTCTTCCCAAATAACATAAAAATTTTATCTAAATATACAATATTAAATTTAAAAAAAAAAAAAAACCTAACCTAACCTAACCTAACCTAACCTAACCTAACCTAACCTAACCTAACCTAACCTAACCTAACCTAACCTAACTAACCTAACTAACCTAACTAACCTAACTAACCTAACTAACCTAACTAACCTAACTAACCTTAACTAGTACAGCATAATGCAACTAGTAACTATATGGAGTTATAACTTAATGTGATTAAAATTAACTTCAGATCCAGAACCTTAATTACATAACACGGATTTTTGATACCTTGAGCTTTCAGTGAATAAGAATTTTTAAATGATGGTGTCACCATAACTTGTGTTATCAGTGAATTATGATTTTTATTTGTTGGTGGCGCTATTGTTCACCAAGGTCTAGTCTTCATTTTATTATGTTGTAATGTATATGTATAGAACCTAGAACTAATCACAAATTCTCCTTTTGTTTTAGTTCTCTGTCGGCTCGCTGAATCCAGACATAATAGAAAAATTGTTAAGGTTTTTATTATGAATCTGGATCTGAAGTTAATTTTAGTCATATTCAATTATTAAATTATAGTTCCATATAGTTACAAATTGCAAAACTACTAAAAGTGGCCGTTTTAAGCAATAATGTAATTTGTAGGATAATAAGGAATTATAATTTAATATGTTTAAAATTAACTTCAGATTCAGAACCTTAATTATAGCAGAGGGATTTTTGATAACTTGTGTTTTCAGTGAGTAATGATTTTTAAATGACGGTGGCGCTAGTGTTCACCGAGGTATCAACTTAAGTCTATGTGGCGCATTCGTGAGCAATCCCAGCGGAAGCATTAAAACCAAAAAAACCACAGCGCATTTTCATATTGAAGCGCTCCATCTATCGTCGAGTTTTGAATCTTCTAATGTATGTAAAGATATATTTTTAAACGTTATTTTTCGTTCTATTTCAGTTTCTAATAGTTTTATGTATTAACTTTAGTAAATGGTATTGTGTATGCTATATAAGAACAAAGCTGAAGAGTTTGATTGTTTCTTCTTTAAACTTTTTGGTTTGGTATTAAAGTTCAAATTGACTTAATAGTCAAAATAGAAGTGTTGGTTTTGGACTTTTTCAGACAATTTTGTTCATCATATCAACCATTGTTGTAAATCAAGTAATACTATAAAAATAAAACAATTTGCCAAATTTGTTCAGCTGTGCCCCTAGTATGAGTTTTTCTTAACGCAAACGCTAGCGACTGCGTTAGGATTTTGTATGGAGTTTCTTAGTTGCCTTACTATCCGCCAGAGGCGCTGTACATGTTTGTCATACTAAATCGCTAACACAGTCGCTAGCGTCTGCGTTAAGAAAAACTCATACTAGGGGCACTTGTTACGGGCTCTTAGCCCTCTCCTTATACATAACATTCCCACGGATCCAACGCCAATTACGAAACCTTTAAGAAGAACATATGAATCACTGTGGAAACTGCTGACACGAAGCCACCTGCATGGGAAGCCACCCTGGGAGCTTCTTCGGACAAACAGAGCGAGTCGAGAGTCTGAACTATCACCACGCGTCCTGTGACTCCTCGCCGATCAATCGTTGATCGCTAGAGTAAGTCCTGGTCAATCGCTGACTACTAGTTTATAAGTTTTCTGTACTATTCAATTTTTAAAAACCTCCGCCGACGTCCCGTTGACGTATCTGGCGCAGTCGGAGCGGATAGTTCAATTCCCGTGCGTTTCACACTTCGAAAAAGTGCGTGAACTTAGCCAAATCGTTGGCAAGGCGGACTATCTGTTATAGAACCTACGAATTAACGGCGTCGCGAAGGTTAACGCGAGTGAATGGTGAAAGTTTCGTTTGTGGTCATCCGAACATCGATGGTGCAGCCCGAGCAGACTACCATGATCTCTATGTGAGTAGCTTTATATACAGTTCTATTGTTGATTGCTATTCCTTCCCGAATTAGTGCAGAAATTCCCCTAAAAATCTAACTTCGATTTTCAAACTTTAGAATAGATAGAATAGATCAAGAGAAATCCAACTTTGATTTTTCATCATATTAGTTAACCAAAATTAAAGACTTTATTTTTAACTAGCATTATAACATATCATTCAAAATTTTCCATCCAGATAGAGACCGTAATATAAGACCCAACACCAGGGCTTATATACGAGACGATATTAGAAAGTCACGGTTTCATAGAGAATTATTAGAATCACTATTAGAAGAGGACGACACAGCTATGGCTAACGAAAATAGTCAACAGGCCATGCCTATAATAGATAAGGCAGACCAAATCTGGAAAGCCTTACGCAATGTTCCTGAATTTGACGGCAGTCCTAGTGTTCTTATCAGATTTTTGAATATTTGTGATCAGCTAATATTGAAGTATATCGATCTAGCACCCGGTAACGAGTTAAATAATTCAATTTTGTTAAATGGAATTTTGAACAAAGTAAAGGGAAATGCTTCTAAAATTTTAGTCACGAATGGTATTCCAAATGACTGGAACGGTATACGTCAATCATTAATTAACAGCTTTTCTGATCATAGAGACGAACCGGCATTATATACTGATTTATCAATGTTATCTCAAGGTACCGACACACCTCACATCTTTTATGAGCGCGTGCAACACTTGCTAAGTACCATCATGGCATACGTAGAATTGCACGAAACCATCCCTACTACGGTAGCAGCTAAACGCGAGCTCTATTCTAAATTAGCTCTAAAAACTTTCATGCGCGGATTAAGAGAGCCTATCGGTTCCCGAGTTAGATGTATGCGTCCCGATACATTGCTTAAAGCCTTGGAGTTCGCGCAGGATGAACTAAATGTCATGTACATGCAGAATAAGGTTCCTGCCTTGCCTAGTTCATCTACGTCTAGACTTCAACCCTTTCGTAATTTTAACCAAAAACCTATGAACTTCTCGCAAAATAATATTCCTCAATTAAATCACAATAATCAGCCTATGCTATCCTCCTATCAAAGTAATTTCCCCTCAAATAACTCACCCCTAAATCAAGGACATAACGCGTCTAATTTCTCCCCTAATGTAAATTCTAATTTTAGGCCTAATCAATTAGGCCCATCTAGAACTCAACAGATGATGAGAGCTATGCCCTCCAATGTGTCTACAGGATTTAAGATCCCGCCTAGACCATTTAATAGACCAACTCAACAAAAGTACCCCGTACCAATGAGTGGCATTAGTCACCCCATTGCGAGAGTGCTACCCCCTACTCCACAAAGACAATTAAATCTAAATGAATATGAACCTATTTATGACGGTAGTAATTACTATGACTACGACCCTTACTTCCCTCCCGTAGAAAACGACAACCAACACTATGACTATTACAACTACGACGAGCCTGAGGAAAATTCTGAAAATACTGAATGCAATGAGGAGGTAAATTTTCCTCTGGACCACAGTACGAACCACCCCAAATAGAACTAAATTTACAGTTAAATAGAAACTTACCTTTTGTACATATCTCTAACCCTCCATTGAAATTGCTTATTGACACGGGCGCAAATCAGTCATTTATTAGCCCTGAAGCAGTGCAAGATTATTTTTCTGACTTTCCTTTAGACTATGACCCATTTGTTGTAACAAATATTCATGCGAGAACATACAATGAATTTTCTATAACCCTTCCATGCTTTCCCGAATTTAAAGATAGAAATCCCATAAAACTATTAGTATATAGATTTCATCAGTATTTCGATGGCCTAATTGGCCTTGATTTACTCGAACAGTGGCAAGCTAAACTAGACTTTAAAAACCACGTAATTAGGACTAGATTTGCGGAAAATCCAATTCTTATGCATAGTCCAGTAAATGTAAATTTATTTCAAACTGTAGTCCCTGCAAAATCGTCTCATGTGGCTAAGATTCCAGTCACAGTAGACAACGGTAATATTTTTATAGAAGGACAAGCCATAGGAAATTGCAATATAAATGAATGTGTTTCCACCTCGGAAAACGGGCAAGCCTATATGGAAATTATTAACCCCTTAGACGAAGACGTAACTATCTCATTAAACGCACCAATTTATGCAGAAATTTTTCATGAGCAAACTTTACCTAGACTGACTGACGTCGACCGCATGGACACTCGATTCCGAGAAATCTTATCACATTTACGGACTGGACACCTGAACTCGGAAGAGAACAGTAACTTGTTAAAATTAATCGAAGAATACTCTGACATTTTTTACCTAGAGGGTGAACCACTTACCTTTACAAATAAAATTAAACACCGCATTTTAACAACTGATGAAGTCCCCGTCCACAGCAAAACGTATAGGTATCCGTACATTCATAGACAAGAGGTTAAAACTCAAGTCCAAAAAATGTTAGAACAAGGCATCATTAGACCCTCAACGTCCGCTTGGAGTGCTCCAATCTGGATTGTGCCTAAAAAAGCAGATGCTTCCGGTAAAACCAAGTGGAGACTAGTAGTTGACTTTAGAAAACTTAACGAAAAGACTATAGACGACCGCTACCCCATCCCCAACATCACTGACATACTTGACAAACTTGGCAAATGCCAGTACTTCAGTACTTTAGACCTGACTAGTGGATTCTACCAAGTGGAAATGGACCCCAGGGATATCCACAAGACTGGATTCAGTGTAGCTGACGGAAATGGCCACTATGAGTTCCTGCGTATGCCTATGGGCCTCAAAAATAGCCCATGTACTTTCCAAAGGGTCATGGACAACGTACTAAGAGGTCTCCAACATGTAATTTGTGTAGTTTACCAGGATGACATTTTGGTATTTTCCACCTCACTCCAAGAACACATAGTAAATCTCCGTAAAATCTTTGACAGACTACGTGAATCAAACTTTAAGGTTCAATTAGACAAATCCGAATTTTTACGACATGAAACTGCCTATTTAGGTCACGTTATCACCCCCGACGGTATAAAGCCCAACCCCGACAAAATTAACGCTATCCTAAAGTACCCCATCCCCAAAACGACTAAACAAATAAAAGGATTTTTAGGACTATTAGGCTATTATCGGCGTTTCATCCCCGACTTCGCACGTTTGACTAAACCACTGACTTCATGTTTAAAGAAAGGCGCAAAAATAAACCTAACAGACGACTACATCAAATGTTTCGAGCACTGTAAAACACTTCTAGTTAACGATCCCATATTACAGTACCCAGATTTTACAAAAGATTTTATACTCACCACAGACGCATCTAACGTTGCTCTCGGTGCTATTTTATCCCAAGGGACTGTAGGTTCGGACAGACCCATTGCGTACGCGTCACGCACGTTAAATTCCAGCGAACTTAACTACTCAACTATCGAAAAAGAATTACTCGCGATAGTTTGGGCAGTAAAATATTTTAGGCCGTATTTATTTGGTCGAAAATTTAAAATTATCACAGACCATACGCCATTGCAATGGCTCATGAATTTAAGAGAACCTAACTCACGCTTAACTAGGTGGCGACTTAAATTATCAGAATACGACTACACAATTATCTACAAAAAGGGCAAAACGAATACAAATGCAGATGCCCTGAGTCGTGTAGGAATATATAACGAGGAGGTTATAAGTCTGAGCTCTAGCATTAGTGTAGTTAACTTATCTAGCTCATCTGAGTCTACAATCACTGCCCCAGACGACAGACCCATCATCAGTCAATCATCTACTGATACGGCACCTTCTCTCAAACCCTTAAGTAGCTCTAGTTCTACTCATGACGTACAGGAAAATGCTCAATTAACTTGTAACGCGACTATACATACCTCTCATGAACAGCCTACATTAAATATACCCATTACTGAGGACCCATTAAATAAATATAAAAGACAACTGATTATCAAAATTAGCAATAAACCAATACTAAGCAGGCCGAAAACCACCGTTCCTTTCGAATCATTCAAAAGAACCGTCGTAGAAATTTCCGAGGCAAACCTGGAAGAGGAAATCATATCATTAGTCAAAAAACATATTGACCCTAAACTACATACTGCTATTCTGGTGGAGCCCCTTGATAAAATGTATACAATTGTACCTATCCTTCAGCGTACCTTTAAAAACTCAGCACTAAAATTAACCTTAGTAAAGCGCGAATTACAAAATATTCCCGATTATCTATATCAGCAGGACATAATTTCTAAATATCACTCAGGTAAAACGAACCATAGAGGTATAAATGAAACTCATTTATCTCTTTCTCAGAGATATTATTGGCCCAAATTAAAAGACACCATACAACTTTTCATTAACAACTGTGCAATTTGTAACAGCGCTAAATATGACCGCAATCCCGTACGCCCTGAATATCAAATAGTTCCCCCACCTTCAAAACCTTTCCAATTAATGCATGCGGACATCCTTACAATTGAACAAAATAAATATCTAACAATTATTGACTCCTTTTCCAAATACGCACAGACATATAGGATTCCAGATTGCACAGCCCCCAACATAGTTAAAACACTGACTCACTTCAGTACGCATCACGGGTTTCCATTGACACTCGTCACAGACAATGGCACGGAATTCACGAACCAAATCGTCGCCGAATTTCTGAAATTACATCAAGTAAAACATCATACAACAGCCGCATACGCACCAAATGAGAATGGCATTATTGAACGATTTCATTCCACCCTTCTCGAACATTTGCGCCTCCTAAAATTGCAACACAAAAATGAACCCACCCTCAGTTTAGTTCCATATGCGTTGATAGCCTATAACAGTTCAGTCCACAGCTTAACTAAGTGTCGACCTTACGAACTCATAAACGGACACTTTGACCCCAGAGACCCAACAGACTTAAATTTGACGGAACGATTAATGCAACAATATTTAAATGAACATCGTGATAGAATGGAAACGGTCTATAACATAATACACGACTCAGCATTGTATTCCCGAGAAGCGATGATGGCAAGACGTAACCTTGGCCGTGAATCCATAATGCAATACAAGGAAGGTCAAGAGGTATTTATTAAAAATCCAGAAGCAGCTAGGAAAAAACTTTCACCACGATACACTGGTGATAAGGTAGTTACCAACCTACCTATACATATCTATACATCGCGTAAACGCGGTCGGGTCGCTAAAGCCAGATTAAAAAGAACAAAGAAAACTAACCCTACCCCGTTGTTGCAGGACCCTGCTACTAACTGCGACTCTGGCCCTAGCCCAACTCGACCTTCTACCAGCAAGGACCATCCGACTTGACAACTTATCGAATGGACCTGGACTATTACCTTTTAAGTTAGGAAAAACTAAATTGATATCTCATGACCACACCTTTCTTCAACAAATCGACATAGGACAAATTCGAGAACAAACTAACTCTTTAAAAATACAACTGACAGACATAACCAACAAACTACCAAATAAGACCCTTGACTATTTTCGGCAACAAATATTGTACTTATTTAATCGACTTGACAAAATCTCGCTTCAGCTTGAAACTTTTGAACCGAAACGAGTCAAACGTGGACTTGTAGATCCATTAGGCACTTTTATTAAAAGTATAACTGGTAACCTTGACCATAACGATGCGATAAAATTCGAAAATGCATTAAATTTACTGCACAAAAATAATCAAGAAATGTCTGTTAACTTAAACAAACATATTAGCTTACACAAAGAAATGATCTTTCAGCAAAATCAAATTTTAAGCAATCTTAGTCAAAATCAGGAGAAGTTGCATAAACTAGTAATTTTGCTATACAATGGCAGAAACAATAATAAGGAGTTATTTCATTATATACAACTATCACACATTTTCAACATAATAAGTGAAAATGTGCAAGACTTATCTTTAGAAATCTTTAGGTTAGGAGACATACTTGCACTTTCATACTCTAAAGTTTTGCACCATTCTATTTTAACTAGTAAGGAAATTATTAACATGCTAAGTAAGTTAAAATCCTTATACGGTCAAGATAGGATTCTAGATGTAGAAGTAAGATATTATTATAATCTAATTCGTTTAGGATCATACTATATAGATAATAAGATAGTATTAGTCCTCAAGTTCCCAATTACATCTTCGTTATCATACGACCTTTACCGTTTGTGCCCAGTTCCTAATCGTAAATCTGAAATTATCCTGCCACCCTTTCCCTACATAGCAATCAACTCTAAAGAATTTGTATACATGGAGGCAGAATGCCCGAAGTCCGATACTTGGTATGTCTGTGAAGAAAAGATAGGCCATCAAACCCGCGCTCAATATGACTGTGTGCATCAACTAATATATCGCCGAGAAGTGGACCCGCAGTGTACACCTACTACAGTCGCACTTACTAAAGAAGCCATGCTAGAACTAGACAGCCAACACTATATTATGTCTTTCCCAAAAACCACAAAGGTTCTACTGTCTTGCGAACAAGAGAAATATCGTATGCTGAAAGGCAGTTACTATGTGACGATCCCTCAGAATTGTAGCATTAAGACTCCAGAACTTTCTATAGTTAACATATATAATAAACTGCGAGGACATGCACTGGAAATAATGGGAGTACCTCAAATCAACTTTAATCTTAAGGAAAGCCTGCCCCGCTTTAATTTAACTACTATTGATCTGAATAAATTACACAATATCCAAAATCAAGTCATGGCACAATCAGAAGTTAAGCCCAGTTCATACGATTTCTCAACTTTATATCATACGACTGTACCTGTCTATGGAATTATACTATTCAGTACGGGCGCACTCGTCATACTTTATTTACGGTATCGACGAAGCAAACCAACGCTAAAACGCGATGCAACAACTTCATCTTCAGACCTATCCCTAGAGGAAAGAAAGGCCGCAACATTTGCCTTAAACATTGGCAAATAGTTGCTCTGCTAAGGGGGGAGGTGTTACGGGCTCTTAGCCCTCTCCTTATACATAACATTCCCACGGATCCAACGCCAATTACGAAACCTTTAAGAAGAACATATGAATCACTGTGGAAACTGCTGACACGAAGCCACCTGCATGGGAAGCCACCCTGGGAGCTTCTTCGGACAAACAGAGCGAGTCGAGAGTCTGAACTATCACCACGCGTCCTGTGACTCCTCGCCGATCAATCGTTGATCGCTAGAGTAAGTCCTGGTCAATCGCTGACTACTAGTTTATAAGTTTTCTGTACTATTCAATTTTTAAAAACCTCCGCCGACGTCCCGTTGACGTATCTCACTGCTAAATATTTTCACTAATTACAAAAAATATTCTAATAACACCTTTTTTACAAATTAAAAACATAATTCTAATAACACTAAATACTTTGTTTGCTACTAACAATTATTAGTAGCAATTGTTAGTAGCAATTTTATGTATCATGAGAAATCCCTATCTAATCTAGTTTATCTAAAATCTAGTTTATTTAAAAGTGTTTTTTTTTTAAACTCTACCGATTTAAATAAATTTCATACGGGTGAAATTACCTGTAATACAATGTAAAACAATAATTTCACCCAGTGTCTGACACTGAGATGTAGACCACACCCAGTGTCTGACACCGAGATGTAGACCACACCCAGTGTCCGACACCGAAATGTAGACCACACCCAGTGTCTGACTCCGAGATGTAGACCACACCCAGTGTCTGACTGCGAGATGTCGACCACACCCAGTGTCTGACACCGAGATGTCGACCACACCCAGTGTCTGACTGCGAGATGTAGACCACACCCAGTGTCTTACATCTCGATGTATATCACACCCAGTGTATGACAACGAGGTGAAGACCACATCCAGTGTCCGACATCGAGATGTAGACCACACCCAGTGTCCGACACCGAAATGTAGACCACACTCCGTGTCTGACACTGAGATGTAGAACACACCCAGTGTCTGACTGCGAGATGTCGACCACACCCAGTGTCCGACACCGAGGTGAAGACCACACCCAGTGTCCGACACCGAAATGTAGACCACACTCCGTGTCTGACACTGAGATGTAGACCACACCCAGAGTCCGACACCGAAATGTAGACCACACCCAGTGTTTGACTTCGTGATATAGGTCACACCCAGTGTCTGACACCGAGATGTAGACCACACCCAGTGTCTGACTGCAAGATGTCGACCACACCCAGTGTCCGACACCGAGGTGAAGACCACACCCAGTGTCCGACACCGAAATGTAGACCACACCCAGTGTCCGACTCCGAAATGTAGACCACACCCCGTGACTGACACCGAGATGTAGACCACACCCAGTGTCCGACACCGAAATGTAGACCACACCCCATGTCTGACTGACACCGAGATGTAGAACACACCCAGTGTCCGACACCGAAATGTAGACCACACCCAGTGTCTGACACCGAGATGTAGACCACACCCAGTGTCTGACTGCAAGATATCGACCACACCCAGTGTCCGACACCGAGATGTAGACCACACCCCGTGTCTGACTCACACCCAGTGTCTGACTCCGAGATGTTGACCACACCCCGTATCTGACACTGAGATTTAGACCACACTTAGTGACTGATCCAGAGATGTGGACCACACCCAGTGTTTCACTCCGAGATGTTGACCACATCCAGAGTCTGACATCGAGATGTAGACCACACCCAGTGTATGACATCGAGATGTAGACCACACCCAGTGTCTGACATCGAGATTTTGACCACACCCAGATTCTGACATCGAGATGTAGATCACACCCAGTGTCTGGATGTGGACCATTCCTTTGTGTCTGATACCGAAATGTGGACCATTCCCAGTGTTTGACATCGAGATTTGGACCACTCCTTTGTGTTTGACTCCGAGATGTTGACCACTCCTTTGTGTCTGACACTGAGATGTGGACCACTTCCTAGTGTCTGATGGTAGTAAGCCCCCAGGTAGCTTACTACCATCGATTGAACGATTGATTAAGGAAGATGTTGATCCACATCATGTATTGTGCTGTCTCGTTTACTCACTATATGATTACTGAGATGATATAATGATAGTAAGCCACCATCATGTATGGCTTACCATCATCTCTTAAAACCATGCAAGATCCAGTAAGTAAGGGGTATGTCACATTACATCTTATATCACGCTGTCTCGCTTACTCACTGGAACTTGCATGGTTTTAAGAGACGGTAGTAACCCCCCAGGGTCGTACTCGTTTAGCGTTTTTCGTGCGAGAGGTTTGTGTGAAATATTAGCGAGGCCATTCGCGCGAGAATGTACAGCCGCCATTAAAGGACACATTTCTTATTTTAAAAAATGAATGTCAATGTCAGTCCAATCGTTAAATAAATGTCAAGTTTTAGTTGTTTATTATTGTTTGTTTGTTGCAAAAATTTGCAATACATAGGTATGCAATTTTATGCAAAATGCAAAAGAAAAACTGTGCGAAAAGTTGTTGATATTTTGTTTTGTTTAAATTTATAATAAATTTGTGTATTACGTAAATGCAACATAGTAGATATAGCATATAATTCAATGAAAATGGAAGAGGCTTCGCTGTGTCGTACTTGTTTAAGCCAGACTTCCTTAAGTCCCATATTCGAAGACTCCAAGGATCACACACAATACTCTAACACTATCTTCATCACCACAGGTATGAAGGTAGGTAATCTATATAATGAAGTAATTTATTGAAAAAACTATTAAGTTCTATCTAATATACTTCACATTTTTTTTAATCTAATCCATGAACAAATAGAAAGAAAGAATAAGATGCAAAGGTTTAAAAAAATATATAAGTAGTAGCATAAGTGCTAATTAATAATAGAAAAACTTTTTTCATGGGACATATTTGTGCGTGAACCAATCAGAAACATAAGTCATAATTAAATACAATAATACAGGTATTATTTAATAAAATTTACGTAATTTAAAATACAAATTACTGTTTTATTATTTTATTTTCTTTATATTTGCTGAATAGCGCGACGAACCGATGGCCGATGGGGCAGAAAAGTTCTTGAATGGCGACCACGCACCGGCAAGCACAGTGTCGGATATCCACCGACCAGATGGTCAGATGACCTAAAGAAGGTCGCAGGCAGATGCTGGATGCAGGCCGCTTCCAACCGGTGGTTCTGGAAATCCTTGGGGGAGGCCTACGTCCAGCAGTGGACGACCTGCGACTGAAATGAATGAAAAATATTTGCTGAATAGATTTCAACTAATTGAATTTTTCATGACATTGATTTCAGATTGAGCCCAATGACGGCCTACCACAGAAAATGTGTTCGGCCTGTGTAGCAATGCTGAACTGTTGCATGGAATTCAGGAAAAAATGCAAAGAAGCAGAGATTTCTCTTTTAAATTTAAAAAAGCAAATTAAACGAAATAGTCAGTTTGTAAAATTTGATAACTTATTGCAAGTTGAATTAACAGAAACAAAGACAGATTATGTAGACGAAGATGATAAACCGTTGAAGCATCTAATTGACACACCGTACAGCATAGCAACACAAGGTTTGGAAGCAAACAATGGCTTAAACATTGAAGTTTTAACTGAAGAAAATAACGATATTGAACATCATAATGTTGAACATAACGATGAATCAGCAAAATCTGAAAATTATAATGAAGTGATTGAATATATAACTAAACATAGTATAGTAAAAGATAATATTAATGATAGTAAAGTGAATTCTGAAGAAAATATATCAGAACCAGTGTACGAAGTAGTCAATTCAAATAAAAAGAGGGTGTTATGTAAGATATGTCAGAAGGAGCTGTCAATACGCAGCATAGACTCACACGTGGCGAGGAATCACCCGGGGGCCGACGAGAAGCGAGTCAAGTGTGAGCTGTGTGACAGGTACGTCACCAGGGACAAGATGAACCGACATGTAGTGCTGATGCACGGATCGGGGACATTTAAATGTGGAGTAAGTTTAACAATAATCTATCAACATCTAGTCTTGTAAATAATATATTCCTCTGTGTGATCTATTCTGCCAATGTGGTCCAGAACCTTCTGATCTATATTTAGTCAAATTGTTTATTTTTTTTTTCAATATAGGATATTCTTATCACTTATTGACGTCAATTGTTACTTATTTTAAGTTTACCACCACTTCCAAAGCGCAAGTGGAGAAGAAGTGGCGCCACAAACTCCACAGCAGCATTTTCTTCAAAAACGTCAATTCACAAAATTTGAGTCAAATGAGTGGATTTAAATTCCACGTGAAGCAAAATTTTTAAAAGTTGTGTCAAGTATACTTTAGCACATTGCAGGTTTGAACCACCTGATGAGAAGATTCCTCAAAAGATGTGACAGACTCAGTTTCGTAAACTGACACCAGGGTGTGCAGGGTCAATTGTCCTTGTAAGGCACACTATATGTTGTCCTTGTAAGCTACACCTTAAATCTTATATCCAAAAATTTGGTGGTCGGTACTCTGTATAACAAATTAAACTGATTAAATTTTGTATAAAGATGGATAAGTCTGAAAAAACAACTTTAAAATTAAAAGAGATCTTTAATTTGCTTGAATCTTTTTTTTAATAAAAGTACTAGCAACCCGCCCCTGCTTCGCATGGTCATAAAAACATTCCTCTTGAATCAATCTATCTATTAAAAAAACCGCATCAAAATCCGTTGCATAGTTTTAAAAATTTAAGCATACATTGGGATGTAGGGACAGAAAAAGCGAGTTTGTTTTATAGTTTATACTATGTAGTGATAGTCAACATGAAATAATAATTTCTTATCACACTTATCTACTCTACATGTAATTTCTTTACAAATTCTGTGTGTCCAGTACTGCAAGTCTGAACACGAGACGCGGGAGGCTCTCATCGAGCACGTGCTCACGTGCTCCGCTAAGAAGAAAAAGCGGAAACCGAGCGAGACGGTGAGTAGTATTGAGAGGCTTGCGAGTGAAAAGACGACGAACGTAGCCTGGCTTGGACTGGTCGACACTAATGGCATTTCTGTCTAAAGTGTGAAAGCATTATTGCACTTTGTTCATTTTTGCCTAAAATGTATGCAGTCATTGAGTTGTAGCGAGACACTCGCCACTCATAACAAACCTCAACCTATCGTTTGGCAACGGCTGCGCGCGCAATGAAAAACATCGACGGATCGCGGCGTTCTTCATTCGTCGGTTCTCTACCACATGACACGCGTCTCTGGTGTCGATATTCTTATATTGTAAACTGTGTTGTAAAATTGTAATATATCTATCTGTATATACTATCCTCTTTTGCTATCAAGTTCCTCTCTATACCTTCTCCGCTTTCTACCTACTACCGCTTCGCCTGCTTCCTACTGCTATACTTAACTACACATCGTGTGCGACTGAATGCCGATCTTGTTAGAAGTTGGTTTAGTGGAAACCCACACGCCTCCTTCTACAGAGTCATGAAATTTTTCTTGTACAAAATTTATTTTAAAATTGGTTACATGCTTCGTAACAATTACAAAAAGTTATCAGTAACATGCTTTGTACAAAATAAATTTATAAAATCTACATGTTAAACACTAGAATAGAAGAAATATACAACAATCTACTTTTTAATCAATATATATATTTTTTTATTTAAAAATACATAATATTAATTTACATATAAACATCATGTAGTGAAAATAACTATAACTTAACATAATTTACTTATTTGGTGTTGTGTTTTTTACTGTTCCAAATAAATTGCCCAACTTTCAAAGAGTAGAGGAGTAACGTGTTAACCGTTACGGCACGGAGGTCGTCAATGTAAAGGAACGATCTCCGCAGGGTCGGGAGCTGGCGGAATGCGACGTGTGCCACAAGACAATGCAGCGGGCGAGTCTGCGCGCGCACAAGAGGGTGAAGCACGCGGGGTTGGGGCCCGTCTGCGAGGTAGCTGCGCTAACAAATGTTTATTTCTTACAGTGTTTGACCCACGAAACCGAAATATATCGATCTCCGCTAAGAAAAATGCAAGATGGGATTATAATTTTAATTTCAATTTTACTCCAAATTCGGAACTGTCAAAACGCGAGCCGGCCATCATCCGCCATGACGTGACGCAACTATTCTGGTAAACTGTCGTTCAGACCTATTTAAAGTCAGTAATTCGAATCATTTTCATTTGACAAAACTGTGGAATTAGGTTTCAACAATAGCACCTTCCAGAACAATTACGTCACAAATCTCTGCAAAAATGGCCGACGGTGTTTTCGATAGGATTTAAGTGAACTTTTGAAATTAAGTTTTGCTCCCTTAGAGGGCTCAGATAAATATGGAAAAATTGCCCAAACTAGGTAGATGTTTTTGCCGAAAACGAAATTGGTGCCGAAACCAGGGAAACTTTTTGCCGAAAGTTATCGATAAGCCCTCGGTCGGTCTCTAGAGTATATGTATGTGGTTGGCAGCACTGCGGGCTGCGGTTCAGCAACAAGCTGCGTCTGGAGGAGCACTGGCGCTCCAAGCACGGCCGCGACAAGCTCGCCTGCGCGCTCTGCGACTTCCGCAGCGCCGGCCGAGCCGCGCTCAGAGTACGTATGCTCGTATCAATTCAGACTTGCACCCGAGAAATTATAACATTTTAAAACAACCGTTTACACCTGCTGTTAAATTATTTATTTTTTAAAAGAAACTCGAAGCAGGCGATTTTGTGTGGCTAACCTGTACAGCGCTCCTGGCGGATATTAAGGTATATTAGAAATTCCATACAAAATCCTAACGCAGTCGCTAGCGTCTGCGTTTGGCAAGTAACTAGAAGCACTGGTACAAAAATATAATACTAAGAAAAAATGTAATAGCTTAATATGATTTCTAATTTGAGTTCTATTAGTTTTTATTTGACACAGTTTTAAATCGTTTGTTTGTAGCATTTATATATTTTTCTTAATTTCACAATAATTTGTCGGCAGAACCACGAGAGAAGGCACCGCGGCGAGAAACCCTTCGTGTGTGAGAGTTGCGGAGCCAAGTTCCACGCGGCGTACCTTTTAGCCCAACACAGACACTCGCATCGCACTGAGAAACTTGTCAAGGTGAGAAACGTACGTAATGTAGCAAGAAACTCTTCATGTGTGAGAATGGAACCGTCAAATTTCACGCGGCGTATCTACTGGCCCAACACAGACACTTATATCACATTGAGAAACTTGCTAAGGTGAGAAACATAAGTAATGTAGTGAGAAAACCATTTGTGAGAGTTTTGGCGCTAAGTTCCACGCGGTGCAGCTACTTGCCCAACACATCTCATACCGCACTGAGAAACTTGTTAAGGTGATAAACGTACTTAGCCAAAAACCATTTGTGAATTGTAAATGCCACAGCGTGTCTCCGCTTGATCAACACTAATAAAACTGAGACTTGTCATGTTAAGAATCGTAATAGGGTAGGAGTGAAAATTTTTAAAACGCTTGATTTTTTTTCTGTCGGTAGGAATATAGTTCCTTGATACCAGAAAAAAATCTCAGTTATCCCAATTATTTTAAATAAAATATTATATTTTAATGACGAATTAATGGCGTCGCTACGGCTTTTGCGATCTATTACTTGCTTCAATTCAATTCTTATTTTTATGGCTCCATCGTTTAGTCAAACGATGATTTTGCCAATGTCGTGGTTGTTAAAAGCACAGTGTATCACTTTGAGGAAATAGTAGAATTTAGCTGGCAGTGTACAACCTAAAACAACACAACACAAAGGGTTAGTAAATTCCTAGCTAGAATCAGTATCTGACCATTTACAAATCCTATCAGGACATAGATTATATATAATAATAACTCAGTGGGAAAAGGAAAACATACTCTGAAAATATAAAATAATCATAAGTAGATATTGTTGCTTTTTATGAATTTTGCAAGGATAGACACGAAGGGAGAAAAAACAAGCGTGAGCAAATAAGTAATATTGACAGGACGTGGGATATTGCGGGGCAGTATATCATACAGAGATACAGACCGTAAAGGACAATTGAAAAAGATATGCTCTAAAGTTCCTTCGTCTAGACCGCATTCACATAAAGAGTTATCTTTGATTCTGATTTTAGCCAAGAAAACCGGAGAGCACACATGACCCAAACGCAACCTGATTATAGCTGAGGTGGGATGTTTGTCGAATTGACGGTATTTTGAGAACCATGGTTTTAATGGGATATCAGATTGGATCTTAGAGTAATGTTTTGCCTTTGATTCTCCAGAAATAAACCATAACTTGTTCCATTTCTTATGAAGCTGCGACTTAGCATATAATCTGAGATCGCGAGGGTGACAGTAAAAATGTTTTTCAGAACCCACTTCAATGGCGCTTTTAGCGAACATATCGGCAGATTCATTTCCGCATATACCAGAATGACTCGGAATCCAAGCCAAAGCTACCTCCAGACCAGCTTTATGACAATGGAGTAAAACTTGTCGCGTCTTCAGAGTGATCGAAAAGTTATCTTTAGCATGGAGTGGGAGCTTCATTAAATCCTGAAGACAGCTTTTAGAGTCAGAAAGGACTAGGGCTTTCTTTATTTGATGGGATTCTATGTAAGTGACAGCTTCCAAGATAGCAATGGACTCACCAGTAAATATAGAAGACTGGGGAGGACATTTATAATTTAGAACAATACTATATTTAGGAATCTATACTGCTGAACCAACATTGTTTTCAGCAGACATTTTGGAAGCATCTGTAAATATGAGAAGCCAATCGGGCCAATTCTCTTCTATCAAGAGGTTAAATTGATGGTTTGCATATGGGGAGTGTTTGGGAATACCAAAGTCTAGAATAATGTGAGGTTGAAAGACAAGGCACTCAAAGTCGACAGAGAATAGAGGATTGCAGTCGAATTGAATGATTGGATAAGGAATATTCTTATAATCTTGATATGATTTAAGCAAAGGAGGATAGTCTTTGTGAGTCCAATACGATGAGGTGGGCAAAGATTGAGATAAAGAATGGAGAACTGTGTGTAGCCGGTGGGTTGAGTTTTGTAGAGATTTATAAAGGAATCTATCGCTTAAGTATTGTCTGCGCATATGAAGTGGTGGTTCCGAGCACTCTACCTGAAGGCCTGCAATCGGGGATGATTTCATCGCACCTGAGATAATACGAAGACATCTACCTTGGATCCTGTCTAATTTACCAAGGGCAATTTTACTACAGGGTTCAAGAATGAAACAGCCATAATCGAAATGGCTGCAAACAATTGCTTTATATAACAGAAGTTGACTATAAGGGTGGGCTCCCCACCGGACTCCCGAAACTGCTCTGAGGACATTTACTCCTTGTTCGGCTTTACGACAAATATAATTAAGATGGGATAACCCTGTCATTTTAGAATCCAGAATGACTCCAAGGAATTTAATTTCATTTCGAACAATAATAGGAATCGAGTTAATAAATATGCTGATAGGGGGAATATTCCTCTTGCGAGTAAATACCACCGCGCTACATTTGTCCACAGAAAGAGACAACCCATGTCTTTCTAGCCAGTCGTTAAGATAATACAGAGCTGAATTAATATTATCGGCAGCATCTTTAAAATTTTCAGAGCGGGCATAGATTGCAATATCGTCAGCGTATTGTAGAACATCACAAAAGCTAGAAACTGTTTGATCAAGATCATATGTATAGATGTTATATAGAAGGGGACTAAGAACCGATCCTTGGGGAAGACCTTTAAAGACCAGACGAGGAGGAAGGAGGGAACCATTGATCCGGACACAAATGGAACGAGCCATAAAGATATTACATATAATGTTTACCAATCTCTCTGGAATACTCAGTTGAAGCATTTTCTGCCTGAGTAGAGGAAGCTGGACATTATCGTAAGCTGAGGAAATATCCAGAAACACACCAATGACATTTTCATTATTTGAAAATGCCGTTCGGATTGAAGAGCTGAGAATACTCAGGCTATCCATTGTGCCTTTGGAACGACGGAAACCAAATTGGGAGTCGGGAAGAAGTTTTCTATTTTCTACAATCCACTCTAGACGATTCTTAATAAGATGTTCTAAAATTTTTAAAAGGACTGAGCTTAAGGCTATCGGTCTGTAGGATGAAGATTTGGTGGGATCCTTGCCTGGTTTCAAAATTGGAATAATGATTTGGGTTTTCCATGAATCAGGAATATTACCAGAAATAAAAAAGTGATTAATAAGTTTAAGAAATAAAAGTTTACATGTAAAGGATGCTCTGCAAATAAAGGAGTATGGGATTTCATCAATACCCGGAGAAGAGTCTTTCAGATTATCCAGAGCGGCACACAATTCTGCAAAAGAAAATTCTTCATTCATTTTATCAGTGGAAGGGGAAATAGAGTGATAAGAAGAAGAGCAATCAAGATTTGGAACAAAGGGGGGAGCAAGACTATCAGTAAATTCTTCTATCCATGATGATACATCGTTAGAGGAAGGGTTGTTTACCACTAGGCTTCTACGGAATGCTTTGATATTTTTCCAAACTAACGAAGGGGGGGTTCTAGGAGATAAAGATTCGCAAAATTTATTCCAACCAGATTTTTTCTTTTTTGACAAGAGTCTTCTTGTACGGGAGCAGACTTGCTTATAATTAAGATAGTTCTCCATATTGATGTTAGATACATATTGGTTTTCGGCAATCTTGCGATCCTCAATGCTAGATGAGCATTCAGCATCCCACCAGGGGGGAGAAGGTATTTTTTTTGAGGGACTTTTTTTTGGTATACAACTATCAGCTGCAGATCGGATGCAAGTGACAAAGTGATCATAGACAAGAAGAGGATCACATTCTGAAGTTGATAAAGAGTTTATTTCTTTGTCTAGAGATTCGGCATATTTTGGCCAATCCGCGCGCTGGGTTCGGTATTTTAAAAGAGGAACTGGAGGAGGAGAGGGTTTAAAAGAAGTACAATAGGATATAACAATGGGCATATGGTCACTTCCACATGCATTTGGTAAAACATTCCAATTTAGGGATGGAGTTATTGAAGGGGAAGCAAGGGATAGATCTGGGACACTAATATTTTGTAATGGGGAGGTCCTACGAGTAGCTGAACCATCATTGAGGATGCAGAGGTCTTGGGAGTCAAGTAGGTCCAGAAGGAGAAAGGAGGCAGGATCATCACAATGAGATCCCCACAGAGTATTTTTACAATTAAAATCTCCTAAAACTATTAGGGGCTTAGAAATATTAGAGAGAATGGAGTTTAATTCAGTAATTACTTGAGCATTGGGATAGGGAATATAGACGGACACGATGGATATATCTATGCATCTGGCTGCAACAATGTGAAATTCAGGACTATGTGGAGGGATATTAATTTGGGAGAAGGGATATGATTGCGAAATGAAAAGGGCACAACCAGCATACCCATCATCCCTGTCGTCACGGAGGCACGAATATCCAGTAACTCTGAAACGAGAAACTGGACTCAACCATGTCTCCGAGACGGCAGCAACAACAGGTTTATACTGGTTGAGAAGGGAGATGAGTTCATTCTTTTTATGTCGAACACTTTTACAGTTCCATTGTAGGAGGTTTGTTAATTTGTGATCCATTAATCAATGTAGATAAGAATTGTTGAAGTAAAATGTTGACATTGTTCGGTATAGCATCGCTGAATTTAGAGATAATATTCATCAGAGTACATATTAAAAGTTCAATAATGTTATCGTTAGGGGTAAGGTTAGGGGTGGGACTAGAGGGGGAAGGCTGAGTAGGGAGAGCACATCCATTGGGTTGTGTGGATTTGGGAGTGAATGTCAGAAGGTTATGGGCTTGTACATCAAAAGATTTACTCAAAGAGGGAGTAGGATGAGGGGAGAGGAATACAGTTTTTTTGTGGGATTTTTTTTCTGGGGTGTAATATGAGGCATAGTGGGGAAGTTGGGAGGGAGGAGGTGAGAGAGAAGATTGGGGAGGGGAAGCTGCCATCTCCGCATAGGAGGTTTTAGACTTGGGGAACCGTCGAGCCGCTTCTAAATAGCTGACATTATCTTGAGACATAACCATCTTAATTGATTTTTGTCTAAGGTGCTCAGGGCAATGACTGTCAGTGGCAAGATGTTTGCCACCACACAAGCAGCAGATGTAATCATCCTGGCTACAATCCTCGCCAGAATGGGTTTGACCACATTTATAGCAGCGAGCCTTTGATCGACATTGATTTTTAACGTGTCCGAACTTACAGCAGTTGCGGCATTGAATGGTTGGCAGTTGATATATATCTACATGTAGGGCAGAGTTGAAACAAAAAATTTTTTCTGGAAGAGATTGACCTAAAAATGTCAATACTACAGTAGTGGATGGGACCCAGGTAACTCCAGTATCTGAAGGCTTTTTAATATTAAGACGTCTAGCTTTTACGACATCACCACATCCTCTGGGAACAGTAATGCCGCTCATTAATTCCTCCAGGGACCAATCTGAAGGAATGTTCCGTACTACTCCCATTCGGGAAACTAAAAATTTTGGGATCAAGGCAGAAAGGTTATTGTCTGTAAGAACAGGGTTATTAATGAAGATGTTGGCCTCCTTGGGAGATTTAAAAGTTATGCTAATTTTGGAACGACTTAAAGGTTTTATACCATCGTCAGTAATGCCAGTGATATTATTTTTATGAATAAATTGTGCCAGTTTCAGGACACGGATAGACAATTCACCTGTGCTGTCCGGTTCTGAACGGCTTACATGCACTACAAATGGTCCTGGGTCTGTGTCTCTATATTGAAAATTAGTATTTTCCTCATAACCAGGTTTAGTGTAAATGGACTGGATAGATTCAACCGGACGAATACTTCTTTTAGCCTCTGAAACTACTAGTGTGTCCGCGGGGCGTTTTAAACCAGCCTTTGGTTGACTAGGTTCAGAATGATCAGATACTTCCATGGTTATATCTGGAGGGAGGGAAGCTCCCGGATCCGGAGGATCCTTGCCCATTATAGAATGGGCAAAAAACCTTTAAAAAATATGTTGATACTTACTTACGAACCACCACCAAAACAACACAAACATAAAATTTAGGAAATACAAGCCAATATTTTGGAAAATCGCAATAATATTAAAAACACGTGCTATTACCAACAAAGGGACAGGCGATCCCGAATCAAACTTTCAATTCAACGGGTAAAAATGACCATTTACTTGCTTCGTTCGGTAAAAAAAACCAATGTCATTGTCATGTTGGCACTAATGACAACCAAAACCAACATGAATGACAACCAAAACCAACATGACAATGACATTTGTTTTTTTTACCGAACGAAGCAAAGGAATAGATCGCAAAAGCCGTAGCGACGCCATTAATTCGTCATTAAAATATAATATTTTATTTAAAATAATTGGCTGATTCTAAAAATCTGAGATTTATTGCTGGCATCAAGGAACCTTATTCCTAGCGACAGAAAAAAATTCAAGCGTTTTAAAAATTTTCACTGCTACCTTATTGTTTGTCTGGCAACATGTTATTTTCTATTGGTCGTTTTTTATTTATGTTCCTTATTTCTGTGTATTTTTATATGAATGTTGTGCTAAATCAATCAAATCAACTACATATGTATTGAGTTGAGTAATAAGAATTGTTTTATCTTCAATTTCGAAAAGTGTGCTTTTGTAGCGTAAATCTCGCAGTATATTATGCCTGAAAATGCTTATATTACATATATGTATAAAATAAATTTCTGTAATAAAGAGTTGAATTATTTACTTATCGTATCTATTATTGTCGAATTTGTTCGAAATTAAAATTTCTCTCGAAATAAAACCCGTCTTTTACAACGAACTAGAAACTCGCGGGGTGGTTCCTATACTGTTTGTGCTGCGGGCACATGTGGTTTACCATCATCTCTAATAACCATTCAAAAACAAGCGAGTAAGCGAGACGGCGCAATACATGATGTATGGCGATTGGCGACTTCTTCCTTACTCAGTCGTTATTGCATGGTTTTAAAGAGATGATAGTAAGCCCCCAGATTAGAGAAAAACGCTATTTTCGCAATAAAAGCATCTTTTTCGAGCTGAAGACGTGACAATAAGTATATCTCCGCCAGTGCTCGCAGTGCCCGGCCGCGTTCAAGGCCAGCAACAGCCTGCACTCGCACCGGCTCGCGTGCCACGGCGCCGCCTCGTTCCGCTGCGAGGTGTGCGGCCGCTCGTACAGATGTCGCCACTACGCCGTCAAACACGTGCGACAGGTGCACCGGTACCGGGGGACCGCGCCGCCCGTCACCAAGCACACGCCGGACACTCTGTGATGTGGACTCCATGTCGACATGTCGGCTTCACACACAATGCCACTACCACACTTGGCTATTCGTATACTTGCTAAGGTTTTTGACGAATAAGCAAATAACGCAAATGTTTTGGCAAATATACCTTCCACACATGGTCAAATATAAGCACATATTCGTATACAAATAGCCAAGTGAGGTAGCAGCGTAATACAAGAAAAATCGCCAACTTTTACCACCGTATTAAGAAACTGTGTTTTGTCTCTTTCTTACCGACATTTCACGTAAACGTTTGTTTAGTGTATTTGCCAACAGTGTAATGTGCATCCAGAATCACACTAACGCCATCTATCGATCACATGAAACACTAAATTTATACGACAAAAGACGAGCCCTGACATCGAATGTATTTTATGTTGCTTATCTGAAAATTTTACATCAATGTCTGATATATGATATTTGTGATGACATACTAGTTGTATGTTTAAAATGCTTCAATATTTATTTATATTTGTTATTGGTGCAAATTAATGATTCTTCGCTGTGCAATATAAAATAAAATAAATATTTATAATTATTGATTGTTTAATTTCCGACCTCTAATCGTAGAGTTTAGAAATCCTCTCTAAAGCTAAGGTTACTATGATTTGTTTAAGCTAAACAAGCTCGGAAACGAGTGAGTTGAGAGAAGACGTAAGGCGACATATCGCTTACTCATTGGTGCCTAAGCAATTGATGCTAAACCCCCAGATACCTAATTTTAATTAAAAACAAAAATGTTTTACATGACTCTTATACCTTAAGAAAATTGAAGAAAGATTTCAACAACAGAAAACAAAAGAATGGAATTAATTTCACTCCCACCAAGTTAGTTTTGTTTGTTACTACAAGAACTATTTTATTACAGTAAAAATAATTAGGACTTTCACTTTATGTCCATGTAAATGCAGCTAAAGTATGTTTCCCGGCATGTAAGTTGGCAAGAAACTGAAATGACCTTGTAGACGATTTTCATACAAATTTTAAAGTGCGCAGCCCTCCGCACGTCCCGTTTGTGGCCAACTTATGTGCCGGGTATTATACAAAGCATGTACAAAGGAATCACGAGGTTTCCTTTAATTTAGGTAGGTAAGGGGGGTTACTACCATCTCTTAAAACCATGCACAGTTCCAGTGAGTAAGCGAGATAGCGCGATACAAGATGTAATGCGATACGACACCCCCTTTAACTTTTTGACAGCGAGTAACAACCTTAAAAACCAGGTACCCGGGGCCGTAAAACATATAAAAAAATCTATCTATCATCTGTCATGCAAGCAGTGATCAAAAGGGTTGTTTTGTTTTATTGTGATTTTTGTTGCCGCCACAGAGTACCTTTGCGTGCCGTGATTTTCATTCTCTATTAGCTTTATAAATTGCATTTGCATTTATATTTACGTGGAAACCAAATGTTCCAGAGGCCATTCATATTCTTATTAGCTTAGCTGATTGAAATATTTTTATTAGTTTTTGGTCAGCGTAATGTAGACGTTGACTTGTTCGTTTTGGCGCGCTCGCGCTCGCGCTCTCGCTTGTTGTGTTGTGAAAACTTTGTATTTTGAGGGTTAGGATCATGGGGACGTCGTATTGGGTGTACGTTCGCGGGTCGTGGCGAAAGCTGGATGTGTCTTCCGGGCGGGTATCAGGCTGGGCCGGTCGGGCTCGGTTCTGCTTCTACCGGCGAGGTCGCCTGCAGCTGGCCGGCTCGGCCGCGGTACTGCGCGGGCTGCGCGCCCTGCTGGAGGCTCGGCCGACTACCATCAGGGATGGGGTGCAGTTGTCACAACTCAAGTAATAAAGCACAGTTTTATTTGTGGTACATACAAAGAAACGTTAGTAAATTGTATGTGCCGCGAAATTTAAAATATCGTGTTCAAATAAAAAATGTCAATTTTTTTGCTTTTAATAGAAATAAGGTATATATATTATTTAATCTAACACTGTAAGACATGTGTTGTATGCAGTATAAAACAAAAATAAGTAAGTTTAGTAATAAAAAAAAAACTTTCGACTGCTAGAGAATGCTAACAATTTTGTGCCAAAAGAAAAAATAAAATGTAAGTAATTTCCGGAAGATATTTTTGTTGTCCTGCTGGTCAAGTGGTTAAGGCGTTTGCATATTGATCCAGGGGTCATGGGTTTGAATCTCATGGGAGGCATATTTTATTTAGTTGTTTCCAGTTTGGTTAGGACATTGCAGGCTTGAATCACCCAACTGTCTGATAATAAAGATGAATCCATGCTTTGGAAGGCATGTTAAGCTGTTGGTCCGAGCTACCATCAGGTTGCAAAAAAAAAAAAAATTTGAAACAGCCATCTAGTAGTTTAAGGAACCATGTCAGACCCGAGAGACTGTTTCGAATACCCTGTAATCCATCTTTAACCTTAATTGATTTCACCATTTCTTTGGGTCCCTAGACCCTCGGCCTCGAAGCACCGCCGCCGTTCGTCCACTGGCTGCTGTTGTAGCCACCGCTGCCACAGACACTCACACACAGACAACTCCCGTAGTGCGCTCGTGCAGCTCAACCTATCGTCGCAGTGTGCAAACTCCACACAGACCTCAGTGTCAGCACCACAGGTATGTACCTTATTCTTTTCTAGCCTAAGATTAGCCTAAGAGGTAAAAATTGCAAAGCACTTTACCACAAACTTTCATATAATTTTTTTTTTTTTTTTTTCTCCTCTTCTACTGCAATCTGTCTCCATGAATGGACATTATGCAGTATTTGTAGCTTATTATATTACAATTTTTTCGTGGTCCAAATCCAGTGACTTGTCCACCTCAGTCATATCGGTAGTCGATCTTTAAACAGTGACATTCTACAATTCACAAATCTAGAGGAGATGTCCTCTTTAATCTGGAGAAAACTGCTCCTGGCTGCACGAGTCTACTTGCAAGCTCGTTTTCATGAATTAATAGACGATTCCTGTATTTGGGTATTCTTTCTCTTATCTCCTCTTTGATCGTTGGGATGCTTAAGTCTCTATGTATCTGTTGGTTTTTTAAATACCAGGGTGCATTCACAATCATTCGTAAAAGTTTAGATTGGAATCTTTGTAGAATCTCCAGATTTGAGTTTGCAGAAGTACCCCAAAGTTGTATCCCATATGTCCATATAGGTTTTATTATGCACTTATAGATGAGAAGTTTATTTTCTAGAGAAAGCTTTGATGTTCTGTTTAATAAACAATAATATTTACGAAACTGCAAGCTAAGAGCTTTACGCTTGGTAAAAATATGTTTCCTCCAGGTCAGCCTTCTATCAAGATATACCCCAAGATATTTAGCTTCCTGAGCCTGTGGCAACTGAACACCGTTCAGGGTCACTGGTGGGCAAGTTTCTTTTCTTAATGTATATGTAACCTGGACTGATTTGGATTCATTTGCTTTGATGCGCCATTTCTTGAGCCAGGAAGAAATATTTTCCAAGCTTTCCTGTAGTAGCCCGGAAGCTTTAGTGGCATCTCTATCAACAGCAAGAAGAGCAGTATCGTCAGCATAAGTGCCTACTGTAACACCATCAGTTTCTGGCAGATCTGACGTGAATAAAAGATATAATGTGGGACCCAGCACACTCCCCTGATCATATAATTAAATCAAACAAGAAGTGTACAAATTATACACAGCTCTCATCTTCCTGGATTATTGTAGAAAGAACAAAAGCCTTCTTTTCCTAAGCACAGATTACAGGTATACAAAGAAATGCGCCGACTTTTAATGTGCTATCAGAGTCCTTCCCATACGGATTTAATTTAATTGTAAATTCACATTAACGCCATCTATCGATTGCTTGAGACATTGTGATTCTGAATCCGACAACTTATTAAATAAAGCACCTGATCAGTTTGTGGTAGGATGTTTGTTGATGATTAAAATAATCGTGTTTTAATTATGTGTAAGAATTCACTCTTTTTTGAAAAAACTAGCAGATCTTAATTATTTTAATTTTTTCCATCCTATTAGCAAGTAATAATCTTTTTTTTAGGCAATGAGAGCACATGTTACAAGAAAGAGAATTCATTTTCAATCAGATTTCAGATTCCATCAAAATGATTTTTTAAGATTTTCTGTTTAAAAATATGTGTGAACAGCCTCTAAAGACTGACGCGTCGGTGCAAGCGAATGTGGAGAATGTGGAAGTGAGAGTGGTCGGAGTCGAGCGAGCGAGCGAGCGCGCCGAGCGAGCGAGCACCGCGGAGTGCAGGGGCGACGGCGAGGGTGCTCCGCCCGCTTGTAAGGTAACTACTATCTATTGTGTGACTACACTGCTAAACAGACATCATCCCATCCCAACTTTCCTTTGTTTGTTTGTTTGTTACCTCTTCAAGCTTTATCTATTTAACCAATCTGCTTGAAACTTCGCATACATATAGTTAGGAGTACTGAGAAGGACATAGGGTACCTTTCTACCTGGGAAAAAGCACTGTTCCCGTGGGAAACCACGCGGGCGAAGCCGCGGTCGAAAGTTAGTTTAAAAGTTTGGATTACAGCCAGTGAAAGTCTCGTCAAAATAGGTCCAGTTATTCTAGAGATTAGTTAGAACAAACAGACAAACTGACGAATGTTATTTATTTGTACGCAAAATATATTGTAAAATGTATAACTGCATACTCCCAGGAGCTAATAGTGAACGAGGAGGACGTGGCAGCTCTCCGCAGCTTCATCGAGAAGGACAACACATTCAAGGTGGACCTGCTTCGGTTCGACACGGACGAGGACTACAAGAGCTCGGTGTTCTACAAGATCAACCCGCTGGTGTACGTGCAGCGCTGCCCGCGTATCGCTGCCTTGCTGCGAGGACGGGTCAGTTCAACACTTTAATGTTATAAAAGACTAGCTGTTCCCCGCGGCTTCGCCCCGCGTGGAACTCGGTTATATCGCGCCCAAAAGTAGCCTATGTTTGACCTCAGGTCGTTAACTACATCCCTATCAAATTTCATCACAATCGGTCCAGCAGTTTAGCCGTGAAGAGGTGACAGACAGACAGACTTTCGCATTTATAATATTAGTATGGATTCAAAGTCCAAGCACAGATAACTAAATAGTTACGTCCAAGGAAATTTATCTAGCATTTATTGTGTGGTGTCTGGTCTGGATGTGGAGTGTCGAATTCACAAAATGTCCAGCATACTTTATATTAATGGATTGCAGTATTCACGTATGTCTGTTCTACGGTGAAGACATCTACTTATCTTTCTAAGAAATCTTTTCTATTATTTAAAAAAGACGATATGCCAATACTCATTGTGGGCGTAGGCTAATAATATGGATATATTACAACACTTTTGTCCACTAATACAGGTTATAACTACACACTTTCATACATTAAGTTCTTATAGGTTCACAATAATTTAATCCATACTTCCATACTTATATTATAAATGCGGAAGTCTGTCTGTCTGTTTAGTTTTCATGGTTAAATTGCTGGACCGATTTTGACGGAAATTGGTATGGATATAGATAAGGATCAGGGGTCAAACATATGTTAGTTTTGGACGCAATACAATCAAGTCCTACGCGGGCGGCGCATTTATTAAATTTCAAAAAGGCCTATATAAAAATGTTTCAGGCCGTACATGTAAGAAAAGTACTATACAACCTCGTTCAAAATTGAAAGGCCTAATGTTCCTCGTCCTCAACTGTGCTGTATTGTTGTAGAATGTTCCGGAATGTTCCCTCCGCGAGTTCACCCGCTCGCTCGGGCTGCGCGCGGTGCACTCGCGGCCACTCGGAGTGCCCACTCCGCGCACGACCAGGCAGCGCCACCGCACCGGTGACGGTATGATGGACACTCGATGCTGTTTATTCACAAATAATTATTTTAATGTGATTAAAGCGGACCCTGGGCTCCGAAGCAATCAGCTAAGGAAGCAACCGGGAAGGCGCTAAGATGAGAGAGAGAGAATTATTTTAATGTGATAAAATAAAAATTAATTTAAATTCTACATCACCACATAGTGTAAAAGAAAGTCGCTTTCTCTGTCCCTATATCCCTATGTATGCTTAAATTCTTAAAACTACGCAACGGATTTTGATGCGGTTTTTTTAATAGATAGAGTGATTCAAGAGGAAGGTTTTTTGCCCATGCGAAGCCGGGACGGCTCGCTGGTAAATTATATAAAACACTATACGTTAGTTCCTGCGAACATTACTCAAAACTTTATTTATAATAATCAACCAAGTGCAAGCGAGACTCGCGCACCTAAGATTCCGTATCATTAGCTATACAAAATTTTCATCGGCCCTAACGATACTTAATGTGACATTTGGCGCCATCTAACACCTTGTACAAATAATTACAAGAAACCTAACGTCTCTTGTAACGTTTGCAGCCAACCCCGCCAACAAGTTGGCCAACGTGTACATGATGCCCGACAGCGACACTACAATCGACACGGACAGCGATTTCGAATCTCAAACATTCCTCACTCGGAACAAAACTAACGGACGCCGAAATACTAAATCCAAATATATCGGAAGTGAATCAAAAAGTATCGATACATTGAAGAAAGTTGACGCTCGGTCTAAGTATTTGATTAAGAAAAAAATGGCTCGCGTGAATAGCAAGCGTACTGAGAGTGATGATTCTAAAAATAGGCAAAGGAATCAACGTTTTGACAGAGACAGATCTGAAATTAAAGATAAAATTACACGTAATGGTGATCATATACGATCTAATAATCAATCACCAACGACACGTAAAGAAAAAGTCAAAGAAATAAAAAGAGTTAAAGATAATAGTGACACCGATTTGGAAGACGACGATACTAATGAATGGACAAAAAGAAATGGCGGAACTCATTACAAAGAGACAGTGACAAATGATAATGTTTCTAATAAAAGCGTTGATAGCAAACCTAATACAGGAAAGAAATATCATTCGAAAAATACAAAAGCATACGATCGTTCGGAAGATGTACGTAAAAACCAATCGAAAGATGTACAGAAACCTTATGCTATTGAAATTAGTGACAGTTCAGACGGGGACGAGTCCGATGAGGTATTTTCCGGTAAGACTGATGGGAGTAAAAGGGCGCAAGACGTGGAAAAAAGAACATCATCGCCGTCTGCGAGGACTGTGGCGGGAATGTTGGATAACATGCGGAGAGGTGAGTTATTAGGATTTAAGATTTTATATATTTTTTGTCTCCCTCTTTCCCTACAATATTGCTCCTCTTTCTACATTTTAGTGTGTAAATCACAGAACACAGAAATTATCCGAATAGAAATGTTTTGAGGCGGATTTAGTTCCAAAATCAGTGTGGCAACGTATTCTCTCTTCTCACCTTTAATTCATACATGTAAACCACACCACACCTTATTAGAAATGTATTACGTAGTTTACAACAAAGCCACCTAATATTATCGACCAATAACAGAGGCAATAAATAACACAATCAAATTCCCCGCCCATATTTCTGTGTGAAACGTTGGCTTGCAAGCCAAACCATTGACAAGTTTTTCGTGCGCTAAGCCACATCTTCTTAATATTTTAAATTATGTGGTGTAAATCCTCATTAGGTACGAGAAGTAACGCTTTAGAGGCCGCGTATCTCATTTCTACTTTATTTCATCCAGTTGGCAAAATTGTTATAAAAAATGATAATGTTTTCATACAGAGAGGCGAAAAAGGGAAGAAACTATGAGTTCGCCAAAGAAAAGTGTAGTGAGCAAGTACGACCAGAGGCCGAGAACAGATCGCGGTGCGAAAGATTTAGAAAATAAAGAAAGTTCGAAAGAAAGAGACAACATTAATATTATATTGTATAAAAAGAAGGATATAGCAAAGAAAAGACTGATAGACACGGAGAGACGAAGAAACGATCGCGTGAAAGATGATTCTCCAGCAAAAAGTGTTGACAGTAGATCTAGAGATAGGCAAAGGGCTGAACATCCAAAAAATACAGCGAAAGATGCAAGGGATGATTCGGAAGATAGTTCCTCTAGCCATATATGGGCAATTAAAAATAGTGGAACAAATGAAAGACTCAAACGACGAAGCGATCGATTGAGATCTAAAGATAATTCGCCAGCGAAGAGTGTTGATAGCAGTTCGAGGCATAAAGTCAAAACTTCAACAAATACAGCAAAATATGGTTCTAATGATGAATGGTCTAACAATAGCGATCGAAAGAAAGATGGACTTAAACAAAGAAGTAAAAATAATTCGCCAACGAAAGGCGTTGAAAACAGACAAAGGGATGAAAATTCAAAAAATACAGCGAAATCAAGAGATAGTTCTGAAGACAGTGATTCTAGTGACGTCAGCACTAACAGAAATAGAAGAAAAGATAAAAATAGACTAATAACCGATCGTTTACGCTCAAAAGATGTTTTTCCAACGAAAACTGTTGAAAGTCGATCAAACAACAAACAGAAAGATGATCGTAATATTGAAAGAGGAACAAATAGTTCTGATGAAGTCAGTGGATCTGATAATAATAAAAGAAAGAGAGATAGATTGCGGATCGCGATTTCTCTTTCTAAAAGTGAGAAATCTGATAAGAAAGACGCAGTTAATAAAATCCGTGAAGATGTAGGATCCAAAAATAATACAGATGGTAAAGGAAGGTCTAAAGAAAAAAAGAAAGTTCCAAAGAGTCGTGTGAATGCAGGGTTTAATGATTTAGATGGCGGTGATAGTGACGAGCGTTCCGAAGACAAACCAAGGAAACGGCGGTCGACGGCCAACACGAAGAATCTGTTCCCTTCTCAGAGGCGGTAAGGTTTTTTTTGACAGTTTTTATAAAAATTATTAAGTTTTAATAATAATACTAGCTGACCCGGCGAACTCCGACCGCTTGACTTGAACCTGAACTTTTCTTCCGTTTAAACCTTCCCTGGACCTGTGTGGTCATCATCTCGGAGTCAGACACTGGGTGTGGTCAACATCTCGGAGTCAGTCACTGGGTGTGGTCAACATCTCGGAGTCAGACACTGGGTGTGGTCAACATCTCGGAGTCAGACACTAGGTGTGGTCAACATCTGATGTCAAACACTGGGTGTGGTCAACATCTCGGAGTCAGTCACTGGGTGTGGTCAACATCTCGGAGTCAGACACTGGGTGTGGTCAACATCTCGGAGTCAGACACTGGGTGTGGTCAACATCTCGGAGTCAGACACTGGGTGTGGTCAACATCTCGGAGTCAGACACTAGGTGTGGTCAACATCTGATGTCAAACACTGGGTGTGGTCAACATCTCTGAGTCAGACACTGGGTGTGGTCAACATCTTGATGTCAAACACTGGGTGTGGTCATCATCTCGGTGTCAAACACTGGGTGTGGTCATCATCTCGGTGTCAAAACTGGGTGTGGCCAACATCTTGATGTCAAACACTGGGTGTGATCAACATCTCGGAGTCAGACACTGGGTGTGGTCAACATCTTGATGTCAAACACTGGGTTTGGTCAACATCTCGGAGTCAGACACGGGTTGTGGTCAACATGTCGGTGTCAATCACTGGGTGTGGTCAACATGTCGGTGTCAATCACTGGGTGTGGTCACATGTCGGTGTCAATCACTGGGTTTGGTCAACATGTCGGTGTCAATCACTGGGTGTGGTCTACATGTCATTGTCAATCACTGGGTGTGGTCAACATGTCGGTGTCAATCACAGGGTGTGGTCAACATGTCGGTGTCAATCACTGGGTGTGGTCAACATGTCGGTGTCAATCACTGGGTGTGGTCAACTTCTATGTGTCAGATACTGGGTGTGGTCAACATCTCGGTGTCAGACACGGGTTGTGGTCAACATCTCGGTGTCATACACGGGGTGTGGTCAACATCTCGGTGTCAGATACGGGGTGTGGTCAACATCTCGGTGTCAATCACTGGGTGTGGTCAACATCTCGGTGTCAGACACTGGGTGTGGTCAACATGTCGGTGTCAAACACTGGGTGTGGTCAACATCTCGGTGTCAGACACTGGGTGTGGTCAACATGTCGGTGTCAGACACGGGGTGTGGTCAACATCTCGGTGTCAGACACGGGGTGTGGTCAACATCTCGGTGTCAGACACGGGGTGTGGTCAACATCTCGGTGTCAGACACGGGGTGTGGTCAACATCTCGGTGTCAGACACGGGGTGTGGTCAACATCTCGGTGTCAGACACGGGGTGTGGTCAACATTTCGGTGTAAATCACTGGGTGTGGTCAACATCTCGGTGTCAGACACGGGGTGTGGTCAACATCTCGGTGTCAGACACGGGGTGTGGTCAACATCTCGGTGTCAGACACGGGGTGTGGTCAACATTTCGGTGTAAATCACTGGGTGTGGTCAACATCTCGGTGTTAGTCACGGGGTGTGGTCAACATCTCGGTGTCAGACACGGGGTGTGGTCAACATCTCGGTGTCAGACACGGGGTGTGGTCAACATCTCGGTGTCAGACACGGGGTGTGGTCAACATCTCGGTGTCAGACACGGGGTGTGGTCAACATCTCGGTGTCAGACACGGGGTGTGGTCAACATTTCGGTGTAAATCACTGGGTGTGGTCAACATCTCGGTGTTAGTCACGGGGTGTGGTCAACATCTCGGTGTCAGACACGGGGTGTGGTCAACATCTCGGTGTCAGACACGGGGTGTGGTCAACATCTCGGTGTCAGACACGGGGTGTGGTCAACATCTCGGTGTCAGACACGGGGTGTGGTCAACATCTCGGTGTCAGACACGGGGTGTGGTCAACATCTCGGTGTCAAACACTGGGTGTGGTCAACATCTCCAGAAGATGCAACCGGTGAAACACGCTCGGACGAAGACAAATTGTTTATTTTCAATATGTTCTTATCACTTATTGACGTCAGTTGTTGTTTGGCGGTGTGCGTAGTGGACTCGCTACGTTTCAATAATGTTTCGTTTGATACAACTATGTTAATAGTCTGGGATCTGGACCTATTCAGTGATGTCCTAGCCTTTCAACACTTTGCACGGTTTTGGCGCCAAGCTAAAGTCGCTCAGTTATCGTAATTTTTTTTAATTTTCTAATATTTGTGTTTTTTCTAGTATTTGTGCATAATAAAGGTGGATTATTATTCACTAAGTGTGAGTGTTGGGAAGTGGTACAATGTCGTATAAGTGACTTTAATCCTTGTCATCAAAATCTCCCAAGATAAAGCTAAGTGAAACTTCCACCGCTTCACTTAGCCCTTGACTAACTTAACTAGACATGACTACTGACTTGACTTGACTCGACAAAATGAAGACCATTTATCTAAAACTTTGATACTGGCAAAAATAAGCTATATGTTTGATTGCCATAATGTGGGTGGAACACTGCACACTGCATCAGCAGACACAACAGTATTCCACTCGTTTCCCGGTCGCCGGCGTCCGCTCAGCACAGTGTGCGTGTTGCAGCGAGTACTCGTCGCTGGAGGACCTCGCGATCGTGTCGTGGCTGTCGCGGGGCTCGCGCGCGCGCCGCGTCAACGGGAACATGGTGTGGCGGGAACTGCAGGTCGGACATTGCATTATTTGTTTCATTTTAAGCTATTACTAAACTAGATGGTAACTAATATACATATCTAAGTGCCAGTTAAGTCTCCACAGATATTAAGTTGATAATAAGCAAGACACTGCGTAATTTGTTTAATTTTAAGTTATTACACGACAAAATCCCAATGTATATATTATTAGCGATCTGTTCCGGCTTCGTATGGGCATAAAAACTTTCTCTTGAATCACTCTATTTATTAAAAATACTGCATCTAAATCCGTTGCGTAGTTTTAAAGATTTAAACATGCAAAAGGATGTAGGGACAAAAAAAGTAACTTTATTTTTTACTAAGTATGTAGTGAGGTGATATATGCGAAAGTGAGTTAGTATATTTGTTTGTGTGTTACTTCTTCACGCCTATTACCTACTGCACCAATTTTCTTAAAATATCGCTTACATACAGCTAGGATTATTGAGAAGGACTTTTATCCCCGGAAAAATCACAAGAAATTTAGTATATTACGGGCGAAGCTAGTGATAAATAAAAGTTATGTATATTTCATGTCTTTCCTAATAATGTTGTGATGTATTGATATGAAAGAGTATAGGTCTGTCTGACACAAGTATTCTCGTTTAAAATAGGCACTCCTAACAATGTTATGTAAACCTCGTTGTAGTGAAAGAAATAAGGAAATATATGTTTGGGGGAGAGAAATCAGTCGACCATCACCACTGAAAAGAAATGTATCGTGGGTTTTTCAAAATTTTAAATTGAATGTTTAATGTTGATAAGTCCGCCTTTGTATCTTACCTAGTTCTTGAAAAAATTGGTTGTCTGTAAAGTCTGTTTACTGACGCCTTAAATGGAACGCCTCAGAGCGAGGTAACGCCGCATTGCGTCATGTATTTTGGTGCGTGCAGCCGGCTCCATCGAATTATAAGACGTCACGTCAAAATGATGTATATGTTTGTTTGGTTTGGTGCAGTAAAGAGTTTTCGTATTGTATACGTGCGCAGAGCGAGTTCTCCCGCATCGCGGGCAGCCAGCGTTCTTGGCACTCGCTCCGCAACCGCTACCTGCGCGGCGTGCTGCCCGCGCTGGGCTCACTGTCGCTGCCCGCGCGGACTGTCGCCGAGCTCAGAGCTGCGCAAGCGCAGGGTATGTACATACATCACTAGGTGATTGTCCGTGATTACACTCGTCCGTGATGTATGAGAGGTTTTGAAGTCGGTTAAAATGACAAAACCTTGGTATAAATGTAACAAATAATTTTTTGAAAATCGCTTTAAAAGTTTTAATATTTCGCGGATACATATATAAATATACATTACTTCATTACTGTCCTAGCGCTTTCTCTTATTCATTTATTTGATAGAAAATATTTACGACAGGCTTTAAATCCGTCGTTCACATTGTAATGGATAAAAAAAAATATAGAGTAAACTGAGATATCTTTTTATTGGTCAATTAAAAATAAAGTTAGTATTTTTGATTATTTTTGAATTTTCATTTAAGTAACAATGACTCAAATTGTTTAAGTATAACTTTGTCTAAAGTTTTTTTTTAATAAATATTTCAATAAGGTTAATATAAAACGGATTATTGCAAAGGCTTCCTGCACCCCTCCCCCGCTAATTGTTCTTGTGACGGCGTGTAGGTGAGATAAAGTCCCGCCGCCGCCCGCCGCGCCCCAACCCGCTGCTGGTGGTCCCCGCGGTCCGCTCGGCGTGGACCGCGCGACCGCGGGACCGCGAGCAGACCGCTGACGGGGTCGACACAGGTGGGTGACTCGTCGGCATTACTAACTTTTATTAATAAGTTACTAGCTGACCCGGCGAACTCCGTACCGCCTGAACGCACTTTTCTCACCGTTCAAACCTTCCCTGAACTTCCACAAACATTTCCGAGGCTTTTTTTTAGAATACGAGGACGTGACTTGCAATTTCGGCCGAGGCTTGTACTTTGGTACTTTTCTTCCTTTTGAGAGAAAACAACATCTCAAATTTTACAATGACACCAACAACAACCAGCTCTTTTTTTTTTAATTTTGAAATGCGCATATATATTTTTAAACAATAAAACAACCTAATGGTTTTTTTCCAACCTAACAAAAGTGTCCAACAATTTCCATTTTGACAAAAAGCTTACACCAAAAATGAAATTTTTGTTTAAACTTTGTAAGTTAATTTAGTAACACATATGTTTTCCTATCAGCAGCGACCGAGTCCCCACCAAAGCGCGCCCTGCGCTCGTCGCTCACGACACAAACAGACAGACAAGCAAACACGAGCGCACGCAATCAAACACACAAACGCACAGACACGAGCGCGCGCAAGCAGACAGACATCGAGCACAGCCCCACTTACAGCGAACTCACGAGGAAGTTCGCGACCAAACACGCCGTCTCCACGCCAGAGATAGAGGTACGTACGCTGGACATCAATGGAGCCTTCGACCATGCACACTCTGGTGTCAGAGTTCTTCGGACCCGCCTCTAGGCCTCTGATATGATTCCTTTAACGACTGTTTATAAATGGAGTCTGGAGCTATAGTTCGAATCTTATGATCTTCGAGGGGGTCTTCAGGAAGGGCATGAAAACATTCCTTTAGGTTCGGCAACGCGCTCGTGACACTTGATGTTGCAGGCGTCCAAAGGTTACGGTAACCACTTCCCATCAAGTGGTCTGGATGCCTACTTATCTGACTACTAATTAAGTATATAAAATATTTGTTTCCCCTTGTAGGTGGAACGGCGCGGTTCTGTCTCGCCGCCAGCCAAGCGGACGAGGAAGCTCTATAACCCTAACTCGCAGTTCTAGCTGCTGGCGGATACGCTCGCGTGGGTATCTAGGGTAAACTGGATTACATACAGGGTAACCCATAAACCATCACTATTGATTTCCTGTTTCAACTACTATCATGCTAAACGTGGCCTAAGGTCTTATGACCCTAGGCTCTGTCTAGTCCGTATGGGATAAAGACGCGATTATATGTATGTATGTATATACAGATTGTAATTGACCACCGACCGACACGTTATAAATACATGTATGACTGCTACATCTATTTATTTACTAGCTTTTATCCGCGGCTTCGTCCGCGTAAATTTCTCTCGGAAACGGTGATTTTCCCCGGGATGAAACGTACCCTATGACCTTCCCAATACTTCCAACTATTTGTATGCGAATTTCAGGAAGATTGGTTCAAAATACCGTGAAAGCGAAACAAAGAATGTAAAAAAAATAATATTTATTTCCCTCCAATACAGTACAAATATAAACAGTAAAAGATATAAGTGAAATTCTGATGTGCGGGAGACTGGAGACTGTTGAAGGCTAGGCCTGTGTCACAGTTATTATAATTAACAAACAATGTCACTTTCGGATTTATAATATTAGTTGCGATTCTGATTGCGATTTTATTTTGTTCGGAGAACATAAATATGAAGACTATAGTCTTAGACAACAAAAAAATAGAATTAAATCATATTGATCAATAACATGTTCTCACATGTATTTTTTCAAACAAACGTTAATCAATGACTGTATAATCTATCTGAGTGTAGGGCTCATCATGCAATCGCCATTCATGGGAAATGGCTAACATAATGCAATTTTTTTTTCACTTTTAATAAACATTAATTTCGAATTAAACTAAACTAACTAAAATACAATATTAGTTTAAAAATAATTTCTAAATAAATTAAATAAACTAAATTAATTTAAATCTTGATATTTGCTAAAAGCACAATGCTCTAAATTAAAATTTAACGAGACACTTGGTGAGACAGATTTCGTTATTGAGTTAATGATCAAGTGGTTTGCAGTCGGTAATCATATTCAATTCTTTACCAAATTGGTACATATATAGATTTTTATAAGTCCAAACAATGGCCAAGGCCTCTTTCTCAGTCTGTGAGTATCTTCTCTCTGTATCAATAAGGGCTCTGATAGTATATTTTATAGTAATAGGTTGTTCTTTTTTGGCTTTAATAATCTGTTCCTGTATTAATGTACCAACATGGCTGGCATCAGTTATCAAATAAGTCTCGGCATCTTTATTGTAAAATGCTAAGCTGGTGTCGTTGTTGTCTTAAGTTGTTGAAATGTTGATGTTATCCTTACAACAACAAAAATCATATCTTTTTAGTCAATTTTTTTAAAACTGAATTTTTACTAAAAATAAGTATATCTTACAGAAATGTCGACAAGGTCTAAGCAGCTTCTTATTTCTTCTTTATTCTTTGCTCTGAATTCTTGCACAACTTTTTTATATGGGTGCGTATAGGGTTGATACCAGGAGCTGACAAATGATGTCCAAAAAGTTCCTTCCTTTAATATTATTTATTCCATTCTCTTGTAGTCTTTTAGCTCTTCTTTTGTTCTACCACCAATAATAATGTCGTCTAGTAAGTTTGCAACTCTATATCCTGTTATGTAGCAACTATGATATCATGCGCTGAAATATTTCAAAAGCTCATCGAATGCCAAAGAACAGTCGTTTATACCTGGAAAGAGCCAGGCTTCAGCTAAAAGCAGTTATTACCTTAGAGTCCTCGTCGAGTTCAACTTGATGAAAACCCCGTTTTATGTCAATTGCAGAAAAGTGTTGCATCCATTCAAGTCAGTTGTTTAATCAGGGATGTTGCGGATCCCGATTTTTTCACATCCGCGGATGCGAATGCGGATGCGGATTTTAAGAGGCTCACATCCGCGGATGCGGATGTTTCAGATCCTATATAAATATAGTACATAAATGAAGAATTAAATCAATACAAAATTATTATAATCATTTTTATTAATGTATTACAAGTTTTTACTATACTTAATACTTTTGTATCAAAGAAATAATTAACATGTTTCAGAATGAAAGTGAACAAATGAATTCCAAAATTTTAAACTACACTTTTTTTTTAAATTAGTACTCGAAGTTAAAAATAGGAGCATTATACTTAATAAATAGCAATAATGCCGTTTTTTTCAGATTCAAGCCGGTTACGGAAAGGCTCATAAATTAAACCCGCGCTACTAAATAATTGTTCGCACAAACTAACACGTAATGATTTATTTACACGAAACAATCGATGCACTACAATAAACGCGTCGGATCTTATCACCTTTTTTTTCGCTCCCATTGGTCATTGTCGCGCGCGAACGGCACGCGCCATTCACAGGCCCCGCCCCTTTTCTTTCTTGTCGCAACTCGTATGACATCCGCATCCGCATTAAAATCCGCATTGATTTATTGCGGATGCGGATGCAGATGCAGATGTCGAAATCTTTGCGGAAGCTCCGCATTTGCGGATGCGGATGCGAATATTCGCAACATCCCTGGTTTAAATGTTAGTAGTGGTACACGTTCTCTGACTACGGCTTCGCATGCACGTCTCATGTCAACAACAAGTCTGTTTCTTCCTGTTCTTTTTTCTCTTACTATATGAGATGGATACACACAAGGGGTTGAGTCAGGAACAGGTTTAACGATGTCAAAATTTAATAACTCTGTGATCAAATCTTTTTCAATATCTCTAATATTGAATAAAAGACGACGAGCAGATTGAGCTATTAGCGGTACATTTCGAATTTTCAACTTGAATTATTTTCAATTTTCCTGCACCCGTAAATAATTTAGGATGTCTACTGACAATATTGGTTATATGAAAGTTATTAATATGCATAACCCATTTAGGGTCAACTCTCAGTAAACCTAGTTTTTGAAATGTATCTTTACTTAACAAACAAAGGCCTTTGCCATCAGACTAGTATTTTTTAAGGCCTTTGCCATCAGACTAGTATTTTTTACATTATAAGCATTCAATTTTGTTTCTGGGCACAATAATATAAAAGACGCCTAGACTAGGTAAATCTTTAATATTAATTAAAAACAATAAGATTTGTGTTAATTATATACGGATAACCAAACAGCTGAAAGTTCGTCAGTAAGTGCTTTCCAGTTCAGGTTTTTGTTAATAATTATGCCTTAAAACATTCGTGTTATTAACTTAATTTATTATTTTATTTTCATAATGGTTTCTGGTATCTGATATTTTATGTTAACCGAATCCTTAAGTAGAGATTTAATTATTAGCTTTTTTTTAAAGTGTGGTGTAGAGGTTACAATTATAGACTAAAAGCCATAATTGTATTGTTTGTCTCTCTTATATATTTTTTTTTAATTTACTACATTGAGATAGAGTGTAGAAAGAATGGCAATGTTATTGTGGTTGGGCGTGTTATTCCATGTCTTGAGAAAATATCTTTCACTTCTCTGTTCATATTGGCTGTCATATTGGCCTTATAAATAAAATTCTCAATGCAATATTTGTTTTTTACAAAGTACACACTTCTGAAGTTCGCATAGTCATCTTTCGTTATAACAAAATATCTCGACCACCAACAGATTATTCTTCCATTGGGCCGCATGTATCAGCATGGATCAGCTCACATGTCCGTGTACTCGTATAATCTCTTCTGCTGAATGGAAACCGATGTATTTTTCCAACTAAGCAACTTTCACACTCTAGTTTGATAGTTTGTTTCACATCAATGTTGATTTCTGTAGAATATCTTTCACGTAAGTCGAGTTTTGAAGCGCACGTCTTTTATGCCAGTTATTAAGATCATTATTCACTAACGTAGCAGTGTTTGCCTTCTTGTAGTCACATTTAAAACGTAATTCCAAATAATATGAATTCCCATGTCTTTCTGCTACAGCACAAACTTCGTTATTTAAAAAAAATACAAGAACTGTCGTCTGTCATCATGGCATAACCTTTATCAGTAGCACAGTTGACTGAAAACAGTTAAACTAACTAGTTTTTAACTCTGTAACGAACAACACATTGTCTATGCCCGTATCAATCCATTCGTTGCCGTTCGACACTTGTGCCGCCACCTGTCCACAACCTAGGGTAGGGCACTAATCGTCGCTCCATTTCTGTTTAATCAGGAATATTAATTAAAAGATTAATTAAGTACAAGACTGTATCAGACATCTTTATTGTGTGTCAGTATTCTGCCGGAAGGTCCGGAAGTACATGGATGGCTAATGTTGCCACATTACAATACCATTACTTATGACATATCCAACAATTTCCATCAAGTTCAAACACTGAATTTAAGCTTTCATTTTCCTCTTCACTATGTGAATTTACTCCACGGTCGCTCTAGTCTGTATTTGAATCCTCTTTTTACTACTTTTTTATAATTCCTTTCATTTTCAGTATTATTTCGAGGTTTACGTGTCTTGCACAGCAACGTCCCTTAATACCAGATTTTGAACATTTTTCATTGAAGGCCGAACAGCTACAGTGGCCAGTCTTTTCACATCTAAAACATTTCGACTCAAGGTGGCCTTACGAGCAGTTTCTATACTCTCTGTTGCTTCCAACTTTATTGAATTTTCTAATTCATACATTCCACCTCTTTCAAGTGCAGTTTTTAATGTTAGGTCTTTTCCTTTCTAACAAACGTTTCTTTGCATATTATTTCTATTAATGTTTATTATCAAAATTACAAAATTGGGCGTGCTTTTGCAAGTACATTAAATTTGGTCCAATGTTTCGCCTTCTTTCATATGGATGCAACTGAACTTCTGACGTTGGTACATTGGATTTTTTCCGGAAGAAAATAAGTTGATTTAGGCGTTTTTCGTATTTATTTTCACCATTAACCTCTTCTTTCTGTAAACTTTCATATATCTCTTGCACCTCCGGTGCTGCCTAGTAAAGTAGTCGTGACACTTTTTGTCGGTCGTAAAAGGCCGATGTGGCCATCAATATGGATATTGAAAATTTCTTGGCAAAACCTGCCAACTCCATTAAACGCAGTTTATTAAACTTGACTTTTGCAAATCATCGTATGGCTAAACCAGTATTTCCCAAAGTGGGCGATAACGCCCCCTTGTGGGCGCTGCAGGTCTCAAGGGGCGGTAAGAGACCCAGAAAGAAAATGGGGGCGTTGTGTGAAATAACCCGAATTGTGCATTCCTGTATCAGTCGGCTGGTTCATTGAATACTTCTTCGGACTTGTTGAGTACGATTAAAAACACTGCTTACTAAAAAGAGAAATCGTTTGCTTGTTACCGAACGTGGCGACTTGCGACTGTTCTTGAGTAAATTGGAACCTGATATCAACAAACTTATTAAACAGCATCAGATTCATCCTTCACATTAGTTTTTATATAAGGATTGATTATTTTAGTTATATTTTTAATAAAAGATACTCTGATTTAATACTATAAAGTTGCGTTTCAATAATCATTCTTATTGGCAGGTGGAGCCCGTAAGAGTTAACTTGAGACCTAAGCGCCGTTTTATGTTACCTACTGCGCTCAGGTTTCAAGTAGCGGGTTATAGTAAAAGTTTCGTTTAGAATTCTCCGTTAATATACATGATATACATATATAGATCACAATAATTAATTAATTTAATTTGAAGTTATAGTGGTTTTTAAATAGGTGAAAAAATGGGGGCGCTAAATAAATATTTATATTCAAAGTGGGCAGTAGACAAAATAAGTTTGGGAATCACTGGGCTAAACGATGAAGCTATAACCATAAAAATAGATTAGAAAACAATGATCTCTAAAAAAATCCCGGGTTTCGGCACCAATTTGTCGGGGACAATAAAAAAAAGTATTTACTATTGAATTAGATTTATAATATTTATTTGTACGAGAGCACTACACATGTTGAATTACAGATGAAGAAGGAAGTGTTGCCACATACATTAAAATATGTTAATAATTTTGTTGCCATAGTCCATGTCCAGGCTAACACTGCTGATTCCCGAGGTAAAATATCTAAAAAAATAAAGTTTAGTTTCTCTTCACCCCATAACTATTCAAATTCAAATTTATATAATACAAAATAGATGATAGTTCTAACATGCTGTTTTGTCGGTGGTTAAATTACACCTGTATTGTCCACGAGTTTATCTTTTTGTGTAGACATACAACATGCCACAAGATCACGTAGAAAAATAATATTGTACAATCAACAACGTATTAAATCCTCTGCAATATTTAAGACTATGAATGTGTAAAGCGCCTCTGGCAGATACGATAAATTACAATTTTCATACAAAATGTGAAAAATGAGACAGTCACAAATTATTTTGTCAAAAATAGATTTAAAACAATTTCAAATGCCTAAGATCTGTTTAGAATAATAAGGTTTTTAAAAAAGTTTTACGTTAGTAAAACATAATTCCCTACATAATAATACTAACACCTCAGTTAAGTCTTCCTAACAAAAATAATAAATATTATGTGATTATTTATTTTGTAAGTAATATTTTGAGGCAACTAATACTGCGGCGCACTTGACAAATTTTGTTTGGCAAAAAGTATAGAACAATATAATAATATGTCTTCCGTTTCGAAACAGGGAAAAAGGAAACTTATTTCAATAATTTAACACTTTTTTTTTACTTTTAACAACATTAATTATCATTGAATTATCGTGCTTCAGATCAACCATTGCTGGGGGGTTACTACCGTCTCTTAAAACCATGCAAGATCCAGTGAGTAAGCGGGATAGCGCGCTACGTGGTGTAAGGCGACATCTCCCTTACTCACTGGATCTTGCATGCTTTTAAGAGATGGTAGTAAACCTGGGAATAAAATCCTGCACTAAAATGATTTGGAACTTTGGGACTATAAAATTAAGTGTTGCCAGTTATTTAAATAAAAATGTAAATCTTTACTTTTTTGCCTTTCATGTTATATATATATTATGTACACATTTAAAATGTTGGTTTACGTTCATTTATATAAAGATAGTTTAGATAAGTTTTTGTTAAGTATGCTGATTGAAGAAGTATTTTGTATGACCTTTTTTTATTCCCCTTTATAATATTAGTATAAATGACGAGCGTCATATTTATTCGGTTATGGTTTTTGCTGCATGATTTCACAAAAGGATGTGATAATAAATGAAGAAAATATTGTTAAGGTCTGATATTTATCTACTTAGTAGAGTATCAAAAGTTTTCGTATTAATTTTAGCCATAAGTTAAGCCGCTGTACACATTGTTACTAAAATTTAAGGATTTATTGTTGCAATATGTATGTACTATGTAGATGTCAATGTCTAAGGACAGAATCGAAAGCAAATTATTCGGAAACCGCAAGAAAATTGTTAATTAAGTGATTGTGTTCGATTATGTTCCAAAATAAATTATTTTTGTGCACTGCAATCTATTTTATTTTAACCAGTTCCGCCAAATCAGAACCCTGATTAATAGCGTACCCCGGGGTCCGATAACCGGGAAACATGCACAAACAAGAATGTGTTTTATTTTTGTTCTTCTAAAACTCAATAATCCATACTAATATTATAAATGCGAAAGTCTGTCTGTCTGTCTGTCACCTCTTCACGGCTAAACTGCTTGACCGATTGTGATGAAATTTGGTAGGGATGTAGTTAACGACCTGAGGTCAAACATAGGCTACTTTTGGGCGCGATATAACCGATTACCACGCGGGCGGAGCCGCGGGGAACAGCTAGTTAAATATATATGGACAATCGCCAATTAATCAAAAGTGCAATCCTTTCGCGACTTTCGTGGTTTTGTAAGGAATATCTTAGTTGCCTTTCTATCCGCCAGGGGCGCTGTACAGGTTTGTCATACAAAATCGCAAACGCAGTCGCTAGCGTCTGCGTTTATAAAAAAACTCGTCCTAGGGGTACTGATGAACTAATGAGTTCTCGGGGTGGACGAGACGTTTGTAAGTTATGTTTTTACTCAAGTCGAATTTTTAAGACAATGATATCATATAGAAATAGTATTCTTGATTTAGTTTAAGACGATACTTGGTAAACACTAGCGCCACCATCAACTTAAAATCATTATTCACTGAAAACACAAGTTATCAAAAATCCCTGTTATGTAATTAAGGTTCTGGATCTGAAGTTAATTTTAAACATGAAATTATTAAATTATAGTTACAAATTGCAAAACTGCTAAAAGGGGCCGTTTAAAGCAATATTGCAATTTGTAACTATAATTTAATATCACGAAGCAAATACAGAGAGGAGATGAATTAAGCAATCAGGTTGAGTACGTATCAAAGGGGCCTCTGACGTCACGTTAAAAGTTTCAGCCACTCGCCACCAGGGTCGCTAAGATCAGTACGGAACTTTACGTCGTCGTTCTGACACGTGTTTCGCTCAATTAAATATTAAATTATAAATAATACATTGGTCGACAAAATGAAGTGTTGTGTTATCGGGTGCAAAAGATATACGTGTAAACCTAAACTGACTGAAGCTAAAAGATAATAATTTCTTTGTAAGTAATTAATTTGCATTTTATAATTTTATATTACAGTAGGCATACAATGCATGCCGATATTTTGTGATGCGCCATCTAGCGGTGAGTAGTAACATTTTTAACACGGCTTTTAGACTGACTATCAAACTATATAGAGTTGCTAAATTAGTTAAAACACCTTAGACAATTTATTTTATTAGTCAATTTTTAAAATTACCTAATTGAATAAGTTTGTATAAAATAAAGTTAGAATCAAATATTTGTAAGTTTTTGTGTGACCGCCTCAGTTTCTGGCGTTGTTTCTTAAATGACCACCGCCCAAAGGCTTCATATACTTTCTTAAGCACGGAATCATTTTTCTTATCAGACAATCTGGTGATTCAATCTTCAATCATATCAAGTGTATCACAGGGTTAATTCACCATGCACACCCTGGGGTCAGAGTTCTTCAGATCCGCCTCTCGGCCTCTTACCTGGTTGCTTTACCGACCACCAGATAGCAGGCGGCTAAAACCTTTCGAAGCACAGAATCATCTTTATCAGATAATCAGATTATTTAAGCCTGCAATGTCCTAATCAAACTGGAAACCTCTAAATAAAGTATGCTTCCCGTTGGTATGGAACCCACAATCTCCGGGTTTTTAGGCAAACGCCTTAACCACTAGACTTCAAAGATTTAGTCCTGAGTAATTCTTAATCATACTAAAAAAACAAAATTTGCTCTTCGTGAAAATCTAACCTACGACCTCCGGGATTTCTGTGGTCTATGTGTAAAAATAAAAATATATTTTATTGTAAGGTGAGTTTTCAACTCTAGATAAATTCAGAGTTTACACGTCTTTCACCCTAGCCCGTGACGTACAGGGCCGTATTTAGGACGGTAAAATGTTCTGTTTTGTTCCAGTATGGATAGGTTCTAGAGCTGAAAAAATAAAATTATCTAACTTATAACTACCGAATAGTATTTTGCTAAACTTATATAATATTAAATTAAACTATTTTATACGGTTTTCTATCGCGTTTATTGCTTACTTATTTATACCTAACGTTTCAAGCACTTTACAGAGCTCATGGTCGCAGGCAGACTGAGTTGACATTCATCTGTGTCATTTGTTTCTGATGTCACAAGAATACAAAACCATAGCTCATAAATCATTGAAAACTATTTCGATTCACACAGTATTGGCTGACAGTATCAAAAACACTTGCAGTCTTCGGATGAGTTTGAGATTTTATTAAATTGATAACTGGGTCCCAAGCTGGTGGTACTTGCCATCCATCCTCTCTATTGAAATTAGGATGTTTTTTAATTTCGATCGCTTCACGTATCATCCTTGGTATAAATCTGTTTTCTTTTGCAAGGACTTGAGGATTATCAAAACGCATGTAGTGGTTGGATTTGTCAAGTGAGTGTTCACAGACTGCAGACTTGGTTGAGCGTCTATGTTTCATGTCAGCAATATGTTCTTTGATACGGGTACCAATGCTTCTCTTTGTTTGCCCAATGTATGATAAACCAGTCTGCCTGCGACCATGAGCTTGAAACGTTAGGTATAAATAAGTAAGCAATAAACGCGATAGAAAACCGTATAAAATAGTTTAATTTAATGTGTAACAATCGCGAAAACATAAGAAATCATTATATAATATTATTTTATATTATTTCTTATTTGTAGATTTCCATCTGACGATATCTTAAAGAAAAAGTGGATCGAAACAATACCAAGCTAGGTTGAAACATCGAAACTAGGTGGAAACATCCTTATTCCTAGTTTAACTATTCCAAGCGTAACCTCGGAGTAAGCTTGGATTAGGGTTATTTTATTAATAAGACAGTTATGGTATACAATTTGTTTTTAGCCTTTTTTAGTTCTGTATGTTCAATTAGGTGTTCCTATCATCCATTTACAATGGGTGCGAAAAATAGATAAAAAAATATTCAGGCGATTTTAGAACCTCCTTTTTTGGAAGTCGGTTGCAAAGGGATTGAGTTATTAAGACGATATGAGACCATTTAATCAATAAACATTATGACATTTTTAAGTTTAGCTATATTTGCAGCGATTTTCTATCGTAAGTGAAATAATGTCAAATGAGAAAAATAAATAAATGAATGAATGAATGAATGAATTTATTTATTTTCAAGTAACTACGACTCACATTTTGTTAGTATTAAATATTTTTTTGATAATGAAAAATAAATTAATATTTTTTTATTTATTTTCATCCTTTTTTTACTTCTAATTTTATAAAATAAAAAGACTTTGTTACGTTCAATGCATTTATTATCCCTTCTCCCTTCCGTACATTCCATTTACTCTATTTTATCTCGATCACACGCTTCTTCATTGATACAAAACCTTTTTCTTAGAAGTTGGTTCAACAATGAGTTATTTTTACAATATTGCACACGTACAGTAAACATAAGTTGATTTAATTATTTTTATGACATACCTGAATACGTTCCTGGCCTTGACATCTAGTGACGAGAGGCAAACTTTTATCGATAACGACCTTTATGAAAGCAGCCTGATTTTAATTTCGTCTATTCACCAATAGATGGCATTCCAAATGATATTGGGGGGGGATACCTCATACCCCGACCCCCCGTAACTAGGAGACCCTGTGTTTCTAAGAGAAAGAGCAATAGGCCAGCTCCTCTCTGTATTTGCTTCGTGTTTAATATGTTTAAAATTAACTTTAGATCTAGAACCTTAATTACAGAAGACGGATGTTTGATAACTTCTGTTTTCAATCAATTTTTAACTGATGGTGGCGCTAGTGTTCATCAAGGTATCGTCTTAAAGATGTTTTCTCTTGTTCCTGTCATTCCCATCCGCAAGGGGGCGCTATACGGATTTTCGTATACTTTTACGTTGGCTCTTAAATAAAACACGTGCTAGGATTTGAAGTCTTTACTGCAGCCGTCACCATGTACATATAATGTCTTACTTGACAATTCTCTCTGAGGATAATTCTTAAATATATTCATAATATAGCTTATGATCTACACACACAATAAATTCTTACATGACTTTATTACATAACGAGAAAATCATCCTAACAAAGATTTTTGTAAAATTTATACATTGACGCAAACTATAGAAGTGAAGTTAGCCACATTGATTCCTAATCAGGTTTTTAAAATGAAACGCGCCAGATGTCAGCACTGAGACGTGGGTTCAAATTCAAATATTCTGTTGTGATTGGTTGACAATTTGACAGTTACAGTTGTCAAATTAAATTAACAACTGTGTACTATCTGAAAATCTGTCCTGGGGGGTTACTACCGTCTATCGATCGATCGATCTTGCATGGTTTTAAGAGACTGTGGTAACCCCCCTGAGCATGAATGTTGGTGTTTCCTTGGTCCTGAGCCCGAGGTCTCACTACTGCCTTCTGGTGGTAGTAACAGTCTCATTAACAGTATTTCTCTTGACACAACCGTTCGTGCTAGAGATAAATAGCGTTGAACACGAATCATTGATCAAGGCTATATGGAAAGAATAACACTTATTTAAATTTTTTGCATTGCTAATGTGTTATTTCTTAGGGAAAAAGTTAAAATTAAAATTGTTTGTGAAAAATATAATAACAAACAGTAATACATGTTAATTCAATCAACTTGAGACTAACTTCGTTACGAACATAAAGTAGGCGTCATTTAATAAAAGAACCCGCGCCACAAAATAAGTCACTACAATATAAGGAACCATTATCTACTCATATTTCTTAATATATCTTAACTTTCTCTGCAAAATAGTTTGTAAATTAGGATTTTTTAAATCAATATATTATTTTCACGACAAAAGCGTGTTTCTTACTGTTTAAAAATTAAAAAACCGTGACTGATTTGTTTATGGCACGGATATCTACACACTACCTCGGAGTTCATACATATACATAGAACATACACACATTATCACAAGAGCAGCACTCTACATTTACAACTAGGCTCGATCCAGCGACCTCATGTTTCATTTATAAGTGCATCTGCCATTAGATTTCTCAGAATTCTTGGGTAAGGACATGTTTACAAGTAATAAATGAATTTGAAAGATTTTGTGTGTATCTTACCTTACTTTTTATGCTATTTAGTACGCAAACAGGCATACGGCAAACCTGATGTAAAGCGGTTACCGTAGCCTATGGACGCCTGCAAGATCGGGTATTACGTGCGCGTTGCCGACCATTAAGTAATCTTTTATAAGTTATTACTATCCGCCACCGCCGCTTTACAGATTTTAAATACGATTCTCAGGCGACAGCTACTGCGTTTGCGAAATCTCATGGTATATGCAAAGTAGTTTACCATGAATTTAGCAAACTGCAGTAATTTGTTAGAATTTTGTATAAAAATACGTAAAACTACCAGCGGATAATACGATAACTTAAGAATAGCATCCTCACTAGCTTCTAACATTTATATAGTGTGGGTTATGAGGTCAATGAACCCTGCACACTGCACGCGGACCACGTGGCTTTAATAGATTCCATCAGACGTTGGACCGAGCTATCTTGGCACGAGGAGAGAAGGCCACGGACACTAAGGTCGGGGTGTTCGTTGAGCAACAACTGAGGACTTGTGTATTATTGCAACTATTCCTATGGTAAACTTAGTTAATTTCAAACAAAAGAACACATTACAAGATTTGCGTTAGGATTTTGTATGGATTTTCTTGCAAATATTTTAAGTGCAGATTCAGAATACTAAACTGAACAACTTTTCCAAATAAACTTATATCGAAATACAAAAAAAAACCCTTAAAATATTTGCAGTTGATTTGAGTCCACCTTATATACCAAAAACAAATTAACGTTCAAGGTTGAGTTGTATTACTCTTTCCTCAATTGTTGCCAAACAAACACGACTATACTCTTATATACATACAACATCAATAAGGGTGGGGGCTGCCACGCACTGTGCAGTCAACTGTATAAGTATCTTTACACCTTCTATTTTAAGGTTAGAAATAATCAATCTGTACAATTTATCATAGTTACTTTAAAGCAACTAGATGGCGGTTGACACTTTCAAAGTTTTGTAAATCAAGATATGGTTTTATATTATTTGCATAAGATGTTATAGAAATTTTACTAAGCTAGTCTCAGTGAGCATCCGATCTCGTATCGTCGTTTTATTTTTGGGAAGACCTCAAAGTAGGCGGGAACACTATCTATACATATAATTAAACAGTAGATATATTGTCTATACATTGAGTATTTTTGGCGGATATATTGAAATTAAGAAAGTCAAATTTTTCAAAAATGAATCCCATAATTCCACGGAACGGGAATGAAACCCACGCGCACGAAGTCGCGGGCAACAGCAAGTAAATAATAAGATTTATTTTAATCGTAGTTTTTAGTGAATTCAGAAAACATTCACAGACACATTAATATATTCAAAAATCTATACTTATAATAAATCTGTAGAGAGGTCAATTCTGTACATGAAATATATTTTCAAAATAACTATCAGGGGGTGATTAGTGATCGATACTGATGCCAAAAATGCAATCAGTAAAATTTTTGTCTGTCTGTATGTTCCTTACGGAAACAAAAACTACTCGACGGATTTTAACGAAACTTGGTACAATTATTCTTCATACTCTTGGGCAGGTTAAAGTATACTTTTCATCACGCTACATTCAATAGGAGCAGAGTAGTGAAGGGAAATGTTGGGAAAACGGGAGAAGTTACTCCATTTTTTAAGCGACGAAAATTAACAAGATATTGCAAAATTCCCACGGGAACGGGAGTTAGCGGGAAAAAACTTTTGTATGCAAAAATCTAAACCGCGTAAGATAGATGATTGAAATTTGGCATGCAGGTACCCTAATGAACGTAAAGCTTACTTGCAACGCGATATTGCAAAATTCCCACGGGAACGGGAGTTATTGGGAAAAAACTTTTGTATGTAAAAATCACGTAAGATAGATGTTTTTAATCTAGCATGCATGCACACTTTAGTAAATATAAAGTTTAGTTATGGCTGTATTTTGAAAATTAAGTTAGCAGAAAGGCCAAATTATCATAAACTAATAATCTTTAAATTGATAATAATTAATTATTCAACTGAGCTACTTATACTATAACCTCATTTAAAAATAATAAAATTAAGCATTTATTTTACCTTTATCCCACACACACAAAGATCTCTCTTTTACAACACGCCACGCGGACGAAGTCGTGGGCAAAAGCTAGTTCACTGATATAAGTCGTAAATTCTGAGCAATCGTTAACCTTAATATAAAAGGTGTAAATATATATTTTTATATTGTTAACTGTACTAAACTATTTACAAGACAAAACATTTAATTAGTTTCAGTACCTATTATACAATACTAATTGGTTCGCCAAACATAATCTTTTGAATGAAAAGAGTGAATGAATGTACGAAATGAATGAATCATTTATTGCTTTAAAATGCACATTGAGGTCTTAATTTACTTTTTATCATTTATATAAAATATGCTTAAATATAAGGATAATTATACACATAAGACAAAACTGAGCTTTTTTTCTACATTTTTACTATCAATTACATTGAAACACCATGTATGTATACACGAGGACATCACATCACAAGGGGCAGTGTTGGGATTATACAAGGGGCACTTTACGTTAATATTCCTAAAAAAAAACAGGGGTTGACGTAAAACGTGTACTTTCTAAGAAGACACAGAAAAACCCACTACTTGAGTTTGTCTTTGGTAGAGATGTCACCACTGAGGCGTCAGGGGGTTTACCATTATCTTTTTAACACGAAACGAGTAAGCGAGATGGCGCAATACATGATGTAAGGCGACATCTCCTTTTCTCAAACGCATATTTTGTAAAGAGCACGTTTTACTTCAGAAGCCTATTCATAATTTTTCGTTGATAGATGAAAGACTCTTACTATTCGTATGGGCAAATTGGGTAGACGCCAATTTGCCCGGGCATTCATTAAAATTGCCCGACAAAAATCGTTCATTAATTTGCCCACTTTAAAATCATACATTATTTAAGACATTTTTACATTCAATAGAATATAATCATAGTTGTATTTAGTAATTAAAATTTGTAAATTATATAAATAAATCTACTGCCAGCGGGCATTTTTCTAAACAATGAGTACGTACAGTTCGGAGCAAATAAATCTGACCCCCCCCAGTCATTATAGTAGGTACGGTAGGGGGGTTAGATTTATCTGACTTTGACTGTACGTCTATTAAGCTGCAGAGGCCATACACGAATATTTTCCATAGAACCACTAACTCTATGGCAGACGTTTAAGTATGACACATTCCTATCGCCTTCTTTTTTCGATCAACACGTCTTCCGTACCGTAAGAGAGATGTCTTAGAGAAATTTTACTATTCCAATAGATTTGGAGTTTTTTGTGGGGGAAATATACACACAAGTACAGTTCTGTATACCTACATACTAAACTCACACTGTCACCTGACTGTCATGATGACACTGACACATAAAAAATAAAACAAAACAGCAAAAAATTTGTATACAGATTTTTTTTTGCCTTCTATTAATGTGTCCCACTGCTGGGCGAAGGCCTCCCCCCTTCTTCTCCACTCATCCATGGAAAGACGGTGAACGCAGCGTATAGTTAGTTAATCCCTTCTGGTACGGAGGCCGTATTGCTTTTTTTACATATATATACGTTTTGCGTCGTCATTCAACTTATATTCAGCTCGCTAACACAGATTTGCGTTAAATCGACAGTTTCAGAACTGTAGAATCATTATTTGTCTATCCAGCTCCGAACAAAGTTCATGTTAAACCGAAGGGCCACTACAGACATACGCTATCATAATTTAGTCTATAGCCCAAACAAACAAACAAACAAACAGCAAAACCTTTCAAAATCATATCCCATCATCCATCAAACGATGTAAATAAACTTTCAAACGAGTTCCAAAACCTTAATAGTTCCCTGGCTATTAGCGGCGAGTAACACACGCGAATCCGCGGCGCGACGCCAGCACACAGCCGACACAAACTCAGAGGGTTCCTCATCCCTCCTCTCCCTTTCTAAAAACCCTCTAACCGCATCGAATCTATACGCCAAAAGCGGCCGAGATAAGCCCGAATAATACACATATAAGGCGTTATTCTCTGAGCCGCAAGCTACGTACTTTCCATCCGTAGCTAAACCAACAAAATTCTTCTCATTCGCGTGCCCCGTAAAAGATCTAACACACCGCGGCGACTCTACCCTCCACAATTTCAATTGAGAATCAGTTGAAGCTGATACTAGAGTTTTCGCGTCGAGAAATTTGACATACGACACAGCTTTCCGATGATCCCTGAAGACGGCTAGAGGCGTTCTTGGCGCTCGTAGATCGTAATAATGTACGCAATGATCCGCGGAGCCGAACGCTAGATGGCAGGACGATCGCGGGTTGAAACGAACGCAGCAAACGTTGAACTTCGCCTCCAAAGTCGCGACCGATCTCTCCGCGTTCAAAGCCCAAAGTTTGACCCTCGCATCGTCCGATCCAGAAGCTAGTAACCTTACGTCGGCTCTGTTAAAATGCACACTCCAGCACCGTTTATCGTGTTCTTGTAAGGCCCTCGTCCGTTGTCCCGTCCCGGCGTCCCAAACCGACACCGTTCCTTCGTAATCCGAAGACGCTATAACATTTTTATGATACGCATTCCACGATACACAAGAAATCTTATGAGAACATTGCATCTCCGCGCACGGATAGTGAACGTCGACCGCGTCGCGAACGACAGCTTCGAATTCGAAAACTTTAATCCTTTTAGTGACGCCGGCTATAGCGAAGAACTCCTCGTCTTTGTCGAACTCGATAGTGGAGACTATAGTGGAATAGTTGATGGCGTCGCTGCAGTACGACAGCGTGGCGAGCGGTCGCAGCGCGCGGTACCGGGTGAACGCTACGAGGTCGTCGCGGAAGGCGTCGAGCCCGCGCAGCCCCCCCGCGCCCCCCGCCGCGCTCGCCGCGCGGGTGCTGTCCTCTAGCGGAACTCCCATGGAAATGTTTGACGCACCTGTTTATACGAAAAAAAATTGCCCAAATAACAAAAAAAGTGTGTCAAATTCAAATTGTTTATTTTCAATATAGGATATTATTATCACTTATTGACGTCAATTGTTACTTATTTTAAGTTTACCACCACTTCCAAAGCGCAAGACGTGTGTGTACTTATATGTATAAAACCCGCCATATAAGTTGGCCATAAACGGGGCCTGAGCACGTTAAAATTTGTATGAAAATCGACTAGTGCGCATTCAAGGTAATTTCAGTTTATTGCCAACTTACATGCCGGGAACTATACATGACATTCATTTATATAAGGTCACCAATCAACTGCAAATATTTTTAGGGCAAATTCAGACTTCACTATTCTGAACAACTTTCCAAATAAACCTATGTAAATACGAAATTTTTTATTTCACTTTCTATACTACGCTAGTTCAGATGATTCTCAATTTTTTATGGGAGATTAAAATTTTTTTTTCGTATTTCGATATAATAAACTTTTATTTGGAAAAGTGATTCAGTAATAATCTGAATCTGCTCTTAACATATGTGCAATTGATTTGTGTCCACCTTATATAGTTACAATACAAGGTCAATTAACCCTGCACAACCTGGTGTCAAGTCGAAAAGTATAATTTTGACGCGGTTTCTTTAACGTTTGCGGTGGTCTTTAGTCAAAAATCAAATAATGATCTCGCTAAATTTCGGCGAAAAAAATGAGAATTATTAAAACACGACTTTTTTATTGTATCATGTAACAAGGCAAAAATTTAAAAGGCGAATGTATAACAATATATTAAGGTCTAGGCTTTTATAAATCACAGCTATGATAGCGCTCCATACCTCCGCGCACATCTGTCATCTCCGCCAAGCTTTAGAGATGCCCACCGTGCTAACTAACCTACATGGCCATACATTACAATTTCGGCTGAAAAATTATTGTGAATCTAAAAACGCCACTTTGAGCAATTCATCGAGTCGAATTCATATTAAGAATTTCTTAGCAATTCCTATTTCTTACAATTTTTTTGAAGACGAATTGCAAAGTTTAGTTGGCCATTTTACAAAAAATAGAGGAATTGCTACAGAATTGCTAAGAAATTCATAAAATGAATTCGATTGATGAATTGCTCAAAGTGGCGTTTTAAGACCCCCTGATCATGAAACACACCGAGATTATGTGCACGCCTTCTATCTAAACACTAGTCTTAGAACTATGCTGTTTAAGGTGATACCTCGGTGAACACTAGGCACTAGACCATTATTTAAAAATCATTATTCATTGGAAACACAAGTTATCGAAAATCCGTATTCTGTAATTATGGTTCTGGATCTGAAGTTAATTTTACACGTATTTAATTATTAAATTATAGTGCCATATAATTACAAATTGCAAAACTGCTAAAAGTGGACGTTTTAAGCAATTTTTGATAACCTGTGTTTTCAGTGAATAATGAACGATTTATATTTGATGGTGGCGCTAGTGTTCACCAAGGTCTCGTCTTAACCTGTATGTATGTCTGTATGCTTGTAATTGTTCGTTTGTATATACTCACCGAGCTGCGTGTCTGGCGCTGTCTGATCGCCGGGCGCGTGCTGTCGCAGCAGGCTGGGCGCTTGCGGCACGTGGTCGTCGGAGGGGGTCGTCGCGGAGGGGGGAGCGGCGGCGGAGGGGGGGACGCACGCGGAGGGGGGAGCCGACGGAGGGGGAGGGGGGGACGCCGCGCCCGAACCGGGGAAATACAGCTCGTCCGCGCGGTGGGCGAAGTAGCACTGTTGTCAAAATGTTTATAATGTTGACGATATTTGTATAAACTTAAACCACCCCCTTGTCCATATCTATATTATATTAACTAATACTAGCTATTTTCCGCGGTTTCACCCGCTCCTGGCGTGTATGTACTATCCCAATCCTAACTAATATTGTAAATGCGAAAGTGAGTTTTTTTGGTCGCTTTCACGCCCTATCTACTGCACCAAGTCGCCGCAACTATGAATCACAGCGAGTGTTTGCTATGTGTGTCCGAACTTCATGCAAAGCATAAACAAGAATTGCTTCTGGGCGTTCGACATTGACACTTGCTTAAGGCCGTTGGTCGAACACATATACACATACACACTACGAGCGAGAGAAACCGCAAAAAAGGAAAACAAGGCTAAAACAAATTGCTTGCGTTTAAATCTATCTTAGAAACATAACTCTTTTAAGAGAAATTTCAAGAAACAAAAAAAGCTAAATTGCAATAGCTTCATTCGTTCGGGAGCTATGATGCCACAGACAGACTTTTTTTGCGTCGAGGATTAAAAATACATACAGACATATAGTCACGTCTTTATCCCATACGGGGTAGACAGAGCCTAGGGCCCTAAGACCTTAGACCACGTTTAGCATGATGATAGTTGAAACAGGAAATCAATTAGTGATGGGTTGCTAGCCGCAATCATGACATATGTCATGATTCCCCCATTCGCCGATTTTACGGCTTGCGCGGGAAGAGAAGCAGCTGGCAGAGCTGGTACATTCTATGTTTTTCTTTTACTCCCAGACCAGCATGTGTGACGTCGCGCTTCTTCGGCGCGGCTCTTCCTACGGCGGTCCTTCCTCGCTGCCCCGCACCGCATCACCCTGACCTCTTTCGGCTGATCTCACCATCTCAAGTTAAGTGGCTGGCTATTTCATAGCGGCTGCCTGACTGGATCTCGTGCCTACTTTGATCTCACGACCCCTATAATCTCTCATTAACGGTTATCCTTAAGAGTAACCTGTTGTAAAGTACAAATAATAAATATTGTGCGATTTGCTGAAACCTAGATTTATCTTCTCTCCTCACACATACCTTAAGTAATTAGTAAATTCTACCTACGTTATACATGGAAGGATACATATAAAAACAAATTCATTTATTTTGTGAACATAGTTAGTACAGTAGATAATATTACAAGACCGGTTTCTCTATGTTCCGCCATAAGGCATACAAAATTTATCAAATAAGTGTGTATAAAAATACATAGTATTAAAAAAACATAACCCTTCTGCAGTCGGGTAAAAAGCTGCAAGCACTCACCTGCACGAAGTCATCGAAGTGCGCGGTGAGCCTCCTCCAGCGGGACGCGAGCGCGTCGCCCCCGCCCGCCCCGGCAGCCCCGCCCGCCCCGCCCGCCCCGCCCGCCCCGCCAGTAGCGCTCGACGCGAAACTCTCCTCGTCACCCGCCCCGCTTGTGGGACTGCCTGGATGTGTCCCGCCCACGTCAATACACATTTTATAAGGTGGATAACGTCGTTGTTTATGAACCGATTTGATGGTTGTGAAAAATCCTTCCTTATGTGGGCAATATATAGTATAATGAAGACACTGACCAAATTTCACGTTTATAGCTTTTATAGTTTCGGTTTTGTGATGATAAATTAGTTTACCTCCCCCTTTTTACCCCTTTAGAGGTTGAATTTCAAAATAACGCTGAAACACGCCATTGGTTATTTTTGTTGATAAGCATTCTTGCCAAGTTTCAAGTAAATCAGTGAAGATTTAAATTTTTTTTCATACAAACTTTGCCCTCAATTTTAACCCCCTTAGGGGTCTAATTTTGAAAAATCTTTGCAATCAAAGCACTACGTATTAACATAAAACTTCGGTCCAAATTTCAAGTTTATAGCTTTTATGGTTTAGGCTAGGCGTTGATTAATCAATCACCCTTGTTCATTTATATATATATATATATATATATATAGATCTTGATATATATAGATTTCCGTCAACGGTATATAAAGAGGTGGACATAAATCAAATGCAAATATTTTTAGGGCAGATTCAGATTATTATAATTAAGAACTTTTCCAAATAAACCTATATCGAAATACGATATTTTTTATATTTCCCATACAAATTGAGAATCGCCGGATGTAGTTTAGTATGAATAGTAAAAAAAAGTTGTATTTTGAAATAAGTTTATTTGGATAAGATGTTCAGTATCAATTTTAAAAAGTTGCCCTCGATTTCTCTGAGATTCCATCATCAGGTCCTGGTTTCCTTATCATGGTACCACCCTTGGAATATCACCTTTCCAACAAAAAAAAAGAATCATCAAAATCGGTTCATAAAAAACGATGTTATCCGCTAATACACATAAAAAATATGTATATATACATATATATATATACACATTTATATAAGGTGGACTCAAATCAACTACAAATATGTTAAGGGTAGATTTAGACCACTATACTGAACAACTTTTCCAAATAAACTTATATCGAAATACGAAATTTTATTTTTCACCATACTAAACTAGATCAGCTGATTCTCAATTTGTATTTCACAATTTTTTTTTTTATTTTGATATAAGTTTATTTGGAAAAGTTGTTCAGTATAGTAGGCTGAATATACCTTTAAAATATTTGCAGTTGATTTAAATTCACCCTATATACATATATATAGTAAGGACAAATCTCCGTGTCATTTATTTATTAAAGCATACCCTAGGCCCAGAAACATAAGCTGTGGATGTAATCAAGCACGTCTAACTGACAATAATTCACCTTTGTCCTTTTGGCGGGAAGTTACAAGTCACAACATCGCGCACTGTATTTATTTTCCACGCAACAAGCATGAGTGTTGTGAAGTTGAACATACATACATACATATAATCACGTTTTTATCCCATACGGGGTAGACAGAGCCTAGGGTCATATGACCTTAGGCCACGTTTCATAATGTTTCATTTCGTTAGCATAATGGTAGTTGAAACAGGAAATCAATAGTGATGGGTTGCTAGCCGCATCGCCTATGTCATGATTTCCCCATTCAGCGATTCCCTCAGATGACTTTTACGGCTTGCTCGGGAAGAGAAGCAGCTGGTACATTCTATGTTTTTCTTTCTCTCCCAGACCAGCATGGAAGAACAATATCGTAAAAAATAAGTGACACTAATCCTTGTCACCAAAATCGCCAAGATAATGCTAAGTGAAATTTTTCCACCGCTTCACTTTTATCCCTCTGACTTGATTAACTTGACTAGACATGACTGACTACTGACTTGACTCTGTGAATTGACCAAATGAAGAAGTTTAAGTACATTCAAATATAGTATATCATAATAAATATAGTATAGCATATCAAGACAGTACAATTTTTTATTTTAAATAAAAAAGTCACATATATTTAAAGAACAAGTAAGGTAAAAAATCGGTGTTCGTTTTAAATTAAACAAATTAATATATTAACAAAACTAGCTACAAACTAAAAAGTTATAATATTAACTTATTTATAAAATTTAAAACTTGAAACTGGCGAAGCTACAAGTTTGATTCCCGTTTCATGGATGAATTCCACAACAGTAGTAACAGGAACTAACAGTAGTAACAGGAACTAACCGTAGTAACATGAACTAACAGTAGTAACAGGAACTAACCGTAGTAACATGAACTAACAGTAGTAACATGAACTAACAGTAGTAACAGGAACTAACCGTAGTAACATGAACTAACTGTAGTAACATGAACTAACAGTAGTAACATGAACTAACAGTAGTAAAATGAACTAACAGTAGTAACAGGAACTAACCGTAGTAACAGGAACTAACCGTAGTAACATGAACTAACAGTAGTAACAGGAACTAACCGTAGTAACATGAACTAACAGTAGTAACAGGAACTAACAGTAGTAACATGAACTAACAGTAGTAACAGGAACTAACAGTAGTAACATGAACTAACAGTAGTAACAGGAACTAACCGTAGTAACATGAACTAACAGTAGTAACAGGAACTAACAGTAGTAACATGAACTAACAGTAGTAACAGGAACTAACCGTAGTAACATGAACTAACAGTAGTAACAGGAACTAACAGTAGTAACATGAACTAACAGTAGTAACATGAACTAACAGTAGTAACAGGAACTAACAGTAGTAACAGGAACTAACAGTAGTCACAGAAACTAACAGTTGTAACAGGAACTTGTAGTGAAATGACGTATTAAATCATACAATGTAATTGAATAATTTAATTTCAACAAAGAAAAGAAAACCATTTACCTTTGTCAGTGAGTCTAGCGGCACTGTCGCCGACGCTGCCCGCTATCGCTTGTAGCTCGCACCGCAGCGCCTCCTCGTCGTCGCCAGAGGCGGCGGCGGGCAGCTTGGCCAGCGAGGCCGCGCCTGCGCGGAGCTCGCGCAATACCTGCAGAATATGAGGCGAATTTAAATCAACTGCACATATTTTAAGGGCAGATTCAGACCACTAAACTGAACAACTTTAAGGAATAAACTTATGTCAAAATATGAATTTTTTTTTTTAACCTCAAATACAAATTGAGAATCAGCTGATCTAGTTTAGTATGGAGAGTAAAAAATAATTTTTCGTATTTCGATATAAGTTTATGTGGTATAGTTTTTTTTTGTTCATTATAAAGGTCTATCTATCTGCCCTTAAAATATTTGCAGTTGATTTGTGTCCACCTAATATAGCTTGGAGTGGGGGGTGTTAAGTTTTATTTTCGTTACGGAATTTCTTGATTCGGTCGCCGCGCTAGAAGCCCGCCGTCAAAAGCTGTGCAATTGCTTAAAAACCCCTACCTCACAGACATGGTCCATATCCTTCCTCACGAGCTGCGCTTCATTCACAAACTGCTCCAACTATCTGACTGCGCTGTCAGCAAGCGCTTTTTTAGCTAGGAGGGATCGGGCATTTGCTCGACATCGTTAGTAATTAAGGTTGCGATTTATCTAAACGTCATCACCATATCGTGCGGGTTATAGGGTCAATCGACCATGCACCTCTGATCTCTCTAATGGAGTAGTAACACATGCTCGTTGCCGACTTTACTAATGAAAAACACAATCCCCGCAAAGAAATATACTGGGCGTTCCTCAAGGACCAATTCTAGGCCCTCTCTTTTTTTGAAATAACAATCTTAACTCAAAGAGGAAAGGCTTTGAAATGTGGCTTTTGCGCAGCAGTGGGACACATATATCTAGAAAAAAAAAACTTACCTCACAAACATGGTCCATGTCCTTCCTGACGAGCTGCGCCTCCCTCGCCAGCTGTTCCAGCTGATGCGACCTGTGTCTATGCAGCTGCTTGAGGAACTCGTACAGCAAGCGGTGGTGCGCAGCCGCTGACTCCGCTTCGAGCAAGCGCTTCCTCCGCTGCAGGACGTCCAGCATCCGCTCGACGTCCGGCATCGCCAGATGGCGCGACTCGGCCGCGACCAGCGCGCGCAGCCGCTCCGCGTCGCCGGTTGGTTGGCCGGAGCCTGAAAACAACGTTCTTATTTTAAAATATCTTTTTAATACCCTTTTTGTTTTTTTTTTTAAATCACACAGATTGAATAGCCCCAAAGTAAGTTCGAGACTTGTGTTATGGGATACTAACTCGATAATACTATATTTTATAAAACACTAGCTGTTGCCCGCGGCTCCGCCCGCGTGTAGGTCGCTTTTTGCGTAACCTGTGGAAACTAAAACTATCCAGAACTATAGTTAATTCTATTGTATCCTTTTCCCGTGCCAATTTTATAAAGCTATCATTAGATATTAGGGCCACTTCTATTTCAAATACCGTTTTTAAAATCAATAGGAATCAGTATTAAACAGTCGTAAAATTCTGAAAAAATATATGTTTTTAGTTGAGGATCTAGCAGAGTGAAATTCGCTTACAGTAACAGTAACAATATCAGACAAAATTCGCTCGATAAAAAATCAACTTGCCTCCTTTGGAAGTTTATTTTCAATACTATGCCTAAAATAATAAACCTATTGTTCTGCATTACATACCAGCCTTTATATAAAGTACTAGCTATTGCCCGCGGCTCCGCCCGCGTGTAGGTCGCTTTTCGCGTAACCTGTGGAAACTACAACTATCCAGACCTATAGTTAAATCTATATTAACCTATTCCCGTGCCAATTTTATAAAGCCATTACATTGCTACGATATCAAACTGAAAATATTAACATTCATACTATCACATCTTTGTCTCTAAAAGAGTAGACGCAGGCTATTACAGGGTCATTTGGACCTAAAAGCCACTTCTAAAGTTATAGTGGGCGTGAAAATTGGAGAAAATCTCAATAAAATTGATTAGTTAGTTAAATTAAACCTAACGACACGACCGTATGTTCCGTCAAACAATAACTGAACTGACTTGCCGATTTCATTATTTTTTAAACCAAGCCAAACCAAACCAATCAATCAATTCAAATAGCTTACAATACAACACGACCGATAAACAAACCAACCAATAGAACTAAATCAACAACCAAAAATTTTTTTAAATAATTTAAATTAATTGCCGTAAGGAAATTTTCAATCTGCTATACCATATGCGAAAAAATTATTAAAATAAAGTCAGCGCCATCTATTGATATTTTATGTAACTAAATTATATGCCTACACACATTCAATGTGTTATTTTATAAAAATTTAATAGAGACTGCAGTGTGTTTTTCTCTTTATTGATATCGATAAAACAAAGTAGAAATTCTAGCTTTATCTAAATTAAAAACGTTTATGTAAACCGCATTCAACTCTGTTTAAAAGTTTTAAAGCAGTGCTAGAAGTAAACTTCAACTGACCATAACTTCTTTTTCCCTTAACCGATTTTGACGAAACAAAGTTTTGACAACGCTCCTAATTATATGTAATCCACCTGTGAAAACCGCGTTCAAATCTGTTGAGTAGTTTTGAAGTTATAACGTACCAGAGAGACAAAAATTGTTTTTTTTTGGTTTCTTTTACTCTTCTTTAATCGCTCCGTATCAGTTTTTTAGAAAAATATTTAATGTATAGACACTCGATTTTTACTGTCCTTTTATTTGTATAGATAGATAAGTACAAAATACTGATATATTAACGGACTTAACGCTAAGAGCGTTCTCTACCAGTCAACCATTTGATTAATCTTCTTCTTCAAAGTCGTCAATTTATTTATTTATTTATTAAAACTTTATTGTTCCATAAGTACAAAATACTTATACAATTGGCGGACTTAATGCTAAAAGCATTCTCTACCTTATTCTCATTTTGTCAATGACAAACTATTAGATTTGATTTGATTGGGGTTGCGATATCGTTTATCCGGAAATAAATTTGCAAATGAATTTATTCATTCCTTTACAAAATTAAAATAAAAGTAAGAAAATAATTCTAGAAAACAAATAAAAAAAAAAAACAGAAAATTATTGTTTGTGGCAGGATTCGATCCAGCTACTTCCAGCTATTTCTTGAAACATTTCTTTACCAAAATATTAAAAGCAAAAATATAGAATTCTAAAAAACTAATAGAGAACGAAAAAAAAGTAAGAAAAAAAAAGTAATGTTTAGCAGGATTAGAACCATAGATTAAAAAAAAATTTGCGTCACTTAATATAGATATAACATATGACACTAAATGTATGGGAACCGGCCGCGCCGTTTGCGGGGGGTAAGGGCTGAGGTAAAGGAGGGTAGGAGGGGGGGTCCGTCACCAAATACACACATTATGGAATGAGTTTACAAACTATTCTTATTGCAAAATCAAACAAAAATGTCTTTATGATACAGGATTAAGGCTTAGTACAAATGCACTGTATTTCCACTCCGACCAACTAAGCAGTCTGAGCCAAGTAGACCCAGGGATCGTGAGAGCTTATTTAGTTGTTTCTAGTTTGGTTAGGACATTGCAGGCCTGATTCACCTGACTGTCTGATAATAAACATGATTCTGTGCTTCGGAATGCATGTTAAGCCGTTGGCCCGGCTGCCATCTGGTAGTCGTTAAAGGAACCATTTTAAAGGCCGGAAGAGGCTTCCGACGAACTCTGACACCAGTGTGTACATGGTCGATTGACCGTCTTACCTACACAAAAAGATGATGAGTCTGAGCAGGAAATAATTAAATTTCTCATTCGTAAAAAAGTTCGAAGTGTACGTACGGTATTGCCGTTTGTAATTTTTGAGCGTAGGTTTTGTTCGGTCTGGAGATAAAGATACCTTCTCGTTCTCAACACGACTGTTATTTACCAAGTACATACTATTTTTTTATTTATAATTACGTAAGCTGAAGATGCAACCGGGAAAAACACACTAGAGCGAAGACATATAAATAGATATATAGTATATAATCATAATATAAAATAAGGCCGGGAAAGATGAGCGCACAGTTACTTTAGCCTATTTACGCTCGTGATACCACAGAATAGATAACAGTACTGATACCTGGAGTGTCACTAGCGTGATATTACTAGTAAGTACTATTATTTATTGTTAGGTTTGAATACATGATCTAATTAAATAGATAGACAGGAAAACGAAGCCATTTCATTATCGAATTTATATGTACCTACTTATAGATGAGTGTCCTTACAATAAAATTCTCTTTTGAAATTCTGATTGGAAAATTTGTATGCATTAATGCCCGATATATGTCTTCTCTATTAGTCACAGTTTACTTAAGTTCCATAAACTAGAGCAACATTATAAAATTGATCTTACTCGCTCTTTCAAATAACAGCACTGAATATGATAAACTGAACTAATCTTAATGAGCTGGTATCCATAGGTCCTCTAGGCTATGACCAAATGTTAAGTACCAAATCTGTTAATAGATTTGCAGTTATATCAGATAATTGCGTTGTTGCAGTCAGAGCAAGAATCTTGGAGCGCGGTAGTAGCACTGCAGCATATACATAAACTTCAAATTTAGAATGTAATTAATGTTTAGTGTATAACCCAAGGGAAAACTAAAATATTTTGCAATTTCGGTCCAGTTTTCTAGATACACCAACTGCATAAATAACTTTGTAATCCCATATAAATATATAGGATAACAAAGTTACATTCGCAGTGAACGAACCAGTGTACCTGCATACTTATACTTCACCCGCGTTATCAAGAGGCAATATGTATGTCGTAAAGTAGTTCTCTGTAATCTACAAAAAGAAATGAGATGCCATCAAAAACAAAACTTATAAAAATTCCAAGTCTCGCTTAGTTGTTCTACCGTCAAAAGTTGTGAGATCAATGTAATACCAAGCCGGTTAATTTATTCAGTCCCTTCTTAAGTGGACCTCTTGTCTTCGGTTATCACTACATAGTATAAAACAAATTCGCTTTCTTTGTCCCTATATCCCTTTGTATGCTTAAATCTTTAAAACTACGCAACGGATTTTGATGCGGTTTTTTTTTATAGATAGAGTGATTTAAGAGCAAGGTTATTATGCCAAGCTAACTTAAAATCATTTTCTAATCTTCTAAATAACCAGGACGACTTGCCAATCGCACGAAACCATCTAATTCATTATAGTTAATAGGTTTGTATCATTAGTGAGATAATAATGTATTTTCACGTGATGGCCATATATATATTTTTCAGAGTGACAGAGACACGATGTTCAATGCTTATCGTCACTCTAAAAAGTAATAACTCATTCCATTTGTATAATTATTACGTCTATTTGTTGCCATTTTGACATGACAGCAGACAAAATTAGTGAAGTAACAGATTCGCGTAGCATCGATATATCGAGATTACGTTGAATTATTATTGTTATTTTTTTATAGGTTTTTATTAATATTTGATTTTATTATACTTTTTAAATTTAATCATAATTTACTGTTTATATCTGTATGGGCTAGCATGGTCTGACATGAAGAATACTATTTATTAAACTATTAAGTCACAAACAATGCATCTGGCGGTGGTGGTCATTAGCCAGACTCGATACGATAAATATATCATGAAACAATATGAAAAAATAACCAGAAGTCGAAGCAAACAGGATCATGAGCATAATGGCCTGAGATGACTGGTTTCACTTGTGATTCCAGAATGCCGGTCAGGCTCAAGGGTCAGGTCTATATAACCATCATTAGAACTGTCCGCTGAGCTGGATGTGTGAAATATCGCGAAAAGACCGCGTTAGAAACTCCCACCACGTTAGGGACAGCCTTCATATCCATAACATAGCAGATAGATAAGATTCAAAAGAGTGGCCTGCGGTGGTACGATCACGTCTCGTGGAAACAGGTGTCTTGACCATGCCACCTCCCACGGGGCTTGGTATGGTGGAAGGGGCAAACCCAAGACGTGCCAGCTTGACGTCGTGGCGCATTATTAGTCATGCTTGATTTAACGTTTTCAAGTTGCTTGCATAATGTATCAGTACCTTCTAAAGTCATGCTTGATTTAACGTTTTCAAGTTGCTTGCATAATGTATCAGTACCTTCTAAAGTCAATCGACCTAATATACTGTAGAACTAATGTTTAATAGCTGCTGTAATGTTTTATATTGCGTCCGTTTTCCTTTTTGATTATTAATTCATATCAAGTGGGTAAAAGCTCAATTCACCCTGCACACTCTTGCGTCACAGAGGTCATTGGACCCTATAAGGCTAGGCATCATTGTTTTGATATTTTTTTTATTATATATCAATTTTGTCTATAGTTCGACTTATTTCTCCCCCTCTCCCCCTCACCCATATATTTTCCAGGCATTAGGTATTTTCCCCACTAATACCCCTAGAGCTTTTTCACAGCTTAACCTATTTTCATTGAACATTTTATTTTGTACTGTGGACGTGATGCGTTTTAATTTCAGACTCCACTCGAGTATATATTTGCAGGCATGCGGTTATTCTTTTCCCCTTTCACCCCCACAAGTTACAAACGGCTCAACCGATTTTCATCAAACATATATCTAAAAACACTCGCACATAAGTCACCATTAGTACAAAAAAAAACTAAACTGAAATCGCTTTATCCATTACCACAGACAGACACGTCAAACTTATCATACCCCTCTTTTTGGGTTAAAAATAGCGTGAATACCACTGTTATGATTTTGTAGTCCATTGGACCTTGAAAATCCAATTATCTGATTTTTCTTAACCATCTCTCTGGGTTTGACGTTAAACCCCACGTCTAGTTTTACTTCATCAGATGTCACAGGGAAATAAGAAAACCAGACATTTCGTCTTTTCTTTTCGATCCCGAAGAGTGTCATATAATATGTAAACATTTTTAGTAAGACGTTACAAACAAGAATAATTGGCATCTTCCGGAATTTTATGGTAACACTAGCAATTTCGGAAACTGGTATCTTCATTCATTTCCCGTTGACATTTACCTACAAGAATTATGTTTATAATTAATCCCGAATTTTACTCCAAACTCGCCTCCTAACTTCGTTTATCGATACTTGACGAAAGAAACGTAAGAGCAACAACACTATGCTTAGCACATGCTTTTGACTGAATAATATTTTTTTCATTCAAAATGGCGTTGAATTTGCTGTAGTATTTTACATAATATAAGGCTTTAACTTGTATAAAACGTAAAAAGAAGTATCAGGAGAACTCATATTTGGATTTATACAATTATTTTTACATATTGTGAAGGCATAAATCGGCATTAATACCCAAAATTGATTTTTTTTTGTTGTCCTTGTATATACTCCGCAATAGACATTAGTAGACTGTGAACCCCAGGATGGCATACACGTAAATATCGTGTATGAGTGGTAAGACAGTTTAGCTTGTCATGCTACTTCTATTAGAGCCGCGTTCCTAGTTCTATGATTAGAACCCTCTACTCAAAAAAATAATCTTAACTTATGGAAAATAACACAAAGATTTACCTATTTTCAAACTACTATTCGAAATCCGGAATCCGGAAAAATACTTTTCAAACTTAAATTAAACGAATCAATGAGTAGCCCAAAACGCAGACATTAAACTATACATACAATATAATGCCGCAATTACCACTCCATACTCCAATCAATTCCAATTTAATTTTATTATTTTATATTAAGCAGGTACCAAATCGTCTAAACACACAATCAAACCGTTAGAAAAACAAAAAAAAAATATTTTATTTATTTTGAAATCTCAATTACTACACAATGACATGATGATTAAATGCGAACGACAAACCATATCGACTTTTAAAATGTATGGTGGCGTCATCTACTGACACATTACTGAACTCATAATATTAACAAATAAATAAAACCTTTGCACTCTATCTACTATTATGTATTGTATCCTATTACAATATGTTGTGTACATACAATACAATTCAATACAAAATATTATACCAAAAGATATTTTCAATTTTAATTCCATTTATCTCACTTCAAAAATGACAAAGTTTCATACAAACTGGCAACCCCTATTTCACCCCTATAGGGATGTTATTTTCAAAATCAGATTGATGCATTATTATTTTTTACCAATTACAAATTCAAATTAAAAATTTCATGTGTCTCACTTCAATAATGACAAAGTTTCATACAAAATGGCAACCCCTATTTCACCCCTTTAGGGATGTAATTTTCAAAATCTGATTGGTGCATTATTATTTTTTACCAACTCCAAATGTATGTTAATAATTTCATGTATCTCACTTCAAAAATGACGAAGTTTCATACAAACTGGCAACCCCTTTTTCACCCCTATAGGGGTGTCATTTTCAAAATCAGATTGATGCATTATTATTTTTTACCAATTACAAATTCAAATTGAAAATTTCATGTGTCTCACTTCAACAATGACAAAGTTTCATACAAAATGGCAACCCCTATTTCACCCCTTTAGGGATGTAATTTTCAAAATCTGATTGGTGCATTATTATTTTTTACCAACTCCAAATGTATGTTAATAATTTCATGTATCTCACTTCAAAAATGACGAAGTTTCATACAAACTGGCAACCCCTTTTTCACCCCTTTAGGGATAAAATTCCCAAAAGTCCTTTCTTAGCGGACGTCTCTTAGTCACAATCTACCTTCCTGCCAAATTTTATCTTCATCGACTCAGCAGTTTTGGAGATTTCGTGATGAGTGAGTGAGTGTTTTTCGCTTTTATATATATAGATTTATATTGAAAATCGCTGAAGTAGATGTTGTTGTGTTATTTTCCCAAATATGATGTCTAGATGCCTTCAAAATGAGTGAGCGCTGCGACTACGCGGCTTACGGACAACGGACCTTCAGAAGAAGGAGCCCTTAACATTCATACTATCAATCTTTGTCTCTAAAAGAGTAGACGCAGCCTATTACAGAGTCATTAGGACCTAAAATCCACTCCCAAAGTTTTAGTGGGCGTGAAAAGTGGAGAAAATTTCAATAAATAGTGATAAGTCAGATAAATTAGTCCTACGACACGATCGTATGTTCCGTCAAACACTGATTTGATTATTTTTTAAACCAAAGCCAAACCAAACCAACCAATCAATTCAAATAGCTTACAATACAACACAACAAACGACCGATAAACAAACCAACCAATAGTAATAAATCAACAGCCAAATTTTGTTTTAAATAATTAGAATTAATTGCTGCCGTAAGTAAAAATTTCAATCTGCTATTAAAATAAAGTCAGCGCCATCTATTGATATTTTATGTAACTAAATCATACGCCCACAAACATTCAATGTGTTATTTTATTAAAATTTAATAGAGACTGCAGTGTGTTTTTGTCTTTATTGATATAAGTAGAAATTCTAGCTTTATCTAAATTAAATATGTTTATGTAAATCGCATTCAACTGTTTAAGTTTTGAAGCAGTGCTTGTAGTAAACTTTAAATGACCATAACTTCTATTTCCCTTAACCGATTTTGATAAAACAAAGATTTTACAACGCTCTTAATTATATGTAATTCACCTGTGAAAACAGCGTTCAAATCTGTTGAGAAGTTTTGAAATTATAACGCACCACACAGACAGAAAGACAAACAGACAAAAATTGCAAAAATTGTGTTTTTTGGTTTTTATTACTCTTCTTTAATTGCCCCGTAGAGGTTTTTTAGAAAAATATTTAATGTACAGACACTCGATTTTTACTGTCTTATTATATGTATAGATAGATAAGTACAAAATACTTTTATATTAACGGAATTAACGCTAAGAGCTTTCTCTAAGTAAGAAAATAATTCTAGAAAACAAATAAAAAACGAAAACAGAAAATTATTGTTTGTGGCAGGATTCGATCCAGCTACTTTCTAGAAACATTTCTTTACTAAAATATTAAAAAAAAAAGACTTCTAAAAAATTAATACAAAACAAAAAAGGGTAAAAACAAAAGTGATGTCTAGCAGGATTCGAACCCTCTACTTAAAAAAATTAACCGCGACCTCTACCGATAGGCCAACATGCTTTGCTTTATATTGCCGAAATTTCAAATGGGTTTTGTCTATAGGTACGCAAATTAACGCATTAAAAGTTTTAAAGCAGTGTTTGAAATAAATTTTCAATCGACCATAACTTCTTTTTCCCTTAACCTATTTTGACGAAACAAAGTTTTGACAACGCTCCTAATTATTTGTAATCCAACTGTAAAAACCGTGTTTAAATCCGTTGAGTATTTTCGAAGTTATAACGTACCAGACAGACATACATACATTCAGACAGACAATAATTCCAAAAACTGTCTTTTTGGTTTCTGTTACTCTTTTTAATTCGCACTCAATCAGTTTTTTTGAAAAATATTAAATGTACAGACACTCGCATTTTAGTGTCTTATTATATGTATTTAAATATAAATTAACATTCAAGAGATAATTTTTCATCTTGACCTTGGGATCGAACCCGGACCACCTGGGTAGCCAGGGTTGTTACCACTGTCGCCTTACATCATGTATTGCGCTGTCTCGCTTACTCGCTGGATCTTGCATGATTTTAAGAGATGGTAGTAGGCCACCAGGCATGTTAAACAATTGACAACCTCAATGACGTAACATTAGACAATATGGACATGGCTATCAAATAAAATGTTAGTTCAGAACTCACTGGAACCAGGTGTGTTCGGCCTAGCCCTGGCCAGCCTGCGCTTCGCAACCAGCTCGTTCAACAGGAAATTAGGGAAGATGTGCTCCCTGGAGGCGAGCGCGGCGCCGCATTTGGGACACCGCCGGTGCAGCTCCACAGACTTGGCGATGCACGCGTAGCAGAACGAGTGCCCGCAGCGGGTCACGTAGGCCTCTTCGATCAGCTCGAAGCACACAGGGCAGAGGAGGTCGCAGTCCTGGATAAATTAATGAATATAACTAGCTGTTCCTCGCAGTTTCACTAGCCCGTGGTGTGTGTGTGTGTGTACCTAAGAGAAATAACATAGAAGAAATGATTAAGGTGATACCTCGGTGAACACTAGCGCCACCGTCATTTAAAAATCATTACTCACTGAAAACACAAGTTGGATGAGCGTGTAAATAGCTCATCCTTGTGTGAGCATAGCTCGTGCAAAACACCTATTAGATATCCATGCGTATGAATGAATCAATTTCAAATAAATCTTTGCCGACCAACTGCACCATTCAATAATCAAAAAGACAACTGACCTGCCTTCCGGAGAACAGCTTACTCCGAGGAGACCGACTGAGGTGTCTTCAGATAATATTGAATTCTTATTTAGCGCCTGTCTTCTCAGTACAGATATTTCACACAGATATATTATAAGAGTTTGCACAATAGGAAAATAGTATCACAATTAATACTAAAAAAAATTTAAATGAACCGACAGTAGGTTCTTGTTTGAAGAATATTATCCATAAGATGGTACATTATTTCTTCAGCAAAATTATGTCAAGAGGAAAAAGGGGCTGACGGCGATCCGAAACTTTCAGCCTCAACAGATTCACTGTCTCTTTCCAGCAAACCAAGTTGCCTTTAAATGAGAAGAGAACAGCGATATGGTCGATCAATTTATTTTGAAATTGAATATTATTTTTTTTGTGACATTCCACATAGATATCAAAATAGGTCCTTTCAAAAAAGAAGCCTAAATTAACTAAACCGCCCAACCACAAGTTATCAAAAATCCCTCTGCTGTTGTTACAGCAAAGGAATTTTTGATAACTTGTGTTTTCAGTGAGTAATGATTTTTAAATGACGGTGGCGCTAGTGTTCACCGAGGTATCACCTTAAGAAAATGAGCACTGGTTTAATCATCGGCCATCAGTTTAGCAATCTAGATTGCTGCTATGTGGTCATTATCATCATTTCGTGTAGGTGACACAGTCAATCGCCCATGCACACCATGGTGGCTTTACGTGCCTTCTGAAGCACGGAATCATCTTTATTGTCAGACAATCAGGTGATTCAAGCCTGCAATGTCCTAACCAAACTGGAAACAACTAAACAAAGTATGCTTCCCGTGGGAACCCTCGACCCCCGGTAATGGTATGGTATGTGGTCTAGCATATAATTGTAAATATTTTGTCAAAATGGAATATTCGAAACCGCTTATGCCCATTTCTGTAAAATAAGGGGGGATTTGACAAACCTTTTCCTCGAGAGAGCCTCCAAGTCCGCCGAGAGCAGACGTGCTGGTTGAGGCCGCGCCGCTCGCCGCCGTGCCCGACATTCTGCAAGACAAGACTATAATTTTTTATCGGCATTATTTTAATACTAGCTGTTCCCCGCGGTTTCACTCGGCATAAGTGTGTATGAACTATAGCCTGTAACCTTCCCCAAGAATCAGGTTTTCATATACAAAAAGAATTTTGCAAATCCGACCAGTTGTTTTCGAGTTATAAGTGTTCAAACAAAATATAAGAAAGAACTATCCTATTTAAAAATACATAATTTCCACTATCTCATCATTGAGATAACATCATTTGGTGTCGGATTCTAATTGTTGAAACGTGAATTAAGAGAAAAAAGCAAACAATGACAAAAAAAAAAAACAAAATTAAGCGACGCAAATTCACAATTCATTTAATTTTTTTTATTGCTCCTCCAGTGACCAAGCATGACTGTGACTATACAATCGTGCAGATTGTGGCAGACTTTTTTTACATAAAAATAAGTGTGCATGGCATTTCTCGTTTGTTTAATGCTCTAACCCCCAAATACCCCAAACACTACTAAATTTTGAGAGCTGCTCATGTATCATGCTGTCGCTCTGAATGTCAACGATATGACAGTGGCAGCATGATACTTGAGTAGCGTTTCGAGTATTGGGGTGTAAGCCTCTCCAAGTGATCCTTAAATGGTAAGAAAGCAAGATCGTGCAATACATTATGTATGAGGACATTTAGCTTACTCAATCAAAGGACATGTACTTTGGTTTATTATTTGCAATAAAAAAATAAAAAGTAGTTACAAAATTACTTGCATACTTCCGCCACCAGTTAGTTCACGCAACCTACTGCCAGCTGGGCCCACCCACTGCTGTTAGCCCCAGCATTCGTTGCTTGTGCGTCGTACATTTAACAACTTATCTTAGTGCCTTGGTGCCTGAGTCTGCCTTGTGTTTATATTGAAACACATTCCGCAATGAATGTGTGTGCAAACTGGGGCATGCTGGGACAGTAGTGGTAGCCTGGTAGAGGAAGCACGTAAAGTAATTCAGTAAGTACTTCAAACTATTGACATCCACAAAGTAACACCTGGGGGCCGATTCTGCTAACGTTAAGTCACAATCGTGTCAAAATAGTGTTTCAATGGTAGTGCTTTTTTACACACTAATTACAAGAAATGTATATTTTTTATATATCACTTTTGATGATCACACCACACACTAAATTCACATCACATCATACTGTCATAACTCTTGTAAATAGTGTGTAAAAAGCACTACTATTGAAACACTATTTTGATACGATTTTGTCTTAACGTTAGCAGAATCGATGTCCTGAATCTATTAAATTGAGCAACAAAGTTTTTACAAACATATTAAGTACCCATGCAAACATTATAGGTTTCAATAAAAACGCAAAGCCTCTGGCTGCATACATGTTGGGCGTGTATAACACTCCATGTATGATTTTATTAACACATTCATGACACTGTTGAACTACTAAGATATAGACTGCTGACCCCCAACTTATTCTCTTGCCTCACCACATTAAAAGAACTCAATATTAAAATCAGGTAATTACCTAAATTTAATTTATGAGCGGCCTCTAATATGTTACACAGGCACTTCATACAGATCGCTGTGACTACTAAAGTTTTAAAATCCTAACTCCCCCTGCATGCAGCGTCACGCACCATTGGAGCCTGTCCTTTATTTATAGTCAACAATCGACGTCAACTGTGTGCTTATTGACCAATGTACCAGAAAATACGAGGGAAAATTAAAATATAACCTCAATAGTGTAGGCTGCTGCGAGAACTTACCTTGAAGAATTACACTGCTTGGTAGATCAATTGGTTGGATTCCACATGAAGGTTATGAAGCAAAGAAGTATCAGAACACTTGCAGGTTTCCTTCGCACATCAGTAACAAACTCCACCCCAATTATCACTTGTAATCGTACAATTTAACCCTGACACGGCACTGGGGTATCGGTCCACGATGTATATTTTATTCACAAAACATGATATACTATCAAAACCCATTGTTTATTCATATTAAAACCCAAAAAAACGCGAGTTTCTGCGAGCGAACTCAGCATCATCGGTACATTGACATCAGATTTTGACTGAATGAATTTGACAGCTTTCTTTTGACATTATTTTGACACTCGTGAATCAATGTTACCAGCATACTGCTATGGTCTCAAGATTGCCACTTAATTATTGTGTTGTAGTTATTTTGATTTGTACTAATCACTATCTTAATATTATACACACTCATAAAGAATCATGGCGAAACTCCATACATCGTTTGTACGAATAAAAAATTGAAATACAGATAACATAAAATAAATCGCATTAGTAAGAATACCTAACTAGTAACATGTTTACCACCACAAAACGGGATTTTTTAGATATTAAATTTTTTAAAGTCGACTTAGCTTCGTTTTCATTCGCCATTTTTGTCGCAACAGAAACATTATATCATCCTGACAGTTGTTGATATTGTCAAAACAATATTGACAGTTCAATATGGTAGGTTTGGTTCATAGATTAAGTAGTTGTACCTGTGATAAAGCAATTAATTTTTACTTTGTGAAAAATTGAGATGGCGAAATAGGGAAGTCCATGAGTAAGAAAAGGACCAAAGATATAGTTTTGTCTCTGTCAGCGTGGCAATTTTTTCTTTGTTTGGCAAACTCGACGCCATACAAAATCTTGGTGTAAAACTAACAGTGAAATTATTTTTTTTGTATTAAGAAAAATATTCATTTTAAGTAGTAGAATATTAGTACGAAAAATATATAAAAAATGAGCATTTATTTTGTTATATTAAATGTGTGGCTCAGGTGGCCTACTACCACCTCTTAAAACCATGCAAGATCCAGTGAGTAAGCGAGAAAGCGCAATACATGATGTTGGGTGCCATACTCACTGGATCTTGCATGGTTTTAAGAGACTGTAGTAACATACCAACACAACACATACCAGGTGGCTTACTACCATCTCTAATAACCATGTTAGAACGATTGACTGACTCGATTCGATCTAGACACGCGGCAGCGTGTCAAGCCAAGTTCAAGCAAAGGAACTGGCTAGCCAGCGCCGAGTGTAATATTACACGAACCACTTGGTGCCACTTTTGACCCTTCTATAACTCGAAACCTCTTTAATGTAAACACATAAAACTACGTGTGTTTAATAAGATCCATCAGGACATGTAGAAGCCCAAATTTCATGAAGCTAGCTCAAACGGTTATAAAGATATGAAGGTCAAAAAGTTGTAAATTTTAGCACTGACTGACTGACTTATAGTACCTAAACCTAACCTACTTCCAGATGACCTAGAAAGATGAAATTTGGAATCCAGCTCGGAAATTGTGTGTATGCGTAGGAAAAAATCAAAAAATAAAAAAAAGTCAAAAAATAAGTGGTGTCCCCATACAAAAAACTTGTAATACCTACGCGCTAAACAACCGGCCAACAACGGTGTGTCGTCAGCGGCGCGCGGCAGCACACCAGCCAATCAGCGTCACGCTCTGACTTATGGTACAAAATTATAAGCGGTAGCGATTTACTTAAAATTTAGCGGGTCGGTTGGTTTATACCTGCATAGTAGTTATCTTATAGTCCACGGCTCACTAAATTAACAAAGATCAGTGCCCAAGGTTCGTTTCTCTGATTTCTTTTGAAAATAAGAAATAATATTTTAAGGTAAAAATTTGTTAGTTCGAACTCTTTGTACCCTAAAAGAAACTCCAATGTGTATGTATACCAAGGTCAAGGCAATAGCGAAGTCTTATTGGTACCGATATATGTATGTATTGACTAGTCTAAGAATGCTGCTTGAACTCGCTCGCGCCTTGCACTTGTGCGCGGCTCACAGCGCTATACGACTTAAAATGCGAACGAACCAAAGTATGCTCTTAGCGGCGCTCATTCGCGCCAGCGTCCTCGTTATGCCCGGTTGTTTAGCGAAAACCCACCTATTAGATTGCGTTTAATGCTGCGTCGTTCGACTAAATTTATTTGAGTTATAGCTGGAATAGTCCAGATATAAATTATTCCTTTTTAGTATTGTACTTTAACGGCATTTGTGAGTTATTTAATATTACGTAAATCGTTTCTTTCAAAACCTCATTTGTTTGTAGCTCTTTTAGGTTAATTTGTCATTTGTTTATTAGGTAGGACCGTAGGAGTAAGATTCACGTGTAATTGAAACTTTACAAAAAGTAATGATATCCCACCAAAAACATAAATGTAAAAAACGAGAGCCAAGTTCAATACAAAAATTATGCTTGGCGGTGAGCTTCGCCGCAAAAAGAATGGCGATCTAAATGAGTGCCAAGTTCTATGCAAAATCGAAATATGTTTTTATAGGAACAAAATAACATTATGAACAAGTATTAAACTCTATTTCTTTGCTTTATTAGATACCTATAACAATTGCTGTTATTTAAAAATCCCACCAAAAACATAAATGTAAAAAACGAGAGCCAAGTTCAATACAAAAATTATGCTTGGCGGTGAGCTTCGCCGCAAAAAGAATGGCGATCTAAATGAGTGCCAAGTTCTATGCAAAATCGAAATATGTTTTTATAGGAACAAAATAACATTATGAACAAGTATTAAACTCTATTTCTTTGCTTTATTAGATACCTATAACAATTGCTGTTATTTAAAAATGTGAGATCTTGAAGTAGGCTAGATTTGACTTGGCCAGTTTTAACACAATTAAAATGTTGAATAACTTTATAAAATGACTTATGTAATGAAAACTGGCCAAGTCAAATCTGACCTACTTCAAGATCTCACATTTTTAAATAACAGCAATTGTTATAGGTATCTAATAAAGCAAAGAAATAGAGTTTAATACTTGTTCATAATGTTATTTTGTTCCTATAAAAACATATTTCGATTTTGCATAGAACTTGGCACTCATTTAGATCGCCATTCTTTTTGCGGCGAAGCTCACCGCCAAGCATAATTTTTGTATTGAACTTGGCTCTCGTTTTTTACATTTATGTTTTTGGTGGGATATCATTACTTTTTGTAAAGAAAACTAGGCAAGTATTCCTATTTAATGTTTTTTTTGCGTGACAAATTAACCTAAAAGAGCTACAAACAAATGAGGTTTTGAAAGAAACGATTTACGTAATATTAAATAACTCACAAATGCCGTTAAAGTACAATACTAAAAAGGAATAATTTATATCTGAACTATTCCAGCTATAACTCAAATAAATTTAGTCGAACGACGCAGCGTTAAACGCAATCTAATAGGTGGGTTTCCGCTAAACACTCGGGCATAACGAGGACGCTGGCGCGAATGAGCGCCGCTAAGAGCATACTTTGGTTCGTTCGCATTTTAAGTCGTATAGCGCTGTGAGCCGCGCACAAGTGCAAGGCGCGAGCGAGTTCAAGCAGCATTCTTAGACTAGTCAATACATACATATATCGGTACCAATAAGACTTCGCTATTGCCTTGACCTTGGTATACATACACATTGGAGTTTCTTTTAGGGTACAAAGAGTTCGAACTAACAAATTTATACCTTAAAATATTATTTCTTATTTTCAAAAGAAATCAGAGAAACGAACCTTGGGCACTGATCTTTGTTAATTTAGTGAGCCGTGGACTATAAGATAACTACTATGCAGGTATAAACCAACCGACCCGCTAAATTTTAAGTAAATCGCTACCGCTTATAATTTTGTACCATAAGTCAGAGCGTGACGCTGATTGGCTGGTATGCCGCCGCGCGCCGCTGACGACACACCGTTGTTGGCCGGTTGTTTAGCGCGTAGGTATTACAAGTTTTTTGTATGGGGCATCACTTATTTTTTGACTTTTTTTTATTTTTTGATTTTTTCCTACGCTTACACACAATTTCCGAGCTGGATTCCAAATTTCATCCTTCTAGGTCATCTGGAAGTAGGTTAGGTTTAGGTACTATAAGTCAGTCAGTCAGTGCTAAAATTTACAACTTTTTTACCTTCATATCTTTATAACCGTTTGAGCTAGCTTCATGAAATTTGGGCTTCTACATGTCCTGATGGATCTTATTAAACACACGTAGTTTTATGTGTTTACATTAAAGAGGTTTCGAGTTATAGAAGGGTCAAAAGTGGCACCAAGTGGTTCGTGTAATATTACACTCGGCGCTGGCTAGCCAGTTCCTTTGCTTGAACTTGGCTTGACACGCTGCCGCGTGTCTAGATGTGATTTAAAAATGTGAGATCTTGAAGTAGGTCAGATTTGACTTGGCCAGTTTTCATTACATAAGTCATTTTATAAAATTATTCAACATTTTAATTGTGTTAAAAACTGGCCAAGTCAAATCTAACCTACTTCAAGATCTCACATTTTTAAATAACAGCAATTGTTATAGGTATCTAATAAAGCAAAGAAATAGAGTTTAATACTTGTTCATAATGTTATTTTGTTCCTATAAAAACATATTTCGATTTTGCATAGAACTTGGCACTCATTTAGATCGCCATTCTTTTTGCGGCGAAGCTCACCGCCAAGCATAATTTTTGTATTGAACTTGGCTCTCGTTTTTTACATTTATGTTTTTGGTGGGATTGAATATACTCTATATAGTAACCCCCCTGGTGGCTTACTACCATCTCTTAAAACCATGCAAGAACGAGTGAGTAAGCGAGACAGCGCAATACATGATGTAGGGCGACATCTCCCTTACTCAATCGTTCTTGCATAGTTTTAAGCCACCAGGTGGCTTATCACCATCCCTTAAAGCGTAATACATGATGAAAGGAGAATACGTCTTACTGTATTACTCTGTCTCGCCTACTCACTCGTTCGTTCTTGTATGGTTTTAAGAGATGGTAGTAAGCCACCTGGTATGTGTTGTGTTGGTATGTTACTACAGTCTCTTAAAACCATGCAAGATCCAGTGAGTAAGGGAGATGTCGCCCTACATCTTATATTGCGCTTTCTCGCTTACTCACTGGATCTTGCATGGTTTTAAGAGATGGTAGTAGGCCACCTGAGCAACACAATTTATTTAACAAAATAAATGCCCTTTTTATATATTCTTCGTACTAATTCTACTACTTAAAATGAATATTTTTCTTAATACAAAAAAGAAATAATTTCACTGTTAGTCTTACACCAAGATTTTGTTTGGCGTCGAGTTTGCCAAACAAAGAAAAAATTGCCACGCTGACAGAGACAAAACTATATCTTTGGTCCTTTTCTTACTCATGGACTTCGCTATTTTGCCATCTCACTTTTTCACAAAGTAAAAATTAATTGCTTAATCACAGGTACAACTACTTAATCTATGAACCTAACCTACCATATTGAACTGTCAATATCGTTTTGACAATGTCAACAACTGTCAGAATGACAAATTGTTTCAGTTGCGACAATAATGGCGAATGAAAACGAAGCTAAAAGTCGACTTAAAAAAAAATTAATATCTAAAAAACCCCGGGGTTTAAATTTTTTTTGTGGTGGTAAACATGTTACTAGTGAAGTATTCTTACTAATGCGATTTATTTTATGTTATCTGTATTTCAATTTTTTTTTCGTACAAATTCCGCCTTCATTCTTTATAATTCAAGATACGGTAAAAAATTTAATATAGAATAATTATAATTAAGGAGTTATTTATTGTTAAATATTAAAAATTAAAACAATATAGCGACATCTATACACAGACATCAAAAGTAGTTTGTAAACTGTTTTATCATCGCCGCTGACAGCTGTTACTACTTTACCGACCCACATACGCCATTTTGCCATTACAGAAAAGTGCATTATCTTTCGTCAACAATGTACGTGAAGTGAAATGTTTGTTCATTATTTAAAGTGAAATGATGTGTTAGTGCTTTTTTATGGCTTGGGATTAAAACTAGAACCATGGAGGAGTCTAATCAGGACCACAGGGTCGTTCCAGGTGAGTCGAGGGCTTCAAAATCGAGCTAGAAATAAATAGTGTCTGATGACTGAGGTCGTGCTAATGGTAGCTTTCCCGGTTTCAGAGCTCTACTTTCTGATAGCGAAATTTCTCTCCGGGGGACCTCTGAAGGAAACTGCAAAGGTAAATTTGTTATAAATTAGTGTAAATAATATTAATCTGTAAATTTGGATGCTAATTTTGACTTTTTCCTTTGCAGACTCTACTAAAAGAGCTGGAAAGTGTCGAGGTAAGTTTGAGCTTTTCCTACTGCCGGGTTTGAACTTATTGTTGTTTTGATTGCGATCGCACGTGGTTGGACTGTCAAAGTGCTGAAACTTCGCTGAAAAGTTTTTCAAAAGCGGTCTGTGTGTGCAGGTGCTGCCTCGGCGACTCGACTGGCTAGGCAACGAGCACGCCCAATCCTTCGAGGAATTGGTGAGTTTTCACTGTTTTTAATCTGGAAATTGTGTTTACTAACGTTTGCCTGAAAGTTTTGCCAGTAAATATCGTGAAATCATGAGATAAAGTTGAAATTTTTAATTTTGTGATATACCTAAAAACGATCATTAAAATACGATGGAAACGTGGGAAAAATGTTTTTGTAGTGTTTATGTGAAAAATAATTAGTTTTTCGTGATTTTGCGAAAATTTTGTTATATCATGCGATAGAAATGTCGGGTGTTAGCGTAATTAGGTGTATGTTTGTCTCGCTCCGACTTTAGGCCGCGTGCGTTGCGTCACGTGTTCTGTTTCACTCGCGCCACCGATCGCCGTAATCCGACGTTTCGATTGGCCGAGCTCACGCGAGCTTTCCCGATAGTAGGATGACGTACCGTGGCGCCAAATTCTAAATATGTTATTTCGTAAAGTCGAACCATTTCCATTGATTGCAATACGAAGCTTTTTAACCGACTTAATTTAAAAGTAGGTTATGTTTTATCATCATTGTATCACATATAACACTATTAAGCTGAAGCTCATCCTGCTTAAATAATAATATGTTTTTTTAAAATAACCTACTTACAATACCTGTCACTTAGACTTAGTGTAGGTTATATTTAAATAACATATTATTATTTATGTAGTGTGGTCTTCATCTTTGGAATAGGCAATATTTTCTCATTCCGTGGGTGTTGTAAGAGGTAACAAAGAGAATACCTACTAGTGCTGCAAAGCTTAAACTCTGTAGGAAGTGTCTGTGAGGAAGTCTGCGAACACTAAACCTCCTAGCCAGTTTCTAGGGAGTTGCTAGTAGCTATTTACAGCAGATATATGGGTTAATATCTATAGGACTACATCTCGATATGACTAGATAGCCGATACCACTAAATCGCAATTGGATTAAATCTCCATTGGACTTGATCTCGATTGGCATGTGTGGGCTCAAAGGGTCTCACTAAATAGGTGTTAGGTAGATGACGATTAATGCTACACAAAGAGTTATTTTGTAATAAAATTATTGTACTTAAACAAAAGTGAATACAAAAGCATAGAAATAAAACAAAAGTACAATGGCGGACTTATCCCATAAAGAGATCTCAAAAAGTCCTGCCTGCCCGGAATTTGTCAAGGTTTTTTGTAAAAAAAAAAATTATACTTTTGATTTTATAAATGTCACCTGTTTGAGTGCATCTTATGTTCTGTTACCTGTGGCAGAGGGGACTTTATGGCGGCGACATTCGGTGCAACCCAAGTAGCATTATACTCCCAAAATATAGATCTCATCGACTGGACTCAAAGATTTCATAATTTATTTATTTATTCATCTACTCACTACACTTACAGCTTACCAAAACATAAGTTATGTACCATTATTAGGTTGTTTTTGACAAAAAACTGCACAAATAAAAGAATTTAGATTGCAAATAAATTGATTGATTGATTGATATAAAATATGTCAACTTGAAGGAGTTGAGCAACCAGAGCGTTGAGTTGATAAATACGAGTATATTTTCCTGCAGGCGTCAAAATATAACGACATACAATGGACGCGTCTCCCGTCGGTGTGCGAGCGAGCGTTGCGTCTCGCTCGCTACGCTCCCTCCGCCGGCCCTTCAACGAGCACGTCTGCCCCCGACGGCGGCTCGAGCCCGACTGGCGTTCCCCCCACCACGACTGCCGTCATCCCCACCGCCGGCGCGACCGCAGTACAAATGCAGCAGTTGACAGCGAGACTGTCTTTGCTGAGTGAATCACTTGTACGGCCCAAGCCTAAGTATGCTTCCTACAAACCTGACCACACAATTGGTGAGTAGCTTTTTTCTCAGTACTATTACACATGGCATCAAGCTTTTTGTAGTACGAGTATAAGCAAACAGCTTCAAGAATTTAATAAAATGTTCAAGCCGCGATTATCATAGTCCAATTCAATTAATTTATTGCAATTCATATTGTACATTACAGTTCTATCTACAAACAAAGTCACTGTCTTAAAGTAGTTACAACATGAACCCTGTCGGGTATCGCAATTTAAGAAAAAGTCTCAACATGTGTACCATTTATATCCATAGTTTACAAACTCGGAAACCATGGTACATTCTGATAATGATCCTAGATAAAGAATTAGAAAGAAGGAGCGGCCAAACACTGTCAGATTTCTCAGGCTGACACAGCCTAATGCTATCTTGTTAATGCTAAACTGATATCTTCCTCTGTGTATTCAAAGCAATTTAGTTCCTGGTGCTTTCGCTAGATGATAGTCATAAAGCTCAGATAAGCAGCTTAATAATGTCTTAAGGTTTGTGTAATTATCGTTTATAAATAAAAACACAATTAAAATAGTTCACATTTAAAAATAACACCCCTATAATTGAAATTTTGAACGATTAACATTGGTTGGAAAGAGCAATAAAACGACCGGAGTTGCTACCATCAGGCGACTTCTTTTACCAATCATATAGGACTAGTGAAGTGCCTGCTGGCAATTTACAGTTTATGGGAATATTCCCTATGGAAATTTACGGAAATATTCCCAATGTTACTAAGGACTTAAGAAACTTTCCCAAAGTTGCCTTAGTCATTTGGCAATTCCCGGAATATTTCCGGCAATTTTTCCAAAGTTCCCGGGAAAGTTATATATAGGGAAATATTTCCAACAACGGCACATCACTATATAGGACTGCCGGTCAAACTGCTTGTATTTGTGTGCGTGTATTTTTTGCTAGTGTTGGATAATTTTGTCAAGTGTGTGCATAGTGACGCGTTCGAATAATGCATTATGTTAATACTTATTGTGCGTGTTACCTCACCCCGCGCGCGGAATGTGGCAGATATTTATACGTAGAAATAAGTGCGCGTGGCGTCTCCGGTGATTTAATACCTACTCTAATACGCTAAGGTTCGGAAAGGCCATACAAATAAATAAATAAAGTAAAAAAGTATGTAAATCCCAATCACAGCTATCCCAACTATTAAAAATGCGAAAGTGAATTTGTATATTTGTTTGATTGTTTGTTACCACTTCACGCCCTATCTACTGAACCAATCTTTCTGAAATTTCGCATACACATAGCTAGGAGTATTGAGAAGGACACAGGGCACCTTTTATCCCGGGAAAAAGCACAGTTCCCGAGGGAAATTCATGCGGACGAAAGCTGGTTCCACATAAAGACAAGGTTTTAAAGAAGAAATACACAAGTCCTTGTCTGTCCGTCAGTCCGGCGGCTGGCGGCGCGCGAGCGGGGCGCCGGGCCGGGCGGCCGCGCCGTGTTCCCGTACCGGGCGCTGTCCGGCCTGAGCCTGCAGCGGCGCACGCTGGGCCACCTGTCGGCCGTGTACTGCCTGCTGTTCGACTGCACCGGCAGATACGTCATCACTGGAGCGGACGACTTGCTGGTCAAGGTATGGAGCGGACAGTCCGGACTGTCCGGCCTGAGCCTGCAGCGGCGCACGCTGGGCCACCTGTCGGCCGTGTACTGCCTGCTGTTCGACTGCACCGGCAGATACGTCATCACTGGAGCGGACGACTTGCTGGTCAAGGTATGGAGCGGACAGTCCGGACTGTCCGGCCTGAGCCTGCAGCGGCGCACGCTGGGCCACCTGTCGGCCGTGTACTGCCTGCTGTTCGACTGCACCGGCAGATACGTCATCACTGGAGCGGACGACTTGCTGGTCAAGGTATGGAGCGGACAGTCCGGACTGTCCGGCCTGAGCCTGCAGCGGCGCACGCTGGGCCACCTGTCGGCCGTGTACTGCCTGCTGTTCGACTGCACCGGCAGATACGTCATCACTGGAGCGGACGACTTGCTGGTCAAGGTATGGAGCGGACAGTCCGGACTGTCCGGCCTGAGCCTGCAGCGGCGCACGCTGGGCCACCTGTCGGCCGTGTACTGCCTGCTGTTCGACTGCACCGGCAGATACGTCATCACTGGAGCGGACGACTTGCTGGTCAAGGTATGGAGCGGACAGTCCGGACTGTCCGGCCTGAGCCTGCAGCGGCGCACGCTGGGCCACCTGTCGGCCGTGTACTGCCTGCTGTTCGACTGCACCGGCAGATACGTCATCACTGGAGCGGACGACTTGCTGGTCAAGGTATGGAGCGGACAGTCCGGACTGTCCGGCCTGAGCCTGCAGCGGCGCACGCTGGGCCACCTGTCGGCCGTGTACTGCCTGCTGTTCGACTGCACCGGCAGATACGTCATCACTGGAGCGGACGACTTGCTGGTCAAGGTATGGAGCGGACAGTCCGGACTGTCCGGCCTGAGCCTGCAGCGGCGCACGCTGGGCCACCTGTCGGCCGTGTACTGCCTGCTGTTCGACTGCACCGGCAGATACGTCATCACTGGAGCGGACGACTTGCTGGTCAAGGTATGGAGCGGACAGTCCGGACTGTCCGGCCTGAGCCTGCAGCGGCGCACGCTGGGCCACCTGTCGGCCGTGTACTGCCTGCTGTTCGACTGCACCGGCAGATACGTCATCACTGGAGCGGACGACTTGCTGGTCAAGGTATGGAGCGGACAGTCCGGACTGTCCGGCCTGAGCCTGCAGCGGCGCACGCTGGGCCACCTGTCGGCCGTGTACTGCCTGCTGTTCGACTGCACCGGCAGATACGTCATCACTGGAGCGGACGACTTGCTGGTCAAGGTATGGAGCGGACAGTCCGGACTGTCCGGCCTGAGCCTGCAGCGGCGCACGCTGGGCCACCTGTCGGCCGTGTACTGCCTGCTGTTCGACTGCACCGGCAGATACGTCATCACTGGAGCGGACGACTTGCTGGTCAAGGTATGGAGCGGACAGTCCGGACTGTCCGGCCTGAGCCTGCAGCGGCGCACGCTGGGCCACCTGTCGGCCGTGTACTGCCTGCTGTTCGACTGCACCGGCAGATACGTCATCACTGGAGCGGACGACTTGCTGGTCAAGGTATGGAGCGGACAGTCCGGACTGTCCGGCCTGAGCCTGCAGCGGCGCACGCTGGGCCACCTGTCGGCCGTGTACTGCCTGCTGTTCGACTGCACCGGCAGATACGTCATCACTGGAGCGGACGACTTGCTGGTCAAGGTATGGAGCGGACAGTCCGGACTGTCCGGCCTGAGCCTGCAGCGGCGCACGCTGGGCCACCTGTCGGCCGTGTACTGCCTGCTGTTCGACTGCACCGGCAGATACGTCATCACTGGAGCGGACGACTTGCTGGTCAAGGTATGGAGCGGACAGTCCGGATTGTCCGGCCTGAGCCTGCAGCGGCGCACGCTGGGCCACCTGTCGGCCGTGTACTGCCTGCTGTTCGACTGCACCGGCAGATACGTCATCACTGGAGCGGACGACTTGCTGGTCAAGGTATGGAGCGGACAGTCCGGACTGTCCGGCCTGAGCCTGCAGCGGCGCACGCTGGGCCACCTGTCGGCCGTGTACTGCCTGCTGTTCGACTGCACCGGCAGATACGTCATCACTGGAGCGGACGACTTGCTGGTCAAGGTATGGAGCGGACAGTCCGGACTGTCCGGCCTGAGCCTGCAGCGGCGCACGCTGGGCCACCTGTCGGCCGTGTACTGCCTGCTGTTCGACTGCACCGGCAGATACGTCATCACTGGAGCGGACGACTTGCTGGTCAAGGTATGGAGCGGACAGTCCGGACTGTCCGGCCTGAGCCTGCAGCGGCGCACGCTGGGCCACCTGTCGGCCGTGTACTGCCTGCTGTTCGACTGCACCGGCAGATACGTCATCACTGGAGCGGACGACTTGCTGGTCAAGGTATGGAGCGGACAGTCCGGACTGTCCGGCCTGAGCCTGCAGCGGCGCACGCTGGGCCACCTGTCGGCCGTGTACTGCCTGCTGTTCGACTGCACCGGCAGATACGTCATCACTGGAGCGGACGACTTGCTGGTCAAGGTATGGAGCGGACAGTCCGGACTGTCCGGCCTGAGCCTGCAGCGGCGCACGCTGGGCCACCTGTCGGCCGTGTACTGCCTGCTGTTCGGCTGCACCGGCAGATACGTCATCACTGGAGCGGACGACTTGCTGGTCAAGGTATGGAGCGGACAGTCCGGACTGTCCGGCCTGAGCCTGCAGCGGCGCACGCTGGGCCACCTGTCGGCCGTGTACTGCCTGCTGTTCGACTGCACCGGCAGATACGTCATCACTGGAGCGGACGACTTGCTGGTCAAGGTATGGAGCGGACAGTCCGGACTGTCCGGCCTGAGCCTGCAGCGGCGCACGCTGGGCCACCTGTCGGCCGTGTACTGCCTGCTGTTCGACTGCACCGGCAGATACGTCATCACTGGAGCGGACGACTTGCTGGTCAAGGTATGGAGCGGACAGTCCGGACTGTCCGGCCTGAGCCTGCAGCGGCGCACGCTGGGCCACCTGTCGGCCGTGTACTGCCTGCTGTTCGACTGCACCGGCAGATACGTCATCACTGGAGCGGACGACTTGCTGGTCAAGGTATGGAGCGGACAGTCCGGACTGTCCGGCCTGAGCCTGCAGCGGCGCACGCTGGGCCACCTGTCGGCCGTGTACTGCCTGCTGTTCGACTGCACCGGCAGATACGTCATCACTGGAGCGGACGACTTGCTGGTCAAGGTATGGAGCGGACAGTCCGGACTGTCCGGCCTGAGCCTGCAGCGGCGCACGCTGGGCCACCTGTCGGCCGTGTACTGCCTGCTGTTCGACTGCACCGGCAGATACGTCATCACTGGAGCGGACGACTTGCTGGTCAAGGTATGGAGCGGACAGTCCGGACTGTCCGGCCTGAGCCTGCAGCGGCGCACGCTGGGCCACCTGTCGGCCGTGTACTGCCTGCTGTTCGACTGCACCGGCAGATACGTCATCACTGGAGCGGACGACTTGCTGGTCAAGGTATGGAGCGGACAGTCCGGACTGTCCGGCCTGAGCCTGCAGCGGCGCACGCTGGGCCACCTGTCGGCCGTGTACTGCCTGCTGTTCGACTGCACCGGCAGATACGTCATCACTGGAGCGGACGACTTGCTGGTCAAGGTATGGAGCGGGCAGTCCGGACTGTCCGGCCTGAGCCTGCAGCGGCGCACGCTGGGCCACCTGTCGGCCGTGTACTGCCTGCTGTTCGACTGCACCGGCAGATACGTCATCACTGGAGCGGACGACTTGCTGGTCAAGGTATGGAGCGGGCAGTCCGGACTGTCCGGCCTGAGCCTGCAGCGGCGCACGCTGGGCCACCTGTCGGCCGTGTACTGCCTGCTGTTCGACTGCACCGGCAGATACGTCATCACTGGAGCGGACGACTTGCTGGTCAAGGTATGGAGCGGACAGTCCGGACTGTCCGGCCTGAGCCTGCAGCGGCGCACGCTGGGCCACCTGTCGGCCGTGTACTGCCTGCTGTTCGACTGCACCGGCAGATACGTCATCACTGGAGCGGACGACTTGCTGGTCAAGGTATGGAGCGGACAGTCCGGACTGTCCGGCCTGAGCCTGCAGCGGCGCACGCTGGGCCACCTGTCGGCCGTGTACTGCCTGCTGTTCGACTGCACCGGCAGATACGTCATCACTGGAGCGGACGACTTGCTGGTCAAGGTATGGAGCGGACAGTCCGGACTGTCCGGCCTGAGCCTGCAGCGGCGCACGCTGGGCCACCTGTCGGCCGTGTACTGCCTGCTGTTCGACTGCACCGGCAGATACGTCATCACTGGAGCGGACGACTTGCTGGTCAAGGTATGGAGCGGACAGTCCGGACTGTCCGGCCTGAGCCTGCAGCGGCGCACGCTGGGCCACCTGTCGGCCGTGTACTGCCTGCTGTTCGACTGCACCGGCAGATACGTCATCACTGGAGCGGACGACTTGCTGGTCAAGGTATGGAGCGGACAGTCCGGACTGTCCGGCCTGAGCCTGCAGCGGCGCACGCTGGGCCACCTGTCGGCCGTGTACTGCCTGCTGTTCGACTGCACCGGCAGATACGTCATCACTGGAGCGGACGACTTGCTGGTCAAGGTATGGAGCGGACAGTCCGGACTGTCCGGCCTGAGCCTGCAGCGGCGCACGCTGGGCCACCTGTCGGCCGTGTACTGCCTGCTGTTCGACTGCACCGGCAGATACGTCATCACTGGAGCGGACGACTTGCTGGTCAAGGTATGGAGCGGACAGTCCGGACTGTCCGGCCTGAGCCTGCAGCGGCGCACGCTGGGCCACCTGTCGGCCGTGTACTGCCTGCTGTTCGACTGCACCGGCAGATACGTCATCACTGGAGCGGACGACTTGCTGGTCAAGGTATGGAGCGGACAGTCCGGACTGTCCGGCCTGAGCCTGCAGCGGCGCACGCTGGGCCACCTGTCGGCCGTGTACTGCCTGCTGTTCGACTGCACCGGCAGATACGTCATCACTGGAGCGGACGACTTGCTGGTCAAGGTATGGACTGTCCGGCCTGAGCCTGCGGTCTCGTCTCATCGTCCACTACCAGTTACCAGACGCTGACTCTTTTTCTTCTTAGCGTTACGACGTTCACTTTAAATACCCTCGGATGTCCAAAACTGGGCCACCTTACAGGGTTCTCCGTTGCTTTGTACAAGTTATTATATGCTGTCTTTGAAAGTTGATTATTCAACTTCTTTAGAATGATGTAAAAGGTGGATTACTTCTAAATGTGCCACTCCAGCTAATTAAGGTTAGTGATTGACCTTTTAAAGAATTGTTATGAATTTGACCCGTATTTAAGTAATCTTTATAAGTTATGAATTACTTAATAAGTTTTAACAAGTGATACATCGCTTGAAGCATCTTGATCGTCTGCAGGTCTTAAAGCAAAGTGATGAAATGGTGACCCCATTTCAGTCATAAAAAAGTTTCTTTTAAAAGTATTTGTGATACTTTTTGTTTTTAAATTTTGCGTTGTCATATGAATATTTGTTTGATGTATAGGTATGGAGCGCAGTAGACGGCCGTCTGCTGGCAACACTACGCGGCGCAGCCGCAGAAATAACTGACGTGTGTGCCAGCGCCGACGGAACCTTACTGGCGTGTGGCTCGGTGGAGCGGCTCGTGCGGGTTTGGTGAGTGAATAACATACATACATACATATCATCACGCCTGTCTCCCTCCGGAGTAGGCAGAGACCAGAGATTTCCATTGGCTACGATCCTTGCAGACCTTCCTCGCTTCCTCCACGCTTATCACTCTCGACATACACGCTCGCCAATTTCTATTTACAATATCCCTTTTTAAAGTAGTCTGCGTCTTGATCGCAGTATGTTTTTCGTTTGATTTTTTTCGTACTTTTATTTTATAAATGCAAAAATTGCATGGCGTAACCGATGAAATTTGGTATGGTCAAACATAGGCTGCTTTTCGGCACGATACAACAGAGTCCCACGCGGGCGGACCCGCAAGCAACAGCTAGTTACTAATAATTAACCTTTTTGTATTCAAACAAAATCGTATCCGCCGCCCGCAGGTGCCTTCAGACCGGCGCCCCCCGCGCCGTGCTGTCCGCCCACGCCGGCACCATCACGTCGGTGCATTGGGCGCCGCCCGCCCACAGAGACCTGCGATACTTGGCCTCTACGTCCACCGACGGAAGCGTCGCGTTCTGGACTTGCTGTCCTCAAGGGCAGTTCCTCAGTCAACCGGTAAGTGACACATAAGATAAAAGAATTTAAAAATTACTTAATATTAATATTAGAAATGAACAAGCAATAAAAAGACATACTTTGGAGGTCAGTGGGTAGGTTTATCGACACTCCCAATATCCTCCTAAATGGAAATCAAAGTCAAAGATTGTTAATTCTGGTTCATACATGGGATCCTCACAAAAAAAGAATGGTCTTGTCCAAAAACATTTAATGAATGAATGTTCGCTCCACAGACTATATCATAACTCAACAAAAAAAAATGACAGGAAAAAAGTGACATTTAAAAAAAAAGCTTAAATTTAAACATTCCCCCGGGCGTTGAAAGCTTCACTTTCAACCAGAAGACTCCGATGACACCGGTAACGGGCAGATTCTATTGAAGGCCCTCCGAATGATTCCAGCAGACGTCCTTATGTCCGCAACTCGAGCAATTCCGTCGCTGCCAGGGTGAACTGCTATGACACGTCCAAGTCTCCACTTTAATGGCGGAAGGTGGTCTTCTTTTACCACCACAAGAGTTCCGGTTCGCAAATTGCCTTCACCTGAACGCCATTTGACTCGATGCTGTAACTCCGCGATGTATTCTTTGTTCCATCTGGCCCAGAAATGCTGGCGCAACTGCTCTATGCGATGAAATCGAGACAATGGACTAGACGTAGTTGTAAAGTGGGACTGATAATCTCGCTCTGGCAGTGCCGTAAGTGGACGCCCAATAAGAAAATGACCTGGCGTTAACGGCGCAAAGTCTGCAGGGTCCGATGAAAGAGGTGTCAGTGGCCGAGAGTTCAGGACTGCTTCAATCTGCGTCAGTGTGGTATTAAGTTCTTCATACGTTAAATTACAATTTCCCAACACTCGATATAAATGGTGCTTGGTTGATTTAACACCAGCCTCCCAGAGCCCCCCGAAATGAGGGCTATCGCAGGAATGAAGTGAAACCTAACTCCTTCCAACACAGCACTTTCCCCCAAAGAGTTGCAACTACGTTCTAAGAATCTAGCTATCTCTCTATGAGCTCCCACAAAAGATGTACCGTTATCGGAGTAAATATGGTTTGGTTTGCCCCGTCGAGCAATGAAACGACGCAAAGCAAGTATATAACTGTTACTAGTTAGGTCACCAACTAACTCTAAATGTATTGCTTTGGTCGTAAAACAAATAAAAACTGCTATGTATACTTTTACTAGTCTACATCCTCGACCTTGGCGACTAGCGCTCATAATAGTTCCCGCATAATCAACACCAACAGATTCGAAAGGATAGCCATCTGAAAGGAGGCGCTGCTGAGGTAAGTTTCCCATTATTGGAGTTGATGTTTTACCTTTGAAACGTGTACATTTAACGCACCTGTAGTAGCAGGCCTTAGCTAACCTACGACCACCTATTGGCCAATATCTTTCTCTAATTGAAGCCAACAGTAACTGGGGACCAGCATGCAGCAGCCGTTTGTGCTCAAATTCAAATAAAAGTATAGTAAATCTATGAGTGGACTGTAACAAAATAGGGTGTTTCTTATCTTCAGAAAAATTGGAATTGTCAATGCGACCTCCAATTCGCATAATATTATCAGAATCTATAAAAACATTAAACTTCAAAAGACTACTTTTCTTCGGGACATTCCCTTTATTTTGAAGTAGTTTATATTCAATGAACGTTTCGCATTGACATTTCACAATGATTACATAACTTAAGTGCATTATTAATCTCCTGTTCATCTAGGATACTTGACAGCGGCTTTTGTCGCTTGCACAGCTTAATAAACCTTAACACGTAAGCTACGCACCGTATTAACCTACAATAATTAGAAAATCGATTAAATTCGATCAAACCGTTGGAATCAGAGTGATCAATATGTGCGCCCAACGATACGTCCGGCCGAGTCTCTGGCAATTCATTTATATTACTTACCCGGGCAGGCCAAGTTGAAAAATCACTGCTTCGCAGGAAATCAGGGCCATCCCACCACAGGCTCAAATTGTGCAGATTGCCAATATGCACACCACGCGATACTAGATCTGCAGGATTCTTTTCAGTTGGAACGTGTCTCCATTCGTGGTTACCTGTCCGTTCTAACACTTCAGCTACGCGATTGCGCACAAAAGGCTGAAGCTTAGAAGGAGCCATGCGTAACCAGCCCAACACTATGGTGGAATCGCTCCAGAGAAATACCCGATTGATCTTCATTCTAAGCGAAGCAATGACCTTGTCAAAAAGTCGAGCCCCCGTCAGAGCACCGCACAACTCTAGCCTTGGGATCGTCATCGGTTTAATTGGTGCTACTCTTCCTTTGGCTGTCAATAGCCTCACCAGGACTCGTCCAGACGCATCGATGCTACGCACATAAACGCATGCACCATATGCACGTTCAGACGCGTCCGTGAATATATGTAGCTCCATCGTCACATAGTGATCATAAAAAACATTCCTAGGAACACGTACGTCGTTCAGAAGAGGCAATGATCCCTTAATATCACACCATTGTCTAGAAATATCAGCGTTTAATGGTTGATCCCAGGATACTTTATCTAACCATAATTTTTGCAGCAACATTTTTATAGTGATGGTAAATGGAGCTAAAAGTCCGAGGGGATCAAATATCCGCGCAATCATGGAGAGGATTTCACGTTTAGTATTACCATTGGTAACCGAAAAGTCTACTGGAAAGGAAAGCATGTCCGTATCTACATGCCAACAAAGGCCTAACACCTTGCTAGGGGCGTTACTACCTATATCCAAGTCAACCGACCCTGTGTTGTCGTCTTGCCTTATCAAAGACGGATCATTCTACTTCCACTTTCTCAACGGCATACGTGCTGACTCAAGAATGTCCCTAACCTTCTCCTGAATATACTGAGCAGTTTCCCTGCTATCACAACCTGTCAATAAGTCATCTACATAGAAATCATGCTGAATAATTTCCGAAACAATGGTATCATTGCACTCAACACCTAATTGTTTTAAGCATCTCGTTGCAAGAAACGGAGCACTCGATGTACCGTAAGTCACAGTGTTCAAATTAAATCTTTTAACAGGTTCATCAGGTTTATCTCGCCAAAGTATTTTCTGCAGATGTCTATCAGCTGGGTGGACCATAATCTGACGATACATCATCTTAACGTCAGCAGACAACACATATTTATGCTGTCTAAACCTAACCAAAATTGAAAACAAGTCGTCTTGAACAGTTGGTCCAACTATCTGAAGATCATTGCCTGAAATACCGGTTGTTGTTGGTGAACTCGAATTGAATACAACACGGAGTTTCGTGGTTGTCTTATGTTCCTTTAGAATTCCATGATGAGGCATGAAATATCCAGCTAAACTTGACTCCGGTTCTTTACATTCTGACATGTGACCTAATGTTTCATATTCTGACATGAATTCATGGTATAACCTACTAAATTCAGGTTTAGATTTTAATCTACGCTCTAAAGAATAAAGGCAGTGTGAGGCTCGATTGTATGATTCACCTAAATTAGAAGAGTCCAACTTAAGTGGCAAACGTACACAAAAACGACCGTCGCTTAAACGTGAAGTATTTTCCAGAAAGTGTTGCTCACATCTTTCTTCTTCTACTGTGTAACCTTTTGACTTATGACTCACCTCCTCTAATTTCCAAAATCGAGTCAATTCCTCCCTTAAATCATTGCCATCACATGTGTCAATTTTGTTAAAATTACACTGAATATAACCTGAAGTCTGACTTGTGTTACTATACCCAACTGGGCCTGAAACTATCCAGCCTAATTTGGTTTCCCACATTACAGGTAAGTTCTTACCTAAATTAATTTTTTGCATTCCCACTAAGTCCCAAAACACATCAGCTCCTATTAAAATATCCACTTCACCAGGAATATAAAAAGTAGGATCTGCTAAAACCAAATTATCTGGAATTCCAAGTCGAGTAACATCAATCTGTTGACTCGGTATCTTACTTGTGATTGATGGCAGAATATAGCAATGCATATTACATTCAAAGCTATCATCTAAAGAATGCATACTTAACATACATGTTCTACCTACATGCGACTTTGCATTATTAATGCCTAAAATAGCCTTATCTATTTGACGAGTTACTAAGTTTAATCGCTTACATAAACCTTCGGTTAGCAGACTCGAAGTACTTCCACAATCTAAAACTGCCTTTACTACATGTTCATGATGCTCACTATCATAAATCTTCACCAATGCAGTAGATAATAGTACTTCGCATTGAGTCTTATTACTATAAAGCACATTAGCTGTCAAGGCTACTGCATTATCATCAATAACAGTAGACGGCACAGATCCTAAAGGCACAGCAGAATGAGACGATTCACCGGTCTCCTGCGGTGCACACTGATCCCCAGTGACGTGTACAAGCACGTTGTGTCGTTGTTTACACACCTTACAACAAGGCTTTCTACATTTATGAGCAAAGTGGCCTTTACGGAAGCAATTAAAGCAAACTTTATACTCCTTTAAACACTTTCTTCTATTTTCTACACTTAACGCTAAAAATTGGGGACAGGAACCCAATGTGTGTTTACCATTACACTTAATACAAACCATTTCCGCACTAGAATTATCCTTATTTGCATCACCACTCTGTTGTGTAATCATAGACCTTAATTTAGAAGTAGATTTGCCAACTTGACCCTGATTTGTACGTGACAATTCAAGAGTTTCAAGAAGATCAGCATGACTACGCAAAAATTGCATAAAAGCATCAAACTTTATTAATGTGTCCTTACCCATATGTCCCTTGTACTCTTCCCATTCTCTATAAGTCTTAGTGTCTAATTTACGAGTGACAATATAAATTAAAAGTGTATCCCACTGTTTAATCGGTTCTCCTAATGAATCCAAAGCCCTAAGGTGCTTTGTTAATTGATCAAGTAAACGCTTTAATGAAATAGAAGATTCCTTTGTTAATGCCTCAAGATTAAACAGAGCTGCTACATGATTCTGTTTTAATAGAGGCTTGTTGTCGAACCTATCACATAACAACTTCCATGCAATTGCATAATTACTAGATGTACACTCAATAGACTGAATTACCACAGCAGCGGAACCTTCCAGGGAAGATTTTAAATAATGAAACTTGTTCACTTCATCAATATCACTATTATTGTGGATTAGACTAGTAAAGGTATCTTTAAACTCAAGGTAATTGTCATAAGAGCCACTAAACTTAGGCAACTGAATTGTAGGCAGCTTGACTAACTTGTTATTGCTGTGACCGCATTTAACACTATTAAAGGCATCATCAGATCCTGAGTTTGTACTTTGGAAACCCTGTGCTAAAGCTATAGCCTTAAAATACTGAGATTCGAACTCAGCCCGCTCTTCGTTTTGATTTTCTACATCTTCAGTCAAGCATTCGATTTTCATCTGCACTTCATCATATTGTTCATACAAAACCTCAAGTTTACCTAAACGCAACTGCAACTCTGTGAAGTCAGTGCTGCTTAACGGATTTTCACTAGGTAGCGTCTTAACATAGTTAATGAATGAAGTCAAACGTCCCTTGTAACTTTCCCGCTTCCTTATAAGGTCCTTTTCCTCTGTTATTCTGGGAAGCTAGTGTTATCAACCTGGAATGTATACAGTTAAAAAATAAGTAACCAAACTATGACAATATGCTTGCAGTCAACAGGCTAATCTGTTATCAGGACAAGTGATGCTTTATATCTTTATCATTTAAGTGTTGGCAACTATAACATAACTGCTAAACTTTAATACTTTATGACAAAACAAGATGTCAATGACATTCTTATTACAGAGTGAAATAACAAGTCATATGCAATTACTTTACTATTATTCTAGTGCTATATGGTTACGTTTACAACTAACGATGTAGCTTTTAATACTTACATAAAGTTAACAAACTTTTATTAGTGAATAAGTATTTACATACTTGTTGCGTCGTGGTCATGGTGTCACGACGTTACATTACAAATTTGGACCAGACTTTAGTGGCTTAACAAGAAAACATGCTGCCTTCATCAATCATGTAATCCTAATTAAATACATAAGTGTTATACCTTGCGAGTGTTGGGTCCTATCAATTATATTACCACACCACATTGACGCGACGCCATTCCTTCTTGAGACGGCCATCCGTCCCGGCCATTATCCATCCATATCCTTGCAATCCGCGGCCCCAATATATCGCAATATACTTGAAGCTCCACTGGCTTGTATCCGGCTCGAAGGACCAGATATGTTAATTCTGGTTCATACATGGGATCCTCACAAAAAAAGAATGGTCTTGTCCAAAAACATTTAATGAATGAATGTTCGCTCCACAGACTATATCATAATTCAACAAAAAAAAATGACAGGAAAAAAGTGACATTAAAAAAAAAAAAGCTTAAATTTAAACAAAGATTCTTTATCGTTCGTAGTACATGTTAAAAGATATTACATAATTTTATATACGTATTTTAATGCACAGTACCCAATGAGGCATACAACCGAAATCTGCTAGTATTAATGAAATAGCTTTATAACAAGGCTTTAGTATATTTTCATTCTCCGACGTCTTAGTCAGTTCATTGGGCGAGTGAAAATACTTAATTTCTACGTCCATTAATGGAAGCGTCGCGTTCTGGATTTCCTGTCCTCAAGGGCAGTTCCTCGGCCAAGCGCTACGTAACAAACAATTAGCATGGGCCAAGATAAAACTACATTTTGGTGGTCATTGGGAAGGTTTTTGACACTTTCCCAATGGCCTCCCGAATGAGGACATACATACATACATACATATAATCACGTCTTTATCCCATGCGGGGTAGACAGAGCCTAGGGCCATAAGACCTTAGGCCACGTTTAGCATAATGGTAGTTGAAACAGGAAATCAATAGTGATGGGTTGCTAGCCGCATCGCCTATGTCATGATTTCCCCATTCGGCAATTCCCTCAGACGACTTTTACGGCTTGCGCGGGAAGAGAAGCAGCTGGTACATTCTATGTTTTTCTTTTCCGAATGAGGACGTTGCTAGTTATTAATTGAATAATATAAAAAAAATATTAATAATTGTTTTATTATCAAAGGTATTTGCATTCCATAGCATTCATTCCCACATTCCCACTGAATAATATTATTCCCCTTGTGAAAATAACAAACATTGAAACAAACTTGTGAAACCGTAAAGTTGTTCAAATAAATAAACGATCACCGGACAATGACCAGGTACAGTACGTGGAGCGCATGCGCCCCGGCGCGTGTCACATGATCTGCGCCGCGTGGTCGTCCGGCGGCGGGTTCCTGGCGGCCGGCAGCGCCGACCACCACGTGCGCGTGTACCACGTGCAGCGCGACGGCGCCGGCCCGAGGAGGGTGCTCGGTGAGCGGGCTAGATGGCGCTGGACCGATTCAGATCACTTTTGGAACTCGCTACAGACATTTTTCTTTTACTTTTGTGTCAGGTTTATGGAAGTTTCGGCTTGTGATCAGCGAATTGGGTGGTCGACCGGCGCTTTAGAATACCTCACGCATAAATCGTGATATTTTTTTTTTTCACATTGTGAATGTAGGTTCTAGAAAATCGGATTATATCTTTGAATTTTTGAACTTCCTTTTTTACCGGCAGTCACAGATGGTTATCAATCATACTGAATTTATAAAATACAAAAGTCGTCCTTACTAATATTATAAATGCGAAAGTTTGTCTGTCTGTCTGTCTGTCACCTCTTCACGGCTAAACTGCTGGACCGATTGTGATGAAATTTGGTAGGGATGTAGTTAGCGACCTGAGGTCAAACATAGACTACTTTTGAGCGCGATATAACCGAGTGCCACGCGGATCGAAGCCGCGGGAAACAGCTAGTAATAAATATACAGAAATTATCCTTTCTCTCTCATATTTCATATTTCGTAGTAAGTACAAAACTTTTTCCTGTGTTTTGTCTTATTTGTTTGTTCTCTATTTAGCAATGTTCCGTATTATTTTCTTGTGGAAACTTTACTGGTTTATGTTCTGTGTAAAACTTCTAGCACTGTTTGTAATATCAAAGTAGTTTGTTTCCCAAATAAATAAATAACTATCTTATTATTTTCTCGTTTGCTTCTGATTAATTTTGCAAGCTCTTTCACATTATAAGTTTGATTGAACAAAACTAATAATTTCTACTTCACATTGTCAGAGGTGGCAGTCCACAACGACGCAGTGGACAGTATCGCTTGGGCTCACAGGGGACTGCGGTTCGTGTCCGGCAGTAAAGATGGCAGCGCTTGTGTGTGGACATTACATGCCACGCAGTGGAGACATACCCTATTGCTGCCAGAGAAAGAGCAGAACAAGAGACTTAAGGTTATAATCTTAAGATTTTTACAGTTTCCCATTTTCCTCCCAAATGTGGATCTCTAGGGGGCTTTTGTTCGTGGCTTGTAAAAATGAAGACGCGGTTGCGTTTGGACTTTACATGCTGCAGTGGAGACATGCTATATTGTTGCCAGAAAATACATTACAATAACATACATTTTAAACACATATTCTGTTAATAAATGACATTTCATTTCAAAGAGCAGAATAAGAGGCTGGGTCAAAATTTGTTATGAAAAGCAACAAATTTTTAACCCTAAGCCTCTTTGTTTTAGCTTTATTTACTACTTACTTTTTCCGCCCCCCATTGTGACACTCATCCCGACGGCTGTGTATTCTTTTTATTTTATTTTTATACAATTAAGTTCAAATATGTTTAAAACGGCAGTTTATTCATATTATTTAACTGTTGTTTAACTGTTTTTTTATCTTGTGAACTCGGGTATTAGAAAGTTTCCCATTTTCCGCCCAAATGCTGGTTATAATTAGGCATAAAAAATGTTGATTTATTCGGTTTAAAATGGCCATTTGTATGTGGTCCCCAGGTAACCATGGTGTGCTGGGACTGCAGCGACGCTTTCATCCTGACCGCAGTATCAGATCTCACAGTGCGAGTGTGGTGCGCACGAACGGGGACGCATTTGCGGGCTCTCAAAGGACACTCCGATGAGGTAATGTAGATATTTTTCTATATAAATTAATCTTTATTAGTGAGACTTATATAATTGGAATTTTATTAATTTGATTTTAATGTTCGCGCACAAAATTGTCACATTAATAGTTTTTCTATTAAGTCTGGATTCTACAAGCCAATGGGTTAGGGCCTTGTGTCTTATTGTTTGCCATTTTGTCCTTGCTCATTCAAAACTAACTTTTTACTTCAAATATGTTATACTTATATATTTTATATAATATACACCTTTTTTTTTAAATTACGTTGTTTCATATATTAATTTACTAGCGACCCGCCCCAGCTTCGCAAGAGCATTAAAACCTTCCTCTTGAATCACTCTATCTATTAAAAAACGCATCAAAATATGTTGCGTAGTTTTAAAGATTAAAGCATACATAGTGATATAGGGACAGAGAAAGCGACTTTGTTTTATACTATGTAGTGATAGTGAAGTATTAATATGAATTTTTAAAACAAACATTACACTTCGTTTAATAACGCATGCTTTGTATGACATTTCGTATGGAATATAAGTAAGTTTGAATGGTATATGGTATATGTCAGGCGTACGTGCTGGAAGCGCACCCGTTCCTGCCGTCGGTGTTCCTCTCGGCCGGACACGACGGCCAGCTGTTCGTGTGGCACGCCGCCAGCGGGGAACTCGTGGCTCGCTACCACAACAAGATCGAGGTACGTACACACACAGACAGACAAACCCCCCCCCCCCCACACACACACACACACACGCACACTCATATCCCCCCGCGCAGAGACACCCCCAGACACACAGACCCCCCCACACACTCAGAAACACAGACATTGACAGTACACACACAGACACACACGAATACATAAAAAGAATAGAATATATGTCATTATATATTGAGATAATTTTATTACAATTTACAAGTATGTTTATAACAAAATAATAAACAAACAAAATGATTGGGGAATAATTTACTAAGAATAAAATAAACATAAACTAGATTTCCACTAACTACGATCCCTGAGACGCAATGGATGCGACATCATCGACTAAAAACCCATTATTTTCATCATCATACTAGGATTGGGCTCAATGCCGTCACATACAGTGCGCTTTAAGGAATTCCCTCCCACGTACGCTGGTGTTGTGGTATCAACTCCCTGCCACGGTTTACCTAAAGAACTACAACATAGATAGGGATTTTAGAAAAATGACGTGAAAAGATTTCTTGGATAGTCGGCAACGGGCAAAAAGTTTAAATGTGTTGCCATCGTCCATAGGCTACGGTAACCGCTTCCCATCGAGAGGTGAATCTTTATCTTCTAAATAGTATAAATCAGAATCAATTTGTACAATATACATCGCCATATTCTTTTAATTATCGTAAATTAAAACAATTTCAGGGTCAAGGATCCGGCGCGATTTTCGACGCGAAATGGGGCGGTGGCGACCGCGTGGCGGCTTCGGACTCTCACGGACATCTCCTCATACTAGGGTTAGGCAAGGGGCATTCCCTGCTCAGCACTCTACCCGCTGAACTGTTTTTCCATACAGATTACAGGTATGTTGCTCGATAGATGGCGCTTCAGCAAATTATGCTAAGTTGTATTACGCTAGGAAAGTGTGTAAAAGTTAAAGTGTACATCATACTGTGATTGGGCAAGAGAAACTTTACTTAACACTACCCGGTGAACAGTTTTTCCATACTGACTACTGGTATGTTGCTAGATTGGTCGATAGATGGCGCTGTATCAAAATATACTTCGTTGCATCGCGCTAGCAAATATTTTAGGTGTTATATGTATTTTACGTGCTAAATATATGTAGTTTAGATTCTTATGCATACTGGAATTGGGCCAGGGTTCTTGCTTAGCACTCACTCTCGCGCTGAGCTATTTTTAGGTATCTTGCTCAATAGATGGCGCTTTAACCAATTATGTTTGGTAAAGTTTCTATTGATGGCCAGTCAGAATGATAAATATAAATTTCAATAAAATAGCAACGTTCCTTGTGAACTCCACTTTTAATTAATCCAATAGTTATAGTTATTATACTAAATAACAAATCATGAGAATGTGTCTTATGTCTTATACAATATAAGTAACGTCCTTTATCTTCGGATGTTAGCGAATAAGTGCCACAACAAGTGATTGAATCCATAATGAAACCTTCAAAGGAATGAATTGAATGAATGACAAATACTCAATAGGATATCCGGCGGCAGGCGGATATCAAATCAGCAATTTAATTATGAATTCATTACATCTCTAATACCTATTTTAAATACAAATATTATTATAACATAAAAATAATAATAAAATATACGTAAGCTAACACTATGGATACAGAAAAATTGGTTAGGAGTCATTCCTTGCTCAGCAGTTCAGCACTTAGCTTGCTGAGCTGTAACTGTTACAGGTAGGTTTATAAATTGGACGATAGATGGCGCTTTCTCTAATTATGCTTAGTATATTGTAACCTTAGCTTGTAACTTATTAAATTGGGCAAGTGACATACATTTCCGGAGTTCCAGCTGAGCTGTTGTTCGCCCTGTGCGGCGTTACAAACGAACAGAAACGTGTAGATATTTATATTTAACTAACGACCCGCCCCGGCTTCGTATAGGTGCAATATTATGGGTTGTACGTACTTACATACAAACCTTCCTTTTGAATCACTCTATCTAAAAATACCGCATCAAAACCCGTAGCGTAGTTTCGAAGTTCAAGCATACATAGGGACAGACAGCGGAAAGCGAATTTGTTTTATACTATGTATGCCTCCGTGGTCCAGTGGTTAAAGCGTTTAGTACATCCAGTGGTCGTGGGTTCGATTCCCAAGGGAAGCATACTTTGTTAAGTTGTTTCCAGTTTGGTAAGTAGGCTTGAATCACCTGATTGTCTGATAATAAAGATGATTCCGTGCTTCGGAAGGCAAGTTGAGCCGTTGGTCCCGGCTGACATCTGACAGTCGTTAAAGGAACCACGTCAGAGGCCGAGAGGCGGTTCCGAAGAACTCTGACACCAGGGTGTGCATGGTCGATTGACCGTCACACTTCTAGAAATCATCATCACTATGTATGTATTTTGAAACACTATAGAAATGTACGTGTGTGTTCACACAGACCGTTGTCGCGCGACGCGCTGGGCGGCGCTCTGGACGAACAAACGGAAACACCGCCGCATTTGATGCCGCCGCCGTTTTTGGTCGACGTCGAGGTAATATCTTTATCGTTTACTAGCGACCCGCTCCGGCTTCGCATGGGCATAAAATCCATCCTCTTGAATCACTCTGTCTATTAAAAAAAACCGCATCAAAATCCGTTGCGCAGTTTTAAAGATTTAAGCATACAAAGGGACAGAGAAAGCGACTTTGTTTTATACTATGTAGTGATTAAATCATAGAAAAATTGTACAACATTACATTTCAACAACCAAACCGTAGGACACAGATTCATCCATCCTTGGCACAATGAGGGTATTTTTGTGATTTTTTCTTTAAATATTAATAAATTTTCCGTGTTTAGGGCGCCCCGCATCCGCCTGAACTTCAAAGACTTGTGCCAGGAAGAGAGAACCTGGCACTCTCCCAACTGATACCCGCGGCTGACGCGGCGCGCTCGAGACTCGATGCGATGATACTGGCGCTAGCGGGAGACTCTGATAGACCAGCTGGTGAGTTTACTAACTAGTTCACAGATGGTGGGATAGATGGCGCTGTTACGAAATTAGATCGCGCCAACGACATTTTTCATTTTGACATGAATTTATGGTTGTTTTCCATTCTTACTATAGTGTTTTAAATATGGAAGTTAATGCAATTAATGCAACTAGATTTAAATTGTATGTGAGTATATATTCGCTCTGGCAGGAGACCGACAGATCTGCTGGCGAGTTTACTAATTAGTGCACAGATGGTTGGAAAGATGGCGCTGTTACGAAATTGGATGGCGCTTACGAAGTTTTTTATTTTTTACTTTACTTTTTAATTGTGTTTTCCATTCCTGCTTCGGTAGTTAGTAACACGTTGACCTCGTTAAAATTTTTGAGAGTGAAGGTCATTGGGTTTTTTTACAAGTGTCTCAAAAAACACTTCGTTAATATAAACAAAGTTGAATATTGGAAACTGTTTCCTAAGACTATTCCTCGAAATGGTTTTCGAATTAGATATCTTTGTAAAAAAATTGGACTAGCCAATTGCTAATTAGGGACGCAATAGTACTCCCCCTTTTTTAAAACAATGCAAAATCTATATCTATACTATAATATAATAAAGCTGAAGAGTTTGTTTGTTTGAACGCTTATAACTTGTAAACTACTGGTCGGATTTGCAAAATTCTTTTTGTATATGAAAGCCTGATTTGGGGAAGGTTATAGGCTATAGTACATACACACTAATGGCGAGTGAAACCGCGGGGAACAGCTAGTCCATACTAATATTATAAATGTGAAAGTCTGTCTGCCTGTCTGTCACCTCTTCACGGCTAAACTGCTGGACCGACTGTGATAAAATTTGGTATGGTTATGTTATGCACTAGGAGTCAAACATAGCCTACTTTCGGGCGCGATATAACCACGAAGCAAATACACAGAGTAGATGAATTAAGCAATCAGGTTGAGTATGTATCAAAGGGGCCTCTGACGTCACGTTAAAAGTTTCAGCTTCTCGCCACCAGTGTCGCCAAAATCAGTACAAAACTTTTCGACGTCGTTCTAACACGTGTTTTGCTCAACTATATAATAAATCATAAATAATACATTGGTTGACAAAATGAAGTGTTGTGTTATCGGGTGTAAAAGCTATACGTGTAAACCTAAACTGACTGAAGCTAAATGATTATTTTTTCATTTGTAAGTAATTAATAATTTGCATTTTATAATTTTATGTTACTGTGGCATGGAGTGACAGCCAAAATTTCGTGATGCGCTATCTAGCGGCGAGTAGAAACATTTTTAACACTGTTTGATTGTCATTGATAAAAAACCTCTTTCTTAGAAATGGTTCGAAATTGAGTTATTTTTACAATATTGCACACGTACAGGTTCAACTGATAACCTTTTTTAAGAAGTTTTAAATTCGTTTAATTATTTTTATAACATACTTAAATACGATCCTGGCCTTGACATCTAGTAACGAGAGGCAGAACTTTTATCGATAACGACCTTTATGATAGCAGCCTGTCGTCTATTCACTAATAGATGGCTCTCCAAATGATATTTGTGGATATTATGGCAGATTCCCGACCCCGACCCCCCGTAACTAGGAGACCCTGTGTTTCTAATTGAAAGAGCAATAGGCCAGCTCCTCTTCGTATTTGCTTCGTGGATATAACCGAGGCGCACGCGGGCTTCGCCGTCGGCAACAGCTGGTAATGTGTGAACTGTTGTCGTAAAGGCGGCGGCGTGTGGCGGGGCGAGGGCGTGCGCCACACGGCCGGGCGCTGGCAGCGCGGCGACCCGCTGCTCGTGCCTCACAGCGAGCGGCCCATCCTCGCCGCGCTGCCCGCCGCGCAGCGACACGCCATAGAGCAAGCCGCGGCCGAGAGGTAAATATATAAATATATAGGCCGCCTACCGCATTTTTTCCACGTTGTTCCTATCCACCCTAAGGTTGGCTGGAAGAAATTGCATCAGCGATTAGTCCGCCTTTGTACACATTGTTTGTATTTGTATTCAACATGTATAATTTGTATGATAATGGTACAATAAAGAGTATATCTATCTATCTATCTATAGGGACAAATCACACAGATTGAGTTAGCCCCAATGTAAGTTCGAGACTTGTGTTATGGGATACTAACTCGACGATACTATAATTTATAACAAATACATATCCATACTAATATTATAAATGCGAAAGTCTGTCTGTCTGTCTGTCTTTCTGTCTGTCTATCTGTCTGTCACCCCTTCACGGCTAAACTGCTGGACCGATTGTGATGAAATTTGATAGGGATGTAGTTAAAGACCTGAGGTCAAACATAGGCTACTTTTGGGCGCGATATAACCGAGTCCCACGCGGGGCGAAGCCGCGGGGAACAGCTAGTAATAGATAAACATCCAAGACCCAGGACAATCGGAAAAAGATCATTTTTCATCTTGACCTGACCGGGGATCGAACCCGGGACCTCCTGAGTAGCGGTCAGGCATGTTAACCATTACGCCAAGGAGGTAACGGCGACACAGCTCATGACTCGGCAAGATTAACAACATTCATCTAAAACTTGATACTGGCAGAAATGAAGCTATATGTTTGATTGTCATATTGCGGATTATGTCCGCTTAAAATAATAAAAAAACACAGCTCATACAATGCTGGTCCCGCACAGCGAGCGGCCGTACAATTAAGTCATAATATGATATTGATGTCAAAATAATTGATTAATGTTAAAACGTCTGGATTATAATTACAAGATGTCATGCTTATTTTAACTAATATATATATAGTGTTGAAGAATTTATGAGTGACGAATTGTTATTAGTTAATATATATATATATATATGTGTAGTTGATTACACACACACATTGAGTTACCCCCAAAGTAAATTCGAGACTTGTGTTATGGGATACTAACTCAACGATAATATATTTTATAACAAATACATATATAGATAAACATCCAAGACCCAGGTCAAACGGAAAAAGATAATTTTTTTTTTTTAAAAACCTGCCGGGGATCGAACCCGGGACCTCTTGAGTAGTTGTACTACTATATTAACATTTAGACCATAGTAAAATATAGACTATTGTAACATTTAGTCTATGTAGTAACATTTAGACTATAGTAATATTTAGACTATTTAGTAACATTTAGACTATGTAGTAACATTTAGACTATATAGTTACATTTAGACTATGTAATAACATTGACTATAGTAACATTTAGACTAAAGTAAAATTTAGACCATAGTAACATTTCGACTATATAGTAACATTTCGACTTTAGTAACATTTGGACCATAGTAACATTTAGAGTATTTAGTAACATTTAGACTATGAAGTAACATTTAGACTATAGTAACATTTAGACTATATAGTAACATTTAGACTATATAGTAACATTTAGACTATAGTAACATTTAGACCATAGTAACATTTAGACCATAGTAACATTTAGACCATAGTAACATTTAGACTATATAGTAACGTTTAGACTATAGTAACATTTAGACTATATAGTAACATTTAGACCATAGTAAAATATAGACCATAGTAAAATTTAGACTATAGTAACATTTCGACTATAGTAACATTTAGACCATAGTAACATTTAGACTATATAGTAACATTTAGACTATATAGTAACATTTAGACTATATAGTAACATTTAGACTATAGTAACATTTAGACCATAGTAACATTTAGACCATAGTAACATTTAGACCATAGTAACATTTAGACTATATAGTAACGTTTAGACTATAGTAACATTTAGGCCATAGTAAAATATAGACCATAGTAAAATTTAGACTATAGTAACATTTAGACTATATAGTAACATTTCGACTATAGTAACATTTAGACCATAGTAAAATATAGACCATAGTAAAATTTATACCATAGTAACATTTCGACTATATAGTAACATTTAGACTATATAGTAACATTTAGATTATTGTAACATTTAGACTATATAGTAACATTTAGACTATATAGTAACATTTAGACTATATAGTAACATTTAGACTATATAGTAACATTTAGATTATTGTAACATTTAGACTATATAGTAACATTTAGACTATATAGTAACATTTAGACTATATAGTAACATTTAGACTATAGTAACATTTAGACTACAGTAACATTTAGACTACAGTAACATTTAGACATTAAACATTTGAATAATTTATGTATAGGTACAGCAGCGAGGAAAGCTGCTGGCGAAGGGAGATGCGGCGCCGGCCCGTCATGATCAACACGCAGCAACAGGGTGAGTAGCGAGCTCCCTTGATCGCCGTTTGCTGGTAGCAGCGCGTTCGAAGTCCCATGCTCGCTGTAGCTATTGTTTTCAAATTCAAATTGTTTATTTTCAATATAGGATATTCTTATCACTTATTGACGTCAATTGTTACTTATTTTAAGTTTACCACCACTTCCAAAGCGCAAGTGGAGAAGAAGTGGCGCCACAAACTCCACAGCAGCATTTTCTTCAAAAACGTCAATTCACAAAATTTGAGTCAAATCAGACGAGTTTACATTTACAGGCGGCTTAAATGTTTTTGAAAAGAAAAATCAACTTTTACGTGTTTTAATCGACTTCAAAAGAAAGGAGAAGGTTCTCAATTCGTCGGAATGTTTTTTTTTAATGTATATTACCGGATTACTCGAAGACGGCTGGACCTATTTGAAGAAGTTTTTTTTTTTTTGTTCGAGATGATATTTATTCCAATTGGTCTCATATTCAATCAGGATTTGATGATAGGATCATGGAGAAATCGAGGGAACTCTTCAAGTTTTATTGCGATTTGGGTATTTATTTTTTTATGCCATGTCAATAAGGTGAGACGACGCTGATGACGTTTACCCGACTTTCCAAAATGCAACGTGTTTACAACTTTTTTGTTGTAAGATATTGCGTATTCAAAACTAAAATTTAAAATTTTTTTTTGGTAGGCTCTCCAGGGTGAAACTAAAAAACCTAATGTATGAAAACGTGATCCTACATTAAAAAATCTCCATCAGCGGCCGGCAATGAATTTTATTTTAATTACATTGTCGTAGGCCAGCAATGGGTCTTTTGACGATTTTTTTTTTGCTTTCAAAATAACATTTCAAAAAGTTTCTAAAAAAGAACACTGTGAATGCTGGTTTGTTGTTGAAGTTATTTTAAAATTTGATACGGACTGTCTCCTCTCAAGAGGATTTCAGAGAAAGTAATGTACTATACAAGTCTCGGCCGAAATTGCAATTTACGTCCTCGTATTTTAAAAGGCCTCGGCTTCGCCTCGTCCTTTAAAAGCACTTGGCAAGGCAATTGCAATATGACTCGGGCGTAAATTGCTTCATTTCTGGCCTCGATTTAATATTTTTTTAATTACATTGTAGTCGTAGGTCAGCAATGAGTCTATTGACGTATTGTTTATTTTTAATAATGAAGCTATTTCCGAGCAAGAGAAAGTAAATTACGTACTCGTATTATGAAAGCCGAAACGCGGTTGACGCCTTGCCAAGTGCTATTTCGGCCTTGCAATAACTTACTTATCTAATTTTATTTATAACTCGGCCGGAAATTGCTTTATTTCCGGCCTTGACAGTAATGTACTATTATTGGTGTGTGCAGGGTCGCCAGCGGGCCCCCGCCGGCGCGCGGGCCGCCGCCCCGCCGCCTCGGCCCCGCAACCTCGCCGTCGCCCGCCCCCGCCGCCCCCGCCGCCCCCGCACTCCACAGATAGCTCCTCGCCGGAACACAGCAGCCTCGACCTCAGCGACATCTCCAGGTCAGTACATACAGCCTCGCCCCCCCCAACCACCACCGCCACACTCCACAGACAGCTCCTCGCCGGAACACAGCAGCCTCGACCTCAGCGACATCTCCAGGTCAGTACATACAGCCTCGCCCCCCCCCCACCACCACCGCCACACTCCACAGACAGCTCCTCGCCGGAACACAGCAGCCTCGACCTCAGCGACATCTCCAGGTCAGTACATACAGCCTCGCCCCCCCCAACCACCACCGCCACACTCCACAGACAGCTCCTCGCCGGAACACAGCAGCCTCGACCTCAGCGACATCTCCAGGTCAGTACATACAGCCTCGCCCCCCCCCCCACCACCACCGCCACACTCCACAGACAGCTCCTCGCCGGAACACAGCAGCCTCGACCTCAGCGACATCTCCAGGTCAGTACATACAGCCTCGCCCCCCCCCCACCACCACCGCCACACTCCACAGACAGCTCCTCGCCGGAACACAGCAGCCTCGACCTCAGCGACATCTCCAGGTCAGTACATACAGCCTCGCCCCCCCCCACCACCACCGCCACACTCCACAGACAGCTCCTCGCCGGAACACAGCAGCCTCGACCTCAGCGACATCTCCAGGTCAGTACATACAGCCTCGCCCCCCCCAACCACCACCGCCACACTCCACAGACAGCTCCTCGCCGGAACACAGCAGCCTCGACCTCAGCGACATCTCCAGGTCAGTACATACAGCCTCGCCCCCCCCCCACCACCACCGCCACACTCCACAGACAGCTTCTCGCCGGAACACAGCAGCCTCGACCTCAGCGACATCTCCAGGTCAGTACATACAGCCTCGCCCCCCCACCACCACCACCGCCACACTCCACAGACAGCTCCTCGCCGGAACACAGCAGCCTCGACCTCAGCGACATCTCCAGGTCAGTACATACAGCCTCGCCCCCCCCCACCACCACCGCCACACTCCACAGACAGCTCCTCGCCGGAACACAGCAGCCTCGACCTCAGCGACATCTCCAGGTCAGTACATACAGCCTCGCCCCCCCCACCACCACCGCCACACTCCACAGACAGCTCCTCGCCGGAACACAGCAGCCTCGACCTCAGCGACATCTCCAGGTCAGTACATACAGCCTCGCCCCCCCCCACCACCACCGCCACACTCCACAGACAGCTCCTCGCCGGAACACAGCAGCCTCGACCTCAGCGACATCTCCAGGTCAGTACATACAGCCTCGCCCCCCCCCACCACCACCGCCACACTCCACAGACAGCTCCTCGCCGGAACACAGCAGCCTCGACCTCAGCGACATCTCCAGGTCAGTACATACAGCCTCGCCCCCCCACCACCACCACCGCCACACTCCACAGACAGCTCCTCGCCGGAACACAGCAGCCTCGACCTCAGCGACATCTCCAGGTCAGTACATACAGCCTCGCCCCCCCCCACCACCACCGCCACACTCCACAGACAGCTCCTCGCCGGAACACAGCAGCCTCGACCTCAGCGACATCTCCAGGTCAGTACATACATCGGTAACGACTTACTTTGGTCCCCCTTTTGGGGCAGCAAAGTTGAACATTTCGAATAGAAGGGATGAAAAATTTGTTTGTTTTTTAAACGCTTATAAATAACTTTAGAACTACTACTGGTCGAATTAAAAATAAATATTTCTGCATACAATAGCTTTAATCTTCGAGAAGGTTATAGGATATAGTACATACACACCAAGGTCGAGTAAAGCCGCGGGGGACAGCTAGTAATGACATATAGTCTGTTAAACATTGCTTTTCGAACTTGTGTTAAAAACAGTACTATTTCTTTAGCTCTCAGTCAGGAAGTAAAAGTGACGAGTAAGTAATGTTTTCATTTTTGGATTTGAAATACATATATGACATGACGATCTTCTTGGTTTAATGGTGAAGATGCTAGTCCGTTAATGTAAAGGCTCTGGGTTCGATCCCCGGTCAAGAATGTTGGAAGGTTATTGATATTTTCTTGTTGCTACTTACCCATATTAATATTTCCATACTAATGTTAAGTCTGTCGGTCTGTTACGCTTACACGGACGAAGAGAACAGTTAGTGGCAAAGCATTCGACAATTTAAACAAAAAAAAATATTTTTTATTAATTTTTTTCATTACGAGTGGAGAGAATCGAGATAGGCGGTCGACCTACCAGGGTGTCGATTCTGCTAACGTTAAATCACAATCGTGTCAAAATAGTGTTTCAATGGTAGTGCTTTTTACACACTAGTTACAAGAATTGTATATTTTTTATATATCACTGCTGATGGTCACACCACACACTACATTCACATCACATCATACTGTCGTCTCTTGTAAATAGTGTGTAAAAAGCACTACTATTGAAACACTATTTTGATACGATTTTGACTTAACGTTAGCAGAATCGACGCCCAGACCTCCTGAGTAGCGGGCAGGCATGTTAACCATAACGGAGGTCGTGAACTAGTATATAAAGTTATGAATGGGTTTCTTTTTGGCGCCAAGCTAAAGTCGCTCAGTTATCGTCATTGTATTTATTTTCTAATATTTGTGTTTTTTCTAGTATTTGTGCATAATAAAGGTGGATTATTATTCGCTAAGCGTGGGTGTTGGGAAGTGGTACAATGTCGTATAAGTGACTTTAATCCTTGTCATCAAAATCTCCCAAGATAAAGCTAAGTGAAACTTCCACCGCTTCACTTAGCCCTTGACTAACTTGACTAGACATGACTATTGACTTGACTGTGACTCGACAAAATGAAGAACATTTATCTAAAACTTGATACTGGCGAAAATAAGCTATATGTTTGATTGCCATATTGTGGATTATATCCACATGAAAAAAAAAAGTTAGAATGTGTGTATGTTTGTGTCCAGCTCGTCGTCATCTCAGTACTCGGACTGGGAGGCGGGCCCGCCGGCGCGAGCGCGCAGGAAACCGCAGGCGAGGCCGCGGTATGTACTTACTATTGCACTTTTCATATCTTTTATAGATAGATAGACATACTCTTTATTGTACCATTATCATACAAATTATACATGTTGAATACAAATACAAACAATGTGTACAAAGGCGGACTTATCGCTGATGCAATTTCTTTTATACTACCTGAAATATACATAGATATATGAGGTGGACACAAATCAACTGCAAATATTTTAAGGGCAGATACAGACCGCTATACTGAACAACTTCTCTTTTTTTTTTCTTCATATTTCTACAAAAGTTTAGTTGGGAAAGTTGTTCAGTTTAGTGGTCTGAATCTGCTCTTAAAATATTTGCAATTGATTTAAATTCACCTTATACATATACATATATTTTTGATATATCAATACTTCCATGCTGGTCTGGGAGAAAAAGAAAAACATAGAATGTGCCAGCTGCTTTTCTTCCCGCGCAAGACGTAAAAGTCGTCTGAGGGAATCGCCGAATGGGGAAATCATGACATAGGCGATGCGGCTAGCAACCCATCACTATTTATTTCCTGTTTCAACTACCATTATGCTAAATATGAAATAAGGTTTATGGCTCTAGGCTCTGTCTACCTCGTATGAGATAAAGACGTGATTATATGTATGTATGTATATTAACAGCTGAATAAATATATTCTATTCTAGCTATTAAAAAAGAAACAAAATAAATGTTGCTTCCTTGAAGCTGTAAGAAAAATACTATACAAGCCTCGGCCGAAGTAGAAATTATGGTGCGCCATTGCAATTTTTTTTAATGAAAATTTTAAAATATCTTCGAGTTTGTAACGCTTTCAATACTTACAATAATCTTTCTGAAATTTCGCATACACAGACAGAAATATTGAGAAGGACATAGGGTACCTTTCATCCCGGGAAAAACACTGTTCCCGAGGGAAAGTCATTCAGGCGAAGCCGCGGGCGCCAGCTAGTAAAATATAATGTGTAATTTATCCAGATACAGCCCATCCCCACCGCCGGTGTCCAAGCGGCCGTCGGCACAAACAAACACACACGACACCTCCGACGGAGAGAGGGACTCGCCCGTTAGGGATACAACGACACAAGGTCAGTCCAGTTAAATATATATATACTAGCTGTTCCCCGCGGCTTCGCCCCGCGTGGGACTCGGTTATATCGTACCCTAAAGTAGCCTATGTTTGACCTCAGGTCGTTAACTACATCCCTACCAAATTTCATCACAATCGGTCCAGCAGTTTAGCCGTGAAGAGGTGACAGACAGACAGACAGACTTTCGCATTTATAATATTAGTATGGATTTTGTTCATTCATTCATTTCGAGTAGGTGTCACGGTCAATCGACCATGCACACCCTGGTGTCAGAGTTCTTCGGAACCGCCTCTCGGCCTCTGACGTGGTTTAACGACTGCCAGATGTCAGCTGGGACCAACGGCTTAACGTGTCTTCCGAAGCACGGAATCGGGTTCGATCCCCGGTCAGGTCGAGATGAAAAATGATCTTTTTCTGATTGACCTGGGTCTTGGATGTTTATCTATATATGTATTTGTTATAAAATATAGTATCGTTGAGTTAGTATACCATAACACAAGTCTCGAACTTACTTTGGGGCTAGCTCAATCTGCCTGATGATACGATTCTTCATTCATACTTTGTTTAGTTGTTTCCAGTTTGGTTAGGACATTGCAGGCTTGAATCACCTGATTGTCTGATAATAAAGATGATTCCGTGCTTCGGAAGGCACGTTGAGCCGTTGGTCCCGGCTGACATCTGGTGGTCGGTAAAGGAACCACGTCAGAGGCCGAGAGGCGATTCCGAAAACAAACTGGAAACAACTTAACAAAGAATGCTTCTCATGGGAATCGAACCCACGACCACTGGACTGGTATTACAGTTTTTTACTCAATTTCAGCCGTAGAAGAGTTACCAGAAGCGTACCGTCCCGGCGAATGGATAACAGCAGTGTTGCCTCGAAAGGCTCCGTACCACCCGCAAATGGGGGACGAGTGCCTCTACTTCAGGCTCGGACACCAGCGGTACTTCGAGGCGGTCGCCGAGAAGGACTTGTATAAGATCAACCCGAGGGACAAACCTTGGGAGAGGACGGTGGTGAACGAATGCGAATTGGTTAAGGTTAGTAGGATTTCTGTGACTTGTTGGTATTGTATGACTTTCGTAGCTATTGTGTGACTTTTGTAGCTATTGTGTGACTTTTGTATCTAGTGTGTGACTGTTTTATGACGCCGAGAAGGACTTGTATAAGATCAACACGAGAAACAAGCCTTGGGAGAGGACGGTGGTGAACGAATGCGAATTGGTTAAGGTTAGCCTGTTTTGTGTGACCTTTGTTGCTATTGTGTGACTTTTGTAGCTTATGTGTGACTTTTGTAGCTATTGTGTGACTGTTTTATGACGCCGAGAAGGATTTGTATAAGATCAAACCAAGGGACAAGCTTTGGGAGTGGACAGTGGTGAACGAATGCGAATTGGTTAAGGTTAGTCAGTTTTGTGTGACTTTTTTAGCTATTGTGTGACTTTTGTAACTATTTTGTGACTTTTGTAGCTTTTGTGTGGCTGTTTAATGACTACGAGAAGGATTTGTATAAGATCAACCCGAGGGACAAACCGTGGGAGAGGACAAAAATTATAATTATATATAAATTTTTAACGACTGTATTTAACTATATTTTATTCGATGTCTGTGATGTAACTCATATTACATGATTCTTTTAACAGGGAAACTAGAACAATAAAAACATGATCCTATCGTTTGATTTTTTAGGTTGTCTAAAGGTTTTTTTTTATTGTTTGTCAATTTAGCATACACATTCTTATTATATCTCATGTTATGCCAAATGCTTTACAGGTGGTAGGCATGAAATACGTGATAAAGCCACCCCGAATCGTCTGCCTGAAGCTGGCTTGTATCGGGCCGAGCCAGCAGCGAGCGAGGTCGTTCACGGTGAGATACCACGACATGCCGGACGTGATCGACTTCCTCGTGTTGAAGCATCAGTACACGGCCGCGATGGCCAGGAAATGGTCAGCCGGGGACCGGTTCCGGTGTGTCATTGATGATTCTTGGTGAGTTTTAGCTTTAATGCGGTTAGTTTATGAAATGCGGTTACTGTCAGAAAATCGGAGTTTGGTGCCAAATATAGTTAGAAAGTAGAAGAATACTGGGCACACAAAATTAAAAAGTCATTGTGATGTATATGCATCTATGTATGGTTACCTGTGGAGTGACGTCTCGAAAGCAGTAATAAACGAGCATCTAAACGTTACGGTTGTTTTACTCATTTAACGTCATATCATTGGCGACGAAGATTTTATACCCGCGCAAATAAAAAAAAATGGCATTTTTAGGAAATTTAACTGTTTTCGACCATAAAACCAGCGAATGGGCTATTTTTAAGGGCAAGTTATTGCAGTTTATCAAAATTAACAGCATCAGTGACGAAAATAAAACCGGAGTTTTGCTTACTTATTTAAATGAAGAGTCATACCGCTTGACGCGCAACTTAGCCTACCCTACGGAGCTGGAAGAATTAAGTTTTACGAAGCTAATTCAGCTGTTGGACAATCATTTTAAGCTGAGACAGGCATCATTTGTCGATAAGGCTAAATTCTACGGGGCGATTAGAAGCACGGGCGAGTCTTTAGGAGACTGGGCGGCGCGACTAAGGGGACTTGCAAGCTATTGCGAGTTCGGCGCTGCCTTGGAAACGGTTTTAAGGGACCGTTTCGTCCTCGGCTTGGGCTCGGGCCCAGAAAGAGATAAGCTTTTTGAGCAGAATGCGTCTACGCTTACATTGTCGAGAGCAGTTGAACTGGCAGAACAGGCGGCATGTGCAAAAGAGGCCAAGGTGATATGTACTGGTGAAACTATAGTTGTCAAAGAGGAGCCAGTTTTTCAAGCAAAATTTCAATCGCGCTCGAATCGGGGAGGAGCCTCCCAACGTAACAGCAACAACAGCTCGAGCGGCGCCCGTGGTACGGATACACAGCGCTGTACTGTCTGCGGATTGAGGAATCATCAGAGTGATAAGTGTCGCTATAAGTCATATCGGTGCCAGAAGTGTGGTGTTGTAGGTCATTTAAAAAAAGTGTGCAACAAAAGTGGCAAATCGTGCTTAAATCACCTTGATACGGAAGGCGAGTGCAGCAATGGCCAGGTGACGGACACATCTTGTGAGGAGTGTCAGAACTTTAATTTAAGGTATGTGAATGATAAACCGATTTTACTTAATGTTTGGCTAGGAGATACAAACGTCACAATGGAATTGGATACAGGCTCTGGTAGTTGTGTAATATCCGAGGATTTGTATAGAACTAAATTTTTCAAATATAAATTACTAAAAAGTTATGTAAGAATGTGTTTCTACGATGGGCATAAAATCTCTCCCTTGGGGTATTTTAACATAGAAGCCACATACAACAATAAAACAAAAATAATTAAAATATTTGTCGTTAAAAATGGAGGCCCGCCCTTATTAGGCCGAGATTTTATGTCTGTTTTTGGATTAATTATAACAACGGATATTCACACTATAAACCAAAAAAACACCAAATTGAACGATTTACTAACTAGGTTTTCGGAACTGTGGCGTGATGAATTAGGTGCTTTTAATAAATTTAAAGTTAGTTTAAAGTTAAAGGAAAATGCTGTACCAAAATTTTTTAAACCGCGCACGGTACCTTTTGCCCTGAGAGATAAAGTAGAAAAAGAATTGAATAGGTTAGTGAATTTAGGCATACTTGTACCCGTGAATCACTCTCAATACGGTACACCCATAGTTCCGGTCCTAAAGGATAATGGGCAAGTGAAAATTGCTGGGGATTTTTCGGTAACGCTAAATAAAGATCTCATAATTGATAAATATCCGCTGCCCCGTATTGAGGAAGTATTTGCAAAGATAGGGGGTGGTGAAAGATACAGTAAAATTGATTTAAAAAATGCGTACAATCAATTTATATTAGATGAGCCCTCTCAAGAGCTTACAACCATAAACACTCATAAGGGACTGTTTAAATATACACGATTGGTTTATGGCCTCGCTAACGCACCAGCAATTTTCCAAAAATCCATGGAAACCTTGCTTTCAGGGATAGAAGGGGTTAGTATTTGGCTCGACGATATTTGTATCACAGCAAGGGATAATGACACGCATATAAAAAGGTTAAACGAAGTCTTGCACAGGCTAAGCAATGCTGGTTTACGTCTCCAGAAGGACAAATGTGAATTTTTTATGGAAAGTGTTAATTATTTAGGCTATGTTATTAGCAAGGAGGGAATAAAAACGTGTCCGAATAAAGTAAAAGCTATCTTGAGTGCCCCAGAACCAACTAACGTCACAGAGGTAAAGAGATTCTTGGGAGTCATTAATTATTATAGGAATTTTATTCCTAATGCGTCTTCAATTCTTAGTCCTCTGCATGAGTTGTTACGTAACAATGCACAGTGGGAGTGGGGACCGCGACAGAAGCGCAGTGTGGCAGCGGTACGCCGCGAGCTAGCATCGGAGCGTGTGCTGGCGCATTTTGAACCGTCAGCGCAACTAGTGCTGGCAACGGATGCGGGGCCGGCTGGTTATGGTGCCGTTCTTTCACAACGAACGGCCGACGGGAAAGAACGACCACTTGCATATGCATCGCGTACTCTAGGGCCTAGTGAGCATAACTATAGCCAAATTCAAAAGGAAGCAACGGCTATTGTTTTTGGGGTTAAAAGATTTCATCAGTATTTGTATGGTCGGGAAAATCCTTTTATTTTGAAAACTGACCATAGGCCTTTGGTTTCTATATTTAATAATAAATCAGGCATCCCTATTACAACGGCTCTGCGCTTGCAAAGATACGCTATAATATTGGCCGCATATAATTATATAGTGGAGTATGTATCGGGAAAGAACAATGTTGTAGCAGATTATTTTTCTCGCGCTGCTATACAGGATAACACTCCAAGCGACACAGAAGAAACTATAGATACCTACTATACGTTTCATTTTCTTGATTCGAGTAGACCGGCTATTAAAATAAGTGAAATTAGGCAGATGACGGAACAAGATAAAACCCTAAAGACCGTAACTAAATATATGAGAATAGGTTGGCCGCGAAAAATAAATTGCAAATTAATTTTACCGTATTTCCAGTGTAAGTCTGACTTACAATTTGAAAACGGTTGTCTATTCCGAGGGCACAGGATAGTAATCCCATCTTTACTTAGGGAAAAGCTTTTAAACGAATTGCATGAATCTCATTTGGGAATTACTAAAACCAAGAGTAACGCGCGCAGCAGATTTTGGTGGCCGGGCCTCGACAGCGACATCGAGAGGTGGATCGGCTCGTGTGCTACCTGCGTGAGCGTGCGCGCCGCGCCGCCGCGCGACCCGCCCGCACCCTGGCCCGCCGCCACTCGCCCGTGGCAGCGCGTACACATCGATTACTTAACCATCGCGCAAAGAGTGTACTTGGTAGTCATAGACTCTTATAGTAAATGGTTGGAATGTGTGCACATGAACAATGGCACTGCAACCGGCGCTTTAATACTTAAACTTAAAATATTATTTTCAACATTTGGAATACCAGAGTTATTATTTTATTTATTTTATTTTATACATTTGGATGACCAACAGCAAATAAATTTACATAGGTAACAGATTTTATAACAAAAAGCCAATAATAGGTCTTCACATATAGATACAAATTATGTGTTGAGATAACGGGAACGCCAAAACTACACTAGTTAAATCTAGCAATCAACCTGTTGATTAAAGTAGATAGATGCCTGTTATGTAAGTATTTATAATGCATTATAGTTAAATGTTTAGACGTGCAAAAGTTACAATTACAATTAATTTACAATTTATATATTATCAAAGAAATTACCATACAATAAACGTTTAGCCCTGTTAGGATTGGTGTTGAATATGTCTATGTCCAATGACCTAGAAACAGAGTTGAAATATCTACCCGCTCTCCACAAAAATGAGTTCTGCCTGTAGTTGGTTGACACCGTCGAAAGACTGGTAGGTTAGTATCTGACAATGATGTAAAAATTAATTCTATTGAGTTTAAAGAATTTTGTATGGCCAATGGAATTAAATACATGACCTCACCAATTTATCACCCACCCAGTAATGGTCAGGCCGAAAACTCGGTTAGGACGTGTAAGAAAATGTTAAAATGTATCATGGAGGAGCATGTAAACTTGACTAAATTACACGAAAAATTATTAGGCTATTTGTTCAACTACAGGAACACTGTCCACTGCACCACCGGTCAAACACCAGCTAAACTAATGTTCGGTAGAAGTCTACGGTCGCGTTTGGATTTAGTTTTACAGCAAGATAATACGCATTCTCTTCAAAATGTACCGATTAAAAGATATTTTGATATAGATGATGTAGTGTGGACCAAGTGGTACAGTGCAAGACAAGAGTCATGGAAACTAGGTACTGTAAAGGAAAGAATTGGAAATAAAATGTATAAAATATATTTACCCAAAATTAATACCTATTGTATAAGACATATTGATCAAATGTTAAAATATTCAGGCAACGAGATCTGTAACCCAGACGAACAAAATGTATCCCCTCAACGTCCACCTTCCGTACCTATACCGTATGTTTCTCCAGGTTCCACTGCAATTCAGTCTGAACAGTCAGAGGTCTCTCCTAATGTTGATGAAGGAATAATAGATTTGGATATTGACGGAACACATGGCACATCACATTCAGTGGCAAACACTCCTGTATGTGATATTGAAGAATGGGGAGATTGCGAGGAAGCGGAGGAGTGTGAGCAAGGACCAGAAAAATACGTAGAAAATGTATTACCGAGTAGTGATAACGAAAATGAGATTATTGAGACGGTTGTGGCTTCTAATGTAGTGCCACTTGTGTCTGTTCCGCCACCCTCGCTCGCGACCTCAAGGAGTAAACGACCCAGACAAAAAGTTGATTACAAAAAGTATTTTTAAATAGTCTCAGATTATCTTAAATTATTTGAAAATATATATAGCTTCATATGTTGTTTCTTATATTTAATTATTATTGTTTGGCAACAGGTTCCAAAAATTAAATGTGGAGGAATGATGTATATGCATCTATGTATGGTTACCTGTGGAGTGACGTCTCGAAAGCAGTAATAAACGAGCATCTAAACGTTACGGTTGTTTTACTCATTTAACGTCATATCACATTGGCACGGTGACGAAGAAGAAGTAATATATCAGAAAAACGGTTTTTGATGAGATAGGCGTAGTCTCAAATGATGTGCCAAATTTTAATTTAATTTTTAATTAAAATTTTAATTTTAATTAAATATAGTACAAATGTATCATTATAGTGATTTATATGAAGGTAGTTGGTTCTTAAGTGTGCGACTTCATGGTGTTGTAGCATCAGTACAGTTTTAGCTTTAAAGTGATTTAAGTCTGATTTTAGTGTTAAAAAGCGGTTAGTGTCTAAAAAGCGGTTGTGTCAAAAAAGCGGTTTAGGTGCTAAATATGTTAGAAAGTATCATAGAAACAAAAGCGAAAGAGTAAATTAAATGACGCTTTTTCCTTTCGGTCTTTTGTATTTTGTAATTTAATGTATACTATCGACCCGCCCCGGCTTCGCATGGGCATAAAAACATTACTCTTGAATCACTCTATCCATTAAAAAAAACCGCATCAAAATTCGTTACGTAGTTTTAAAAATTTAACCATATATTGGGATATAGGGACAGAAAAGCGACTTTTTTTTATACTATGTAGTGATTTATTTAATCGAAGTATGTACTATTGCTATCTATGCACTTTTGCCACTTTATAGGTAGTTCATTCAAAAAAACTATTCGGGCCATTGTATCCATACTAATATTATAAATGTGAAAGTCTGTCTGTCTGTCTGTCACCTCTTCACGGCTAAACTGCTGGACCGATTGTGATGAAATTTGGCATGGATATAGTTATGCACTAGAAGTCAAACATAGCCTACTTTTGGGCGCGATATAACCGTCGTGGGCAACAGCTAGTGATAAATATTTTTTTTTATATATATACTTTTCACAGCCATGGAAACTAGTCCTTTAAGGCCTCTCTTCATTTTATTAATATTCTTCAGTCCTACTTTAGTCACTCAAGTCAAAAAGTCAAGTCAGAAGTCTAGTCAAGTGATGAGTCAGAGTCAGATGGCTAAGTGAAGCGGTGGAAAAATTTCACTTAGCTATAACTTGGAGATTTTGGTGACAAGGATTAAAGTCACTTATACGACATTGTATCACTTCCCAACACTCACGCTTGTTCACGAACACTTTGCGAATAATAATCCACCTTTATTATGCACAAATACACGAAAAAACACGAATATTAGAAAATAAATACAATCACGATAACTGAGCGACTTTAGCTTGGCGCCAAAACTCCCTGCAGTTTATTTGTGTCCACCTTATATGTGAGGACCTAATATGTAGTGATAGTGAAGTGATAGTGATAAATTGTGTGCCATCTATGGTTTAAGACCAAGGGAGTCGCTTAGGGAGTTGTTTAAGGATATTAATGTTTTAACTTTCGCTTCACAATATATATTTGAGGTTATTATGTATACCAGGAGAAATATTTCTTCTTTTAAAAAAAATTGCGATGTTACGGATAGACCCTTACGGAATAAAAATAAATTATATCTCCCATCATATCGGCTAAGTAGAGTTAATGACTCATTTTGGGTAACTGTATACACTATCAATAAGCTTCCAGAGTCGGTCCTTAGTTTGCCTGACCGAAAATTCAAAGCACATGTTAAGAATTTACTTTGTATAAAAGCCTATTATAGCGCTCATGATTTTCTCAATGACAAGGATGTGTAACTTAAGCTTGGTGCGGAGTCCTCCAAACTATAAATTGATAATATGTACATTCAGTACATTTTTTTTATTTATTATCATGACATCTTTTATAACTTGACATTTTTGTTAAACTATTTCAATAATCCTCAATATTTAATAATTTAATAATAAACTTATGGTAATTATAAAAATATTCAAATGTAAACTCGTCTGATTTGACTCAAATTTTGTGAATTGACGTTTTTGAAGAAAATGCTGCTGTGGAGTTTGTGGCGCCACTTCTTCTCCACTTGCGCTTTGGAAGTGGTGGTAAACTTAAAATAAGTAACAATTGACGTCAATAAGTGATAAGAATATCCTATATTGAAAATAAACAATTTGAATTTGAAATAAGAAAATAACCAACGTCAGGTGGACGGGCTCGGTGTTGGAGCGGTCGAGCCCGCATCCGGCGCCGCTGGCGTCGTGCTCGTCCGAGCCGGCGCTGGCGGCCGCGCAGTTCCTGTGTCTCAGAGTGCGCTGGGACAACGGGGAGGTATGTCTTATTTATTTATTTAGGCACGCTTACAGCATTTACATATGGCACATTATATTATAGGTACTTACATTATTGTAGTATCCATACTAATATTATAAATGCGAAAGTCTGTCTGTCTGTCACCTCTTCACGGCCAAACGGCTGGACCGATTGTGATGAAATTTTAGTAGGGATGTAATTAATGACCTTAGGTTAAACATAGGCTACTTTTGAGCGCAATATAACCGAGTCCACGCGGGGCGGGGAACAGCTACTTATCTTATATATGTAATTGCCAATTAATGGCGAGCACAACATTGACCATAATAGTTCGCTACTATAATTAACTAAAACTTATGAATTTAAAATTTAAGAAATTTTGAGCTTATTCCTAGTGATTCAGTTTATTAAAATATTTTGTCCTGGTTTCAATAGCATAAATTTTTGGTCTATACCAAAATGTTTCAGCACTTTGTGTTTGAAAATATTGTAGCTGTCATGTAAAATGTCAATACACGGCGTGGTATTGTTAATCCATACTAATATTATAAATGCGAAAGTCTGTCTGTCTGTCTGTCTGTCTGTCTCTGGGATCATAGCTCCCGAACGGATGATGCGATTTCAATTTAGTTTTTTTCGTATTAAAGGCGAGTTACGGGCGAGTGTTCTTAGACATGTTGATGAAAATCGGTTGAGTCGTTTAGAATTTGTGGGGGTGAAAGTGGGGAAGAACAACCGAATGTCTGCAAATATACTCGAGTTAGGTCTCAAATGAAAGAGCATAACGTGCACATTACAAAATATTACGTTCCGGGTAGTCTGAAACGGCTGATGTAATAAGGAGTTACTTAGGCTACTTCAATTTTACAAATTTTTTGGCAACTGCGAACTGAACAATACTTTGTTAAATTTCACGCGGACGAAGTCGCGGTCACAGCTAATTCATAAATAAATTTAATTCGGATGATTTGTCCTTCATTATATATTACTAATATTAGGTGGAACGCCTATCTCCGTGGGATTTAGAGCCGTTAGACGGGTCTCGACTGCCTCGCTCTCCGGGGGGTGCCGTACCGGTTTTGCCTCAAGAACTGCGCTGTATATTATACAAGCCGGCTGCGCACGAGTGGCCGCCAGATGGCGATCAGGCGGCCGCTTGCGGGGACATCGCCAAGCATGTGTCGCAGGTGAGGCACGAATGAATGAATGAATGAATGAATAAACACTTTATTACTCCAATTACATAAATACATCATTGGATTGTGATGATGTGTGTACACGATTGTGATTTTTGCAGGAACGCACGAATGTGACTCTACGTAGTCGCACGATTGTGACCTTGCAGGGGTGTACGATTTTGATTTTTGTATTTGATTTCATTTTTGATGATATATTTTTTTTTTTAATTATTTCCAAACAATTGGGGATCACTGTTATAAATGTATTTATTTATATAGTAGCACGGTTGTGATATCGTTACTTGGTCACTCGATTGTAACTTATTAATACGGATTTATAATCCTTATATGGACGCACGATTTTTACATGTTAATTAAAAAATCAACGTCGTCGGAAACTTACAGACATTAACACCTTACCAGTAATGACAAGTACGCATAGGTACATAGATCTCGGCGCACGCGCAGCCGCGTATTGGTATAGTAGGGGGAATAAAATATATATATTAAAATGTATATATATTAATTTATTTATATATTTATATGTAGGAAAATCAACAGCATCAATAATATTACAATAGTAAATTAACTACGAAATAAAACAAATGAGCCACTACAGGTCCTCAGTAGTGGATACATGATAATGTAAAAAGGAAGTTATTAAATTAAATTTATTTAATAAATAAATAAATAAACATAATTAGATGAGATTTATTTTTTTATTTGATCAGATATTTTCACTATGTAGTTATGTCAACTCAGTCTGCCTGCGACCATGAGCTCTGTAAAGTGCTTGAAACGTTAGATATAAATAAGTAAGCAATAAACGCGATAGAAAACGGTATAAAATAGTTTAATTCACTATTTAGTTATCTATAACGTTGTAAACCCCTGCCACTTGTTTAATCAGATAGTTTTACTATGTAGTTATCTATAACTGTGTGTACCCGCCACCCTGTGGTGTCCCCGCAGGTGATGACGCTGGCGGTGGCGGAGCCCTTCGTGGCTCCGGTGGACCTCGCGCGGTACCCCTCCTACGCCAGAGTGGTTCCCTACCCGGTCGACCTCGCCACCATCAGGTAAACTATGTACTTCATTTGTACTATGTATGTTTGTATTTGTATCAACATGTATAATAGGGTAGGAGTGAAATTTTTTAAAACGCTTGAATTTTTTTTCTGCCGGTAGGAATGAGGTTCCTTGATACCAGAAATAAATCTGAGATTTCTAGAATCGGCCAATTATTTTAAATAAAATATTATATTTTAATGACGAATTTTAAAAATGTTCACTCTTACCGTATTTGTATGTTAATTGTAAAATAAAGAGCTTCTAAGGGTGCCTCTGCAAATAGTGAAAATTAGCGATTAGTGATTGAATGAAATTAAATATTTCAAATACAAAATTCCTTTCTTTTTTTCACTTTCATTTTATTAAAGCTTAAAAAGAACATACATTTAAGAGTTTCACCGTCAGTTAAAAATCATTGTTCACTGAAAACACAAGTTATTAAAAATCTGTCTAATGTTATTGAGGTTCTGGATCTGAAGTTAATTTTAAACATATTATTAAATTATAGTTCTCTATAGTTACATTGCAAAACTATTAAAAAAGGCCGTTTTAAGTTTTTTCAGTGAATAATGGTATTTTACTGATGGTGACGCTAGTGTTGTATTATCTTAATTGAACAACGTAACAAGTTTTAGATGAAACATTTACATTAAACATGGAACAATAGTCTGTTAAAGTCCTCCTTTTCTTTAGCTCTTCGGAATAGCTCCTATATTACGATTAACAGGAGTTCGTGGGTTCGACTCCCATAAGAAGCATACTTTGTATAGTTGTTGCCAGTTAAGGACATTGCAGGCTTGAATCACCTGATTGTGGAAGGCATGTAAAGCCCGTGGTTTCGGTTGCCATCTGGTGGTCGTTAAAGGAAACACGTCAGATGCCAAGAGGCGATCCCGAAGAACTGACACCGGGACATGCATAGAATATAGAATGACCGTGTCACCTACACGAAATGATAATGAAAAATATAATAGATACGTAACGAATTCTGTATTCGTAAATAGGGATATTTATACCTATTTATACAAATAACAATTTGTTATGTCCGTTTTTATACAATATAAAATTTTGTTTACTGTCTTTCTTTTTTATCGACATGAAAGAGATGCGAAAATATAAAAAAATATATATTATATCGATAAAACACACATGTCCTCTATGAAAAAGAATATAGAAACGTTAAAATTAACTTATTTACAGTATGTTGTCAAATAAATTCGACTACTTTCAAAAAGTCTTAAGATTATTTTGATGAATAAAAAATGTCTTCATCGCAGATCTCGCTGTGAAAACCTATTTTACCGTCGCGTCGCCGCCCTGCAGTTTGACGTCCGCTACCTCGCCACCAACGCTGAGACTTACAACGATCCCCACGCACCCATCGTCAGATCTGCGAGACTTGTCACTGATTTATTATTATATATCATAGCGCATTGGAGGAATGTGGATGTCATGGCGAAGTATAGAGAATTATGTGCGGGATACCACTCGTCTGACGAAGAGAAGGTCAATGGAAAGGTAAGAAAATGTTAATTTGATTACAATAGTTTTAGTTTGACCCTTACATGACCCTCATTTTGGTGGGTAATGGGAAGGTGTGAAATTCATTCAGGCAAAAGGACTGCGACAGTGTAATTTAAACGTCAATAGAATATTAATCGCCCCTATTTGATTCGACCTATGCTCAGTCTTACGATGAACCTCATGCACCAAATATCAGATTCAAGATTTGTCACCGATTTAGTAAATCAGTGACTTATAGGAAAATGTGGATGTCTCGGCGAAGTTTAAGTGATTGTGTGCAAAATGCCATTCTTAGGACGTTGAAAGGGAAGGGTAAGAAAATAATGTAGTAGTATTTTGTTAACAAACTTTAGTACGACCCTCACTTTGGAGGACTTTGAGAGGGTGGAATAAAAATGCGTATTATTTGCGTAGATCGTATCAATATTTCTGAATTTCCTTGTAGGTAGTTTCGATATATTTTTTTAGATATCACGAAGTGTGCACTCGCGAGCATCCTGGACAGCCTTCTGTGACGGAGTTCTGAGAGAACTGTGCGCCTCCGCCGACTCCGAGCCTTTCTTACAGCCAGTGAGGCCAGAGCTGGTGCCCGACTACAGGTAACTCATCACCTTCATCACCATGGACCGCCTTTTGTGATGGAGTTCTAAGGAAGCCTTTCTTACAGACAGGATAGAGCTGGTGCCGGAGTTCAGGTAACTCATCAACTTCATCATCCTGGACCGCCTTTTGTGATGTAGTTCTGAGAGAAGCCTTCTTTCAGCCAGTCAGGGCAGAGCTGGCGCGTAAAGTCACAAGCGCTGTCATTTAACAACAAACCACGAACAACAGCACCCTAAAGACCCACATTAGGGAGGAAAATGGGAAGCTGTAATAACCTTAAATTTGTAACCTTATAAATCTTATTCTGTTCTGGTTGTAGATAGGGGTAGATTCTGGTAGTAGATAGGGGTTGTCTTCACTACGTGTTGTCCACATACAAGCGCTATAATCTTTACCACAAGGCAGGAAAATCCTCATTCCGTGTAGGCGTCACGGTCAATCGACCATGTACACCTAGGCGACAGAGTTCTTCGGAACCGCCTCTCTGCCTATGACGAGGTTCCTTTACCGACTACCAGATGGCAGCCGGGACCAACGGCTTAACGTGCCTTCCGAAGCACGGAATCATCCTTATTAACCTCCGACGCAAAAAGAGTAAATATTGGGAAGAATAAACGAATGTCTGAACATATACTCAAGTGGGCCTCAAATCGCGTGCACATTACAGAATAATAATTTGTTTGTTTGTTTGTTATGCTTTCACGCTCTATCTACCGAACCAATCTTCCTGAAATTTCGCATACACATAGTTAGAAGTATTGAGAAGGACATAGAGTAACTTTCAACCCGGGAAAAAGCACTGTTCCCAAGTGAAATACACGCAGGCGAAGCCGCGGGAGCTAGGCACTATCACTATATAGTATAAAACAAAGTCGCTATCTCTGTCCCTATGTATGCTTTAATCTTTAAAACTACGCAACGGATTTTGATGCGTTTTTTTTTTATTAAGTTAACGTGATTCAAGAAAAAGGTTTTTATGCTCATGCGAAGCCGGGGCGGGTCGCTAGTAATTAATAAAAAAAACACAATATCTCAACAGGAGCGTGGTAACAGAGCCAATGGACCTCGGCACGGTGCGGTCCAAGCTCGCGTCCGGCAGATACACCACTCCCTCGCAGGTTTCACGAGATATACGACTGGTATTCGCCAACAGTCGGCTGTACAACACTAACAAGAGAAGTCGGGTGAGTGTACTCTGTTTCATCCTAGCGCTTTCTGGTTGACAGCTCAGTTGGTTGCTTCGAAGCGGAGATTTTTTACTCTTGCTACTTCACTTCGCTCGGTCTTCGGTAAACTTGAATGACACGAATGAAGTGAATGAAACGAATGAAATAAATGATTAACCTGGGTCTTGGATGTTTATCTATATATGTATTTGTTATAAAATATAGTATCGTTGAGTTAGTATCCCATAACACAAGTCTCGAACTTACTTTGGGGCTGGCTCAATCTGTGTGATTTGTCCCTATATATTTATTTGTCCCTATATATATTTATTTAATGAAATGAATGAAATGCATGAAACTAATAGAGAAATGATTGAATGAAGTTATTTATTTAAGTACATGAAAATCATCATTTCATCATCATCGTAATTCCGTGTAGGCGACATAGTCAACCGACCATGCACACCCTAGTGGTGCTAAATATAATAGGTAAACTTAATGGTGAAACCACTAACATATCAATTCTCCCGAGATATTTGACTAATTTTCGCCAGCAGTCGATTGTACAACACTAACAAGCGTAGTCGGGTGAGTTAACTATAGCATGAGGAACGGACCTTGGACTGGTCTTTGAAGTGGCAGTGGGCGGGGCACATAGCGCGATGAACCGATGGCCGATGGGGCGGAAAGGTTCTAGGAAACTCACCTATCAGATACTCGGATGGCCTGAAGAAGGTCGCAGGCAGGAGTTGGATGCAGGCCGCGACAACCGATTGTTCTGGATCCTTGGGATAGGACTACGTCCAGCAGTGGACAGACACAGGCTAAAATGATGGTGATTATGAATATATACTTACATATAATCACGTCTTTATCCCATACGGGGTAGACAGAGCCTAGGGTCATAAGACCTTACGCCAGATTAAGCAGGATGGTAGTTGAAACAGGAAATCAATAGTGAAGGGTTGCTAGCCGCATCGCCTATGTCATGATTTCCCCATTCGGCGATTCCCTCAGACGACTTTTACGGCTTGCGCGGGAAGAGAAGCAGCTGGTACATTCTATGTTTTTCTTTTTCTCCCAGACCAGCATGAAAGGATTATCCATACTAATATTATAAATGCGAAAGTCTGTTTGTCTGTCTGTCTGTCTGTTACCTCTTCACGGCTAAACCGCTGGACCGATTGTGATACAATTTGGTATGGATATAGTTAAGCACTAGGAGGCAAATAGCCTACTTTCGGGCGCGATATAACCGAGGCGCACGCGGGCGGAGCCGCGGGCAACAGCTAGTTATGAATAAATGTCCAATTATCCCTTACAGATATACTCAATGACAGTAAGACTGTCGTCGCTGTTCGAGGCTCTATGGGCCAACAAGCCAGAGCCATCTAGCGGCCGCGACCGGCGGCGAAGGAGACGAGTGCCCAGGAAGACATACCGAGACGGTAACGTCGCGATTTTACGCCCGCAGCTTTTATTATTATAGAGTTGTGGTGTTTTTAACCCCCGACTTAAGGAGGGGTGTTATAAGTTTGACGTGTCTGTCTGTCTCTGGCATCAAGCTCCCGAACGGATGAAGCGATTTCAATTTAGTTTTTTTTTGTGTTAAAGCTGATTTATGGGCGAGTGTTCTTAGACATGTTTGATGAAAATCGGTTGAGCCGTTTCGAAGTTGTCGGGGTGAAAGTGGGGAAGGGTAACCGAATTTCTGCAATAATACTCGACGAGTAATAAAAACAAAATGTGTCGTGGGTATTTTTTAATTTTTAATTTAATGTTATTATTGATTTGTATACAATGTAAACTTAGTTGTGAAAGTATTAAGACGAGACGCCGGTGAACACTAGCGCCACCATCAGTTAAAAATCATTATTCACTGAAAACACAAGTTATCAAAAATCCCTGTTATGTAATTAAGGTTTCTGGATCCGAAGTTAATTTTAGTCATAACTAGCTGTCCCGGCGAACTCCGTACCGCCTGAACCTGCACTTTACTCACCGTTTAAACCTTCCCTGAACTTCCACAAATATTTCAAGACCAAAATTAGCCAAATCGGCCCAGACATTCTCAAGTTTTAGCGAGATTAACGAACAGCAATTGATTTTTATATATATAGATAAAAGATAAATTATTAAACTATAGTTCCATATAGTTACAAATTGCAAAACTGCTAAAAGTGGCCGTTTTAAGCAGTTTTCCAATTTGTAATTATATGAAACTATTATTTAATAATTAAATATGTTTAAAATAAACTTTAGATCCAGAACCGTAATTACATAACACGGATTTTTGATAACTTGTGTTTTCAGTGAGTAATGATTTTTAAATGATAGTGGCGCTAGTGTTCACCGAGGTATCACCTTAATATGGTTCAAGTTTTCATATCCAGAACCATAATTACAGATATCTTGATGTAGCTGTTTTCTATTCAAATCTCAGAATACACGCCCGAACCTGAAGCCTCGAGACCAATGATGTCGGACGGCAGTACATCATCATCGTCATCATCATCAGAACCGCTGCTGTGCGCCAGCAGACGAGCGCAGGCAGCGCGCGCCGCCCTCACCAGAGACACCGACGATGACGATAGCGACGCCCCGCTCTACACTCACACCAAGGGTGAGTCATCATCGTCATCATCATCATCACCGGTGATGATAAAGCTCCGTTTGTGCCTTTCAGTATTACTCGGTCATAATGACTAATATCGGAAGGCCGAAAGTAGAGGATGTTCAAATTTAAAATTGTAATTTCGGCTGAAGCTTGTACAGAACTTTTCTTCCTCTTAAGAGGAAACAACAAGAATGCGTTCGCAGAACGAATGAAAATGAATACATTGGCTTTCCGAGCAAGAGGAAGAAAAGTTAATAACTTCTCCGTGTAATACTCTCCTTGTGTACTCGTCCAGGCAAAGGTGTGGGGAAGAAGAGTAAAAGCGGCAGCGGCAGCACCGAGCCCGTCGCCGGCAGCAGCCGCGCCAGGTCGCACTGTGAGTACAGACAGACATACAAACATACATACTGTTGCATTCTTGATAAAATTTTGGTTTTTAACAACTAATATCAAGTTGATACAGTTTTTGCTAATTATAATTTGAAAGAATTAACCATGGAATCTGGATTCAGCAAAGCAGACAGTAATAATTTGCCCAGAATCGATGCCTGCGATGTTATGCTTGGAATTTTTTTCGCGTCGAACAGTAACTTTTGCTCATCTGAATTTCGCAATGTTAAAACTTCCTTGTAAGTATAAAATATTTATTATAAGCTTAAATGCTATGTGATATTTCAGTTCGGTACACTAGAACTTAATGTTGTGACGTACATTTTGCAAGATACTGTTTACTATTTTACTGTTCCCTTCATATGATACTCCATATAATTAGTCATATCATTTGGCAACTAGAATAATAAAAAGAGTATGTTTGTAACATTAATTAGAAAACTAAAATGAAACGTTCACTCCTAAAAGTGAAACAACTTAACCTGAACTCATGTATTTATTATTTAGAAAATAGGGATTCTACAAAACACATCTAGTTTGCTCGAATTAAGTAATAGATTGTATTGTGTGAAATACTTAATCAAAATGATCTTCACAAAAATACATTCTTGAACCTGTTGATAAAGTTTGTTTGTTTGTAATATCTTTATTGCTTTAAAATACATAGTAAATAGAACATTATTAAAATCAGAAGACAATGGCGGACTTATCCCAGGAAGGGATCTCTTAGCATAAAGTATGATCTCTAAAGTATGAGCATCATCTCTTCTTGCAAGTTTTAGCCACTTTTTCCGTATTTCTCCATTGTTTGGAACATATATAAATAACTTGTTTGGCGTTTTTATAGTCGTGCTATCACACTGGGGCACTATACAGTACTTATAATATGAGAAATTTATTTTTAAACGATTAAAACTAGCTATAACGTACGAAGACACGATCGCTCTTTGGTTTGTTTCGCACGGCGTGACGTCATTCAAGACGCCATGACAGTCTTGTGCGTTTTGGAACCAAATTGAAAAATGGTTTTTTAAAACGCGAAATTTATAATGTAAACGCTCGATTAAAAATAAATAAACCTTTTTTTTCGATAAAATGCCTAATAAGCTAAAATATTAAGCAGTTATTGAAATTTTGTCAACTAGCCTATTGTACCAATCGCTAAAAGTTAATCAGCCAATTGCTAAAGTGAATTGTACTAATCGCTAAAATATTTAATTATACCAATCGCTAAAAAGTGAATTCTATCAATCGCTAAAAGTTAATCAGCCAATTGCTAAATTGTACCAATCGCTTATAAGTGAATTGTACCAATCGCTAAAAAGTGAATTGTACCAATCGGTAAAAGTTAATCAGACCAATTGCTAAAGTGAATTTTACCAATCGCTAAAAAGTGAATTGTACCAATCGCTAAAATGTGAAGTGTACCAAAAGTTAATCAGACCAATTGCTAAAAAGTTAATTGGACCAAGTGCTTAAAAGTTGATCAGTCAAATCGCTAAAAAGTTAATTAGACAGCTAAAAAGTGAATTGTACCAATCGCTAAAAGTTAATTAGACCAATCGCTAAAAAGTGAATTGTACCAATCGCTAAAAAGTTATTTGGACCAATTGCTAACAAGTGAATTGTACTAATCGTTAAAAAGTGAATTGTACCAATCGCTAAAAAGTGAATTGAACCAATCGCTAAAAAGTGAATTGTACCAATCGCTAAAAGTTAATCAGTAGTGGGTCTGAAATCGCCACTTTAGCAATTCATCTGATGGAATTAATATTACGAATTCTTTAGCAATTCTGTAGCAATTCTTCTATTTTTTGTAAACTGGCCAACTAAACTTTGCAATTCCTCTTCAAAAAAAATGATAGAAATAGGAATTGCTAAATCGCTAAAAGTGAATTGTACCAATCGCTAAAAGTTAATCAGACCAATTGCAAAAGTGAATTGTACCAATCGCTAAAAAGTGAATTGTACCAATCGCTAAAAGTTAATCAGTAGTGGGTCTGACATCGCCACTTTAGCAATTCATCTGATGGAATTAATATTACGAATTCTTTAGCAATTCTGTAGCAATTCTTCTATTTTTTGTAAACTGGCCAACTAAACTTTGCAATTCCTCTTCAAAAAAAATGATAGAAATAGGAATTGCTAAATCGCTAAAAGTGAATTGTACCAATCGCTAAAAGTTAATCAGACCAATTGCTAAAAAGTTAATTGGACCAAGCGCTTAAAAGTTGATCAGTCCAATCGCTAAAAAGTTAATTAGACCGCTATAAAGTGAATTGTACCAATCGCTAAAAGTTAATTAGACCAATCGCTTAAAAGTGAATTGTACCAATCGCTAAAAAGTTATTTGGACCAATTGCTAACAAGTGAATTGTACTAATCGTTAAAAAGTGAATTGTACCAATCGCTAAAAACTGAATTGTACCAATCGTTATTAAGTGAATTGTACCAATCGCTAAAAAGTGAATTGTACCAATCGCTAAAAGTTAATCAGTAGTGGGTCTAAAATCGCCACTTTAGCAATTCACCTAATGGAATTCATATTACGAATTCTTTAGCAATTCTGTAGCAATTCTTCTATTTTTTGTAAACTGGCCAACTAAACTTTTCAAAAAAATTGATAGAAATAGGAATTGCTAAATCGCTAAAAGTGAATTGTACCAATCGCTAAAAGTTAATCAGACCAATCGCACTTGAACCATCATAACATTCCCAGTGTCGTACTCGTCGTCGCTAGAAGTGCCGACAGCGCGCGCCTCGTCGGCCTCGTCGGCCTCGGCCGGCAGCGGCTCGGAGGCCGACCTCTACGAGGCGGAGGTCGCCGACCTCGCCTACACCGACACCGCCAAACACGAGGTCGGTATTGTACACCTTGCATCGTTGAGAAAGAAATCCTGAAATGCATAGGTACAAAACATGGTCATGGTAAAGTCGTGGTCGCACCTATTGTTAATCTATACTAATATTATAAAGCTGATGAGTTTGTTTGTTCGTTCGTTCGTTTGTTTGTTTGTTTGAACGCTTATAACATGGGAACTATTGGTCGGATTTGAAAAATTCGTTCTGCATATGATAGCTTGATTCTTGGAAAAGGTTATAGGCTATAGTACATACACACCAAGGGCGAGTGAAACCGCGGGGAACAGCTAGTGGATGATAAGAACACCTTTAAATAAACATTGTTGGTATACACTATATATGGTCATGGTAAAAGGTTTCACCCACTATATAGGGTGCAACCTTTTACCATGACCATTTTTAAACCTAATTCATTTCTGGATTTCTATCTCAATTATTTCCTTGTTTCATCCGTAGTAGTCGGGTTATAGTTTTTTAACTTAATTTTTATTCAACATCTACCATTATAAATTTCACATCTGAAATAAATTATTATATATATATGAACGCTAAGATGTGTATGAATGTGTGTCTGTCTGTGTGTTGCAGCGTCGGAAACGACGGCGCATCTCCAGCGAGAGTGCGAGTGCAGCGGGGATCGGCCTGCGGCACAAACGGTCAGTACTTATTACATTTGTACTCTTGAATCTTATTTTATTAATTCCAACTTCCCAACTAAATGTTTATTTATATTATTAATATGTTAAATGTTAAATGCCAAAATGAGTTGGTTTGTTTGTTTCGCTTTCACGCCCTATATACTGAACCAATCTTCCTGAAATTTCGCATACACATAGCTAGGAGTATTGAGAAGGACATAGAGTGCCTTTCATCCCGGGAAAAAGCACTGTTCCTGAGGGAAAATCATGCGGTTGAAGCCGCGGGCAAAAGCTGGTCTGACAATAAAGATGATTCCGTGCTTCGGAAGGCACGTTTAGCCGTTGGGCCCGACTGCCATCTGGTGGTCGTTAAAGGAACCACGTCAGAGGCCGAGGGTTTTGAAAGAACTGACACCAGGGTGTGTATGATCGATTGACTGTGACCCCTACACGAAATGATGGTGACCACTGCTATTATTTCAAATCAAATCACTTTTATTTGCAGTAAATAGGGTTACAATGTTCTTAAATATAATAGATTGTAGGGTTAGTGTTTGTTTCCTATTTAGTCAAAATTACTTAGCATGCAAAATTTTATAAATGTATATACATCGATTATTTAATTAATGTCTTATTATTATTATTATTTTTTAATTCAGATTCACTACCAATTTATTTGGATATCTAACGCCTGAATACTCAAACGATACTAAATTTTGAGAGCTGCTCAAGTTTCATGCTGTCGCGCTGAACGTCAACGATATGACAGTGACAGCATGATACTTGAACAGCTCTCAAAATTGAGTAGCGTTTAGTATTCGAACATTAGACTCTTTTTCGAAAGATCTTCAGTTCTTTAAAATTTATTTCAATTTCCATGCACAAATATACCAACCTCAAGCATGTAGATACATGCAAGTGACAATATGTTCTAAACATTTCTATGTTATATTATATTGTTTTTTATAGATAAATTATCCGAATAGACATGTTTTGACGCGGATTTAGTTCCAGCAGCGTATTCTCTTTTCTTACTTTCGATTCATACATGTAAACTACACCACACCTTATTAGAAATGTATTGCGTAGTTTACAACAAAGCCACTTAATATTATCGATCAATAACAGTGGCAATAAATGACACAATCAAATTCCCCGTCCATTTTATTGTGTGAAAACCAAACTAGTGACGTTTTTCGTGCGCTATGCCACTTCTTAAGGTGATACCTCGGTGAACACTAGCGCCACCGTCATTTAAAAATCATTACTCACTGAAAACACAAGTTATCAAAAATCCCTCTGCTGTAACTAAGGTTCTGGATCTGAAGTTAATTTTAAACAATTAAATTATAATTCCTTATAGTTATAAATTGCATTATTGCTTAAAACGTCCACTTTTAGCAGTTTTGCAATTTGTAACTATATGAAACTATAATTTAATAATTGAATATGATTAAAATTAACTTCAGATCCAGAACAATAAATACAGCAGAGGGATTTTTGATAACTTGTGTTTTCAGTGAGTAATGATTTTTAAATGACGGTGGCGCTAGTGTTCACCGAGGTATCACCTTAATACTTCTAAATTAAATGGTTCTAAAATATTGAAATAAGGTGTGCAAGATTCCATGATCCATTGATGTTATACCGGTACGGTTGTATGTACAGCCGTCGTTCGCGTACGCGTGCATCATGGTCCGAATCGGGCTCGTCGTCGTCCAACGACAACTTGCCGCTGGACGGTCGTAGGTACGAGTCGGACCACTCGTACCGGCCGCGGTACTCGAGCGACGACGACGCGCCGCTGCAGCTCATCAGGTCAGTCTCATCATCATCATCATCCGGTGATGACTTACCACTGGGAGGTCGTAGGTACGAGTCGGACCACTCGTACCGGCCGCGGTACTCGAGCGACGACGACGCGCCGCTGCAGCTCATCAGGTCAGTCTCATCATCATCATCATCCGGTGATGACTTACCACTGGGAGGTCGTAGGTACGAGTCGGACCACTCGTACCGGCCGCGGTACTCGAGCGACGACGACGCGCCGCTGCAGCTCATCAGGTCAGTCTCATCATCATCATCATCCGGTGATGACTTACCACTGGGAGGTCGTAGGTACGAGTCGGACCACTCGTACCGGCCGCGGTACTCGAGCGACGACGACGCGCCGCTGCAGCTCATCAGGTCAGTCTCATCATCATCATCATCCGGTGATGACTTACCACTGGGAGGTCGTAGGTACGAGTCGGACCACTCGTACCGGCCGCGGTACTCGAGCGACGACGACGCGCCGCTGCAGCTCATCAGGTCAGTCTCATCATCATCATCATCCGGTGATGACTTACCACTGGGAGGTCGTAGGTACGAGTCGGACCACTCGTACCGGCCGCGGTACTCGAGCGACGACGACGCGCCGCTGCAGCTCATCAGGTCAGTCTCATCATCATCATCATCCGGTGATGACTTACCACTGGGAGGTCGTAGGTACGAGTCGGACCACTCGTACCGGCCGCGGTACTCGAGCGACGACGACGCGCCGCTGCAGCTCATCAGGTCAGTCTCATCATCATCATCATCCGGTGATGACTTACCACTGGGAGGTCGTAGGTACGAGTCGGACCACTCGTACCGGCCGCGGTACTCGAGCGACGACGACGCGCCGCTGCAGCTCATCAGGTCAGTCTCATCATCATCATCATCCGGTGATGACTTACCACTGGGAGGTCGTAGGTACGAGTCGGACCACTCGTACCGGCCGCGGTACTCGAGCGACGACGACGCGCCGCTGCAGCTCATCAGGTCAGTCTCATCATCATCATCATCCGGTGATGACTTACCACTGGGAGGTCGTAGGTACGAGTCGGACCACTCGTACCGGCCGCGGTACTCGAGCGACGACGACGCGCCGCTGCAGCTCATCAGGTCAGTCTCATCATCATCATCATCCGGTGATGACTTACCACTGGGAGGTCGTAGGTACGAGTCGGACCACTCGTACCGGCCGCGGTACTCGAGCGACGACGACGCGCCGCTGCAGCTCATCAGGTCAGTCTCATCATCATCATCATCCGGTGATGACTTACCACTGGGAGGTCGTAGGTACGAGTCGGACCACTCGTACCGGCCGCGGTACTCGAGCGACGACGACGCGCCGCTGCAGCTCATCAGGTCAGTCTCATCATCATCATCATCCGGTGATGACTTACCACTGGGAGGTCGTAGGTACGAGTCGGACCACTCGTACCGGCCGCGGTACTCGAGCGACGACGACGCGCCGCCGCAGCTCATCAGGTCAGTCTCATCATCATCATCATCCGGTGATGACTTACCACTGGGAGGTCGTAGGTACGAGTCGGACCACTCGTACCGGCCGCGGTACTCGAGCGACGACGACGCGCCGCTGCAGCTCATCAGGTCAGTCTCATCATCATCATCATCCGGTGATGACTTACCACTGGGAGGTCGTAGGTACGAGTCGGACCACTCGTACCGGCCGCGGTACTCGAGCGACGACGACGCGCCGCTGCAGCTCATCAGGTCAGTCTCATCATCATCATCATCCGGTGATGACTTACCACTGGGAGGTCGTAGGTACGAGTCGGACCACTCGCACCGGCCGCGGTACTCCATCTATTTAACCAGATCATGTTCCTGTGGGTCTGGTTTCCCTGTATAAAGGGTTACGGAGGTCAGACACAGTTGCTCTATGGTAATAACCAGAACCATGATTAATAGCGTACTTTTAGCTCCGAAGCTTAAGCTGAAGATAAAGCCGGGAAAACACGCTCATATCTGACAGATGCATTGAAAATCTTTCGTTATATTCAATTTGTTAAATTTATATTGTTTTTGTAAATTAAACTTATATCTTTACAATTTCAAATATCTATTTATTGACAGACAACGTCAACAAAACGCCCGCGCGTCGACGTCCGACGTCGCTGGACCTTCCACCTCGCACCACCGGAGACGGAAGCCGGTGAGTGATTCATTAAATAATTAATTAAACAATTGATTGCAACATTTACGTAAATAAATAATTATATAGGGACAAATCACACAGATTGAGTTAGCCCCAAAGTAAGTTCGAGACTTGTGTTATGGGATACTAACTCGAAGATAATATATTTTATAACAAATACATATATAGATAAACATCCAAGACCCAGGTCAATTTTTCATCTTGACCTGACCGGGGATCGAACCCGGGACCTCCTGAGTAGCGGTCAGGCATGTATTTAAATATATCATTTAAATTGTACAAAATTGGAAATAAAATTTGGGTGGGTTGCACCAATGTACCAGTTATCGTAACAGTTAAAGTCAAATGTAACAGTAACATTACTGTTATAACTATAACAGTTGAAGCGACATACGTTGCACCGTCGTATTTTGTAGCATAGTTAGTTACCAGGGTTACAAGTATAATGACGTCCGTGGAGGTTATTCGACCCGTCTGACAGATAAGTTGACAATAACAATAGCGCTAACCGGTCAAGTTTGGGCGGTTACGGTTAGCGTAAAAGTTATGACGTATTTTGACGATTGACAAAATGTTACAACCCATTTTTCACCTAACCGGTACTTTGACTACACAGTTATTGTTATAAAAAGTTAGAGCAACCCAGCCTTAGTATATGTATTCAACTTATGCTATTTCTAGTGTTTCTTTATTTGACGACCTCCGTGGCGTAATGGTTAACATGCCTGACCGCTACTCAGGAGGTCCCGGGTTCGATCCCCGGTCAGGTCAAAATGAAAAAAGATCTTTTTCCGATTGACCTGGGTCTTGGATGTTTATCTATATATGTATTTGTTATAAAATATAGTATCGTTGAGTTAGTATCACATAACACTAGTCTTGAACTTACTTTGGGGCTAACTTGATCTGTGTGACTTGTCCCTATATATTTATTTATTTATTTCTTATGCTGATCCCGTCTGTGTTGTTATTTTTTTATACAATTTAGTAGACAAACAGGCATACGGCCCGCCTGATGGTAAGCGGTCACCGTAGTACATGGACGCCTGTAACACTAGGAGTGTCACGTGCGCATTGCCGGCCCTTGAGGAATCTTTTAAAGCTCTTTTTAAAAGACTCCATGTTGTAGTCTCTAGGGAATACCATGGCTGGGAGATTCCACATTCTTACCGTACGTGGGAGAAAATTCCTCTAAAAACGCACTGTACGGGACCCTTTGTATAATGACGCATAAGTTTGTTTGTTTGAACGCTTATAACTTAAGAACTACTGGTCGGATTTGAAAAGTCTTTCTGCATAATGATAGCCTGACTCTTGGGGAAGGTTATAGGTACATACACCAAGGACGAGTGACACTGCGGGGAATAGCTAGTTGATATGATAAAACTTGTTTATTTGTTGGTTTATACGGCTTATAACTATACAACGATTGGTCGGATTAGAAAAATTCTTTCTGCATACGTTAGCCTGGTTGTCTGGGAAGGTTATAGGCTATAGTACATACATCACATGCGAGCAAAGCCGCGGGGACAGCTAGTATAACGTAACGTACCGTCCAGGCCGTGTCCCTTCGCGCTCGAGGCTCGCCGCGTCGATACAACGAGGACAGCGAGGAGGACTCCGCGCTTGCCATCAGCAAGCGGCTGCAACACGCCGCGCGGCAGCGACAGCGGCACACTCAGGTTCGGTTTTTATTTTCTTCCTCCAGGAAAATATTACACAGTTTGTGACAGACTAAGAATATTACGCAGATTGTGACAAACTAACACAGGTTGTGACAGACTACGAATATTACAGTTTGTGACAGTTACACAGGTTGTGCCAGACTACGAATATTACACAGTTTGTGACAGACTAAGAATATTACACAGGTCGTGACAGACTAAGAATATTACACAGGTTGTGCCAGACTACGAATATTACACAGGTCGTGACCGACTAAGAATATTACACAGGTCGTGACAGACTAAGAATATTACACAGGTCGTGACAGACTAAGAATATTACACAGGTTGTGCCAGACTACGAATATTACACAGGTCGTGACCGACTAAGAATATTACACAGGTCGTGACAGACTAAGAATATTACACAGGTCGTGACAGACTAAGAATATTACACAGGTCGTGACAGACTAAGAATATTACACAAGACTAACTCCAATTCAAATTCAAATCAAATTGTTTATTCTCAATTTTCACTTATTGACGTCAATCATTACCTAAAATTAAGTTTACCACCACTTCCAAAGCGCAAGTGGAGAAGAAGCGGCGCCACAAACTCCACTGCAGCATTTTCTCTAGAACGTCAATTTACAAAATTTGAGTCATGTTTTATTCGAATATGTATTTCAATTTGGCATACAGTATTGGACTTGGTCATCAGTGTGTAATTAAACATGATATGATATAATATAATAGTGATTTAAAGATGAGCATGTCTGGCTAACCGCAGGGTCTGCGGGTGGCTGTGTCGGCCCACAACAACGACCACAATTACTTCAACGGCCATAATGGTGAGTTTTCGGGATAAAAAGTACCCTTTGTGTTAATCCAAGTTATCAGCTATCTAAATCAAATCACTTTTATTTTTATTCCCTGTACACCTGTAGTTTGTGGACTGATAATTGGAAGAGATCGATCAGTGCCCTCCGTGTTCAATATAATAATGCGTTTAGGGCACTGTTGGGGTTGCCGCGATGGTGCAGTGCATCTGGGCGTCGATTCTGCTAATGTTAAGTCAAAATCGTGTCAAAATAGTGTTTCAATTGTAGTGCTTTTTACACACTATTTACAAGAATTATGACAGTATGATGTGATGTGAATGTAGTGTGGGTTGTGGCTATCAGAAGTGATGCAAAAAAAATATACATTTCTTGTAACTAGTGTGTAAAAAAGCAGAACAATTGAAACACTATTTTGACACGATTGTGACTTAACGTTAGCAGAATCGACGCCCTGGTATGTTTGCGGATGCTCATGTAGATGGCTTTAATGCAGTGCTCCGCAAACGGAGTGCGGCGACACTGCGCCGACTGCGTGGCGGCACCAACACTATCCTAAGCATGATAGCAGATAGGCTGGACAGTCGCTTTACAAAGCACTGGATCAACCAGCACCTTAGTATAGGTTCCTACTAACATAGATATTAAGATACCTTAAATTTCAAGATTACCTGTTACTAACCAATTATGGACTTAAATGGTCTGAAATAAAAGATTTTTATTTTATTTATTTTTTTATTTCCAGTACGTAAATAGAGTTTACAATGTTCTTAAAATATTTGTGGGTTAGTGCTTATGTCCTATTTAGCTTGCAAATTTTATAAATGTCTGTCTACGCATCGATTATTTAATAAAATACCAAGTTAATTAAATACCAAATTTCATAAAAATTTGCCCAGCCAGAATTTAGTTCTTAGAAACAAATTAAGCACTGACTAATTTTCTTATTCCAAAGCCTTATTTGCTGATATCAGCGTGTCTTTAAATAGACTTCATCCAGATTTTTCCATATTTCCATATCATTTTGCATTTACATGCTTATTTTATTTTATTTTTTACTTTATATTGTCATGTAATGTTTACGGCTAGCAACCCATCACTATTGATTTCCTGTTTCAACTATCATCATGCTAAACGTGGCCGAAGGTCTTATGGCCCTAGGCTTTGTCTACCCCGCATGGGTAAAGACGTGACTATATGTATGTATATATTCTTTATTTGCATAAATGTAGGTAAAACAATGGATGTGAGTTAAGTAATATTTCAATTAATTAGTACGTTTTCCCCCCACTAGGCTCCCTCCCGGGCCCGAGCTCCCGCTCCCTCTCCCCCACTCCCCCCGCAGCCCCGCTGTCCATCTCCTCGCGAGGGAGAGTGAGGAAACTCACCGCCAAGGCAAGGGGGCTGCTACGGGACTGAGGAAACTCACCGTGTAAATCATATGGCTGCCGAGGGAGTGAAGATACTCACTATTACCAAGGCGGTTGCTTAAAAGTGGGGAAACTCACCGTAAATCGTACAGGGAGCTTAGGGAGTGAGGTAACTCACCGTTGAAGCAATGCGGTCGCTTAAGGAATGAGAAAACTCACTGTAAAACGTAGAGGGCTGCTGAGGAAGTGAAGAAACTCACTGATTAAGCAAGACAGTCTCTTAGGTAATGATGAGACTTACCATAAAACGTAGAAGGCTACTAAGGGAGTGAGGAAACTCACCGTTGAAGCAATGCGGTCGGTTAACGAATGAGGAAACTCACCGCCTAGACAACTGATTACTTTTACTCATAAGGACACTCACCACCAACTGATACTAGTTCTAGTTGTCTTCATGTGATAGATTGTGAATTAGGAAAATAATTTTGTATATATTACTGAATCTTATTTAAGCGTCTTTCCGGTCGCATCCTAAGCCGGATTGGTTCTTAACTTGGGACCTGATAAAACAAAATTTGTTAATATTTTGTAATGTACTTAACTCATGTAAAATGATGTAGCATTACTTCTGCAGCCGCCTGCTTGACGTCAATGCTGTTGATGGCGGAATCTGCCTCGTGTCGTAATGTTGTGAATCTGAAATAGTTGAGCGCGAGTGACGAGAGTGATGAGTGTGGAGGAAGCGAGGGAGGTCTGTAAGGATCTTAACAAGTGGACATCTTTAGTCTTTGTCTGCCCCTGCGGCAAACAGGCATTATTTTATACGGTTTTACTATGACCTTTAAAAGCGATCGAGTGAGCGAGATGTCGCTATATACGTATTGTGCCATCTCGCTTACTCGGTTTTGGATAGTTTTGAGAGGTCATTGTAACCCCCATGTATGTATTTAAGACGATACCTCGGTGAACACTAGCGCCACCGTCATTTAAAAATCATTATTCACTGAAAACACAAGTTATAAAAAATCCGTGTTATGTAATTAAAGTTCTGGATCTGAAGTTTATTTTAAACATACTTAATTATTAAATTATAGTTACCTATAGTTTCAAATTGCAATATTGCTTAAAACTGCCACTTTAAGCAGTTTTGTAATTTACAACTATAGGGAACTATATTTTAATAATATAATATGATTAAAATTAACTTCAGATCCAGAGCCTTAATTGTATAACAGGGATTTTTGATAACTTGTGTTTTCAGTGAGTAATGATTTTTAAATGATGGTGGCGCTAGTGTTCACCGAGGTACCACCTTAAGCTACGTTTATTTAGCCGCCTTTTACAAATAAAGCGGTATCTGTTCTTAATCTGGATACCATGTAAATATTAATCTTGTGACGTTATACTTATATTATACATAGGAAAGATTTGTATTTTTCTGTGTATGTTTGTAATAATTAACTCAAAAACTACTGAGCCGATTTCTAAAATTGTTTTACCATTGGAAAGCTAATATTCACCCTGAGTGACATAGGCTATGTATGTACCACGGGCGAAGCCGAGTGGACTGCCAGTATTTATAATGTAAGTGATGGTAGTTGGTGAATTGAGTTGAAATGAATTTATAGTTGTAAGTGACTATTTTTATGAAAATATGATCAGAGGCGAACGAATTTTGAGTGATTTTTCTCGTTTTCTCAATATCTAATCCATCCATATGTTGCAGCTTTTAGGATACCCTTTTTAAGATCCGATCCGTCCGAAACATTTGTCAAAAATTATATTAAACGACTTTAATTTAGTTTTTATTAAAAAAAAAATTGAAAAACTGATATATGGTCTTTGAACCCGACTACGGCGAAGACAAAAAGAAAGGGTAATGATTTAACCAGTCTATGTTAGTATGACCATGTTCATTTTTGTACATGTGTTTCTGGATATCACTATCACTACATAGTATAAAACAAAGTCGCTTTCTCTGTCCCTATGTCCCTTTGTATGCTTAAATCTTTAAAACTACGCAACGGATTTTGATGCGGTTTTTTTAATAGATAGAGTGATTCGAGAGGAAGGTTTTTATGCCCATGCGAAGCCGGGGCGGGCCGCTAGTATATAGTATAATTTTCTTGTTTCGTCCGTTTTAGAACTTACGTAGTCGGGTTGTTAAGTTTTTGAATTTTTCTATTTTTCGAAAAACACATATGAAAGTAATTTTTTTTGTACTTTTGCGGCAATGGAGCCCAACGTCAATCCTTCTTGGGTATCCTGTTCTGTTGAAATGCTGATATCATAATTACATTGTTTTAAAAATAAATATAAAAAAAAGTGATGTGGATATCGAATAATTGTATATAATTAGTATTAGTGTGTTGGTTTTTAAACAAGCTTGTATGTTTGTGTACATTTTGTGTTTCGTCCGACGCAATGTCGTCAGTGATTAGTACCTGTTTATTAGTTTAATAACTTTCAGCAGATTTGTCACACACATAGACAATCTCGGAAACCAATCGTCTTTGTTCAGTAAAATTATTTTCAATGTACAGTGGCCCTTTACACACACCTACACCTATAACCTGTACACTTACACCAGGAAATATTTATAAATTGTAAGCAAATCCAGGAAATATTTATAAATTGTAAGCAAATCATTTGTGAAAATTAATCGCGTCACGTCTGCGGTCTGGCTAATATTGTAATTAAGTCTTAATTTAGTATATAAAGTTATAATATTTTGTTAATATTATCCAGTCGTCGAGAGAATAAACGGTGTACACTTCACCTCGTCTCTCATTTCCTGCCATAAGGCCCACTGTACTTATGGTCCAAAGTTTATTATTCTAAATCAATGTACCTCATGATATTATGTGTGAAAAAATCTTATTTTACTATTTAAAAGGTAATTGCAAATGCTATTAAAAAAAAGAATCTGTATTGTATTTTTGTTTTGTTTGTGGCAACAATGTACTGACTTTCCGTTTTTCTTGTTGGCAATACCTTAAATACTAAAGTGTCTATTGCGTTCATTCATAGATTTAAAAAAAAAATTGTAAGATCGCGCGCGATTCCAAAAAATTCTTCGATTGCGTTGGATTTGGAGCGTACAGAACAACAGATATGGACAACAAATTCTGAATTTGTAATTTTATTTCCGATCCTGTACAACCCAATGATCTAATTATGTAATTGGTTTATTTATTAATTCATTCTGACTTTCGTTACACTTCGATTTCGACACAGTGTAGGCCCAGCGTTGTATGTAAAACGGAATTATGAAAATGAAATCGCGGCCGAACCGAGTATAATAAAATTAATTTAAAAATATATATGTGGTAATCATTCATTATGCCAGTATTTCGTATTATTTCAAATCAAAATAGGTTTTTTTTCTTAAATACAGACTGACATTTGTAAGCTAAACTGCGCAAAGTAATACTAATTTTATATCTATGGACTGAGAACAGTAGAAAAATTCGATGCTCGCGGGGTAAAATATCAGCTAGGGTTGGGATTTGCGCGTGCTGTGTCTCCTTTATCGATAGTCGTGTATATCGTTAATCTTCCCCAAGAATCAGGCAAAAATAAGCAAGCAGACACAATTTTTTCAAATCCAACCAGTAACAAACAAACTTCAGCAATTAGTTGGAATAATTAAATAAAATTCGTTACTTATTGCCCCGCGGGCATCATCAAGTCTTAAGCACTAATCTATGTAGGTAGGTACCTATTAAGTATAATGTTAAGAATTGTGAAATGTAAATATAGATATAAGTGATGTGATATAGCGTATGATATGATACCAAACTGAATAAATTGAATATTTTGCAAAAACTTTTTTTATTCCCATTTTTGTATTGGTAAATGTAACTTTGATTATGTAGGGCTAAAATAAATAAGAAATATAAACTGAGATATTTTTATTGTATTCAGAAGACACATGAGAGCTGAAATCTTGAAGTAAGATGACAAAGAATCATATTTAAAATAGACAAGTTTTGATTACTAAAAATGAAGATACTAATACAGGCAGGCTTAAAAGCTACCTGATGGAAAGCGGTAACCGTAGTCTGGCTAAATCTTAAAATAATAAACCACAACGTGTAGTATATGAAGAGTACGACGAGATTTCTATGGCCTTTACCTAAGCTTTGCAAGCTGGCGTCTGTAGTTAGAATCTTACGGAAAACATACTATATAATAAAATCATAGATTTAGAACTACTACACGCTACGTTGTTTACTATAAATCACTGTAGAAAATCTTCGTTGTTTAAAGTTGACAATGGTTGAAAACAGAAAAAAAAAATATTTTTTATCATTTTTGGCCTTGAGTACATCAAGCATTCGTGCAAAGCCCTTCACTATTTAGGCACACGTCATTCAATATTGTTTACGGACGGTTGTTTTCTTTCATGTCAATGTCACAAACGACAAATTTCAGCACACATCAACATATATACAACTCAACCGAGAATCCAAGTTTCTAGAAGAATTTTGATTTTATTTAAAATATAATAAAACATAAATTTTTAATTTTAGTTTCGAAAACAGTGATTTTTGTCTCAGTGCATCGTAATCGAAAACTAGCATTCGTGTCCCAATATAACTACAGGAAGGCGATAAGCTTTCAGTCTTCCCACGCAATACAAAATAACATGGATCCTTTGATAGAAGAGGAAATCGTGATGGAACCGGAACCCAGGTCGTGGTTCAACCCATTCACATTCGGTAAGTACCTATGAGGCCCAGCCTGTTATCTTGTTCCTTTTTTATCTTATACAAAACAAAATATATTTTTACAAATATAAGCAATTTAGTTTAATTTAGGACAAGTATAGAAACAATAAGGTACAAGAGGGCGACCTTATCGCCTCAGCAATCTCTTCCAGGGAAACCTATTTTTTACCATACACATCTTGGTTGAGGCACAGAATTAGTAATAGTACTACGTTGAGGTACCACATCTAATCTTTTTGCTAATAACACAAAAATACAGTTTTGCTCAGAGAAATTGTTTAACATGATGCCAAGTGCACCTTTCGCTATCCTATAAGCTTCCCCAAGAATCAGGGTGTCATATGCAGAAATAATTTTTCAAATCCGGCTAGTTGATTTTTAATTGTATTCAAAAACTAGCTTTTGCCTGCATGAGAGTCCCTCGGGAACAGTGCTTTTTCCCGGGATAAAAGGTACCCTGTGTCCTTCTCAATACTCCTAGCTATGTGTATGCGAATTTCAGGAAGATTGGTTCAGTAGATAGGACGTGAAGAGGTAAACAAATATACAAACTCACTTTCGCATTTATAATATTAGTATGATGTAAGGTTACAAAACTAACATACTTAGTTTATAAGCACTAAAGATGACTCTTTGTTACTTGAAATAAAAATATCATTTATTCATTGAATAGTGTTATACCTTTTATAGATAAACATTAAATTGTAAATACCTTCCAGTGCTCCAGTTCCTGGCGTCGTACGGCTGGTACCTGGTGGGTGCTGGTGCCGCGGGGCTGTACGTCCTCAACTGGATGCGGCCCAAGGTCAAAAAGTGGCAGGAGGCGAGGGAGGATGCTGAATATCATAAGAGTAAGTCATTCAATAAAGCCTAGTTTATTATATTTTTATTGGACTCATTGCAATTTGGAAATTATGATGAAACTAGCTGTTCCCCGCGGCTTCGCCCCGCGTGGGACTCGGTTATATCGCGCCCAAAAGTAGCCTATGTTTGACCTCAGGTCGTTAACTACATCCCTACCAAATTTCATCACAATCGGTCCAGCAGTTTAGCCGTGAAGAGGTGACAGACAGACTTTCGCATTTATAATATTAGTATGGATGGATTAGTATGGAAGTATGGATTAGTATGAATAACATGTTGACTTATATTTATTGGAAATACACAAACAAATATAACATACACTAACATATACAATAACTTAAAAAAAATAAAAACTAAAGACTTAAATAATACTAAATAAAAATAAAAGAAAAACAAAAATACTTACCTAAAATCATAGAAAAGGTCCATGTGGCAATGTTCCGAAGATGCTGGCAGCATTTCCTCGACTTATATTATCTTTTTAAATTTAACATTTTGTTTTTAATTGTGTATCCTTATAATTGTGTATTTTTTAGACATGTTAGATTTGCACGCCTTACTAAGGAAAAATGTATTCGCACATTCATATTGTTACAACATCATTTTGTACATACATTCATGCAAATAAAGATATTTGATTTGATTTGCTACCGATGAGAATTGTAATAATCAAAGGCCCAGTTTTCTTCCTGTTTCTTGAATAGTAGAGCCAGAATTGAATAAAACTGAACGCTCCATACACATCGATTAAACACTTGTTAAAAATGTTAATGTCTGATGTGAACCAAACAGGACAGCGAAATAAAAAATCATTGTTGTGGGTCATGTACTTTTGACATTTAAAAGTAAGTTCAGACATTGTTAACTACAAACATATCTAACCTCGTGTGGTTTTTGTTTTGTTTAATGAACATAAATAATAATAAAACATTCTCCTAGTTTGAGCCTCAATAATATTTATCCCAACTAATAATACATACATACATACATATAATCACGTCTTTATCCCATGCGGGGTAGACAGAGCCTAGGGTCATAAGACCTTAGGCCACGTTTAGCATAATAGTAGTTGAAACAGGAAATCAATAGTGATGGGTTGCTAGCCGCATCGCCTATGTCATGATACTCATGATTCCCCAACTAATAATATAAATGCGAAAGTGAGTTTGTATATTTTTTCTTCACACTTTACCTACTGAACCAATCTGCTTGAAACTTCTCATACACATAGTTAGAAGTACTGAGAAGGACATAGAGTAGCTTTCATCAATGGAAAAAGCACTGTTCCCGAAATTCAAGCGGGTGAAAGTTAGTTCATTTATATTCTTGAACACATTAGCAGCATAAAAAGCTGATGTGTGTGCATCTTAAGTTGAGATTTCATGAATTGTCTAATATATTTTTAAAAGTGTTGACTGAAGGTGCAGCGATGACACTCTCAGGGAGCCTGTTCCAGTCCGTGACCACATGGTTAGATAAAGAATGTTTTATTTTGCTTTCTTTTAGCTATTGTGCGACACAGTTTTAAAGAATGTCCTCTAAAGATTATTTTTCGAAAGCTGAAACATAGCGCTCAGTTCTGGTGCATCATAATGCGATTTAAGTATTTTAAATTCTCATGCCCGAATACTCAAACTCTACTCAATTTTGAGAGCTGTTCAAGTATCATGCTGTCACTGTCATATCGCTGATTGTTCAGAGCGACAGAATGATACTTGAGCAGCTAACAAAATTGAGTAGCGTTTGGGTATTCAGGCGTCAATTATGTTGACTCTCTGTATACGACAATCTAGTGTTGTTAAATATGTATATGTTTCTGTCGTTTCAGACCCTGATATAGCACTGGCACGTATGGAGGCAATCCAGCGTGCGAGAGAGAGACAGCAACAACTGCTGGAGGAGGCCTCGCAGCGTGCTAAAGAGGAACAGAAACAGGTGACATACATATATATAATCACGTCTTTATCCCATACGGGGTAGACAGAGCCTAGGGTCATGAGACCTTAGGCCACGTTTAGCATGATGGTAGTTGAAACAGGATATCAATAGTGATGGGTTGCTAGCCGCATCGCCTATGTCATGATTCCCCCATTACACGATTCCCATGGTCGACGGTACATTCTATGTTTTTCTTTTTCACCCAGACCAGCATGGAAGGATCTAAGATCTGACACTACATCAACCATTATTAATTGCTTCCGTGGTCTGGTGGTTAAGGCGATTGCCTCAAGACCCAGGGGGTTTTGGTTTCGATTCCCACGGGATGCATACTTTGTTTAGTTGTTTCCAGTTTGGTTAGGACATTGCAGGCTTGAATCACCTGACTGTCTGATAATAAAGATGATTCCGTGCTTCGGAAGGCACGTTAAGCCGTTGGTCCCGGCTGCCATCTGGTGGTCGTTAAAGGAACCACGTCAGCGGCAGAGAGAAGCGGTTCAGAAAAACTCTGACACCAGGGTGTGCATAGTCGATTGACCATATCACCTACACAAAACGATGATGACATTTACGTAATAACATTTATTTGTTAAAAGATTTTTAAACTGTATACCCTCTCAAGTGTTTCTCAACATTCCATCGTAATGGTTAACATGTCTGTCTGCTACTCAGGAGGTCCCGGGTTCGATCCCCGGTCAGGTCAAGATGAAAAATAATCTTTTTCTGATTGACCTGGGTCTTGGATGTACATGTATGTATTTGTTATAAAATATAGTATCGTCGAGTTAGTATCCCACCATAACACAAGTCTCGAACTTACTTTGGGGCTAACTCAATCTGATTTGTCCATTTGTATTTAATATATTTGTTTAACCAAGCCGTGTTGCATCAATTTTTTTATAACAATATGAAACACAAAGTAATAAAATGACGAATTTTCAGCGCGAAGAACGAAAGCGAGCGGAGCTACTAGAGCGGCTCGAGAAATACGGCACAGCCGCTGGTGGCAGGAAACTCGGCAGCGCTGCTGACTCGGGTGAGTTGTATACCACAGACAGAACGCTATGGTACACAGTTGTCTAGTGGTTAAGGCGTTTGCCTGTAAATCCGGGGGTAGTGGGTTCGATTCTCAGAGGAAACATAACAATAATAATATAATAAAAATATTTATTTATTTATTTATTTATTTATTTATCTATTAGCACATATTACAAACTGCAGTCACAAACAATACAGTTAATAAAAGGTTAATTTTGTTTCGAACTAGACTACAATCCTTAGATATATGTGCATAAATGCTTTTATATTACGAAAGACAAGATTATGATAAACAAGGTGTATCAATAACAATGTTGAATTATAGAAGTGCTTACATAATTAAAATTAATCTTAAAAAGATGAACAAAAGGTAACATACATATTAAAGATAGGTATCTACCCGAATACGGTACATTTAGACGCAACAAATGTCATTATAGTGCATCTACATAAATATTGTAAGGAAATTTAACATTACATTTATGGCATAACGGATGTTATAATAGATACGAAAACCGTTTCAACATTTTACGTGACTATAAGTTTCGGTACACCAATTAGGAGACGTGATATTATAAGTACCTACCTATATAGCTTCATAATATAAATAAAATTTATAATAATATAAATAAAGTATACAATAATAAATAAGTAAAGTATAATTATAACACAGAATATATATAATAGTATTATAACGTATAAATAAAATCTATTCAGGATCCTGTGAACCAAGTGCACTCATTACAGCTCGGCGAAATTGGAGCAAGTTCAGATTAAAAATATCCAGGTCACTGTGGTTGACTAGAACATCATTGTATCGGCGACACATGCGGACTATTGGGTTATAATAGGAAGTGTTGTTACTATAGACATGAAGGTTGAACGTATTGTTATTGCGGTTGCGAGATCTAAATCGAGTGTTGAAGTTGAGCAAAGAAAGAAGGAAGGGTGAATCAATTTCAGAATGTACGATTTTGTATAAGGTGATTAAGGAAGTACAGCTACGACGAGACTCTAGCGAGGGTATTTTGAAGTTTCCCAGTCTCTCATTATAAGATTTAAGTTTACGGCTTAACCCACATCGAAAACAGACTATGGCTAAAAGTCTTTTTTGAATTCTTTCAATGTTCTTACGGTGAATTAAATAATATGGTTCCCAGATAACCGAATTGTATTCTAAAATAGACCGCACCAATGTAAAGTATAAATAAATTAGACTGCTGGGGTTCCTAAACGTGAGGGTTGTCCTCGAAATAAAACCAATTAATTTGTTTGCCTTATCAATAATATGGTCATAATGTGAGTGAAAGGTGAGTTTACTGTCAAAGTAAACGCCTAGGTCTTTTGCAACGTCTTTACGGCTCAATGTTTGGCCTCCCAGATCATAATCAAAGTTGAGCGCATGGCGCTTCCAGGTGAATGTTACAACAAAACATTTTTCCACGTTGAGCTTCATCAGATTTTTGTCGCACCAATCACACAATTCATCCAGATCACTCTGAAGTTTTATAGCATCATTAATAGACTCAACAGTAGTGAAGATCTTAAGATCATCAGCATACAACAAACAAGGGCAGGAGATACGTTCAACCAAGTCGTTAATAAAGATAACGAACAACAAAGGACCCAAATGGGATCCTTGTGGAACTCCGGAGGTTACAGTAATTGGACCAGATAAATAACCCTTTATAGCCACAAGTTGACTTCTATTGACAAGGTAAGACTTAAGCCAGCGTAGCAAGGTGCCATGTATACCACCAGCGAGTAGCCTCGAACCCAAGATGAAGTGGTTATTAATCAAGGTACAATACAACAACGTCGTTAAATAATTAATACACTACTATATAACAAACATACTTTGTTTACTTGTTTCCAGTTTGGTTAGGACATTGCAGGCTTGGATCATCTAATTGTCGGATAATAAAGATGATTCCGTGCTAGTCATTAAGGTGATACCTCGATGAACACTAGCGCCACTGTCATTTAAAAATCATTACTCACTGAAAACACAAGTAATCAAAAATCCCTCTGCTGTTATTAAGGTTCTGGACTTGAAGTTAATTTTAAACATATTAAATTATTAAATTATAATTCCCTATAGTTACAATTTGCATTATTGCTTAAAACGGACACTTTTAGCAGTTTTGCAATTTATAACTATAGTGAATTATTATTTAATAATTGAATATGATTAAAATTAACTTTAGATCCAGAACCATAATTACAGCAGAGGGATTTTTGATAACTTGTGTTTTCAGTGAGTAATGATTTTTAAATGACGGTGGCGCTAGTGTTCACCGAGGTATCACCTTAAAAGAACCACGACAGAGGCCGAGAGGCGGTTCCGAAGAAATCTGACACCAGGGTGTTCATGGTCGATTGACAATGTCACCTACACGAAATAATGGTAGTACACCGACCAGATGGTCGGATGACCTGAAGAAGGTCGCAGGCAGGCGCTGGCTGCAGGCCGCGACAACCAGGCGTTTTGAAAATCCTTGGGGGAGGCCTATGTCCATCAGTGGACAGACACAGGCTGAAATTATGATGATACTAATACAGTTATTCAACAGTCATACAAAGACACATGCCGATTTTTAATGTACAGTGAGCTGCAGAGTAATCTGACCCCCTTCAATAGTGATACTTGTGGCATGGGGGTCAGATTTTTCTGCAGACGACTGTACCAAAACTTAAGATGCACACGCATCAGCTTCATATGCTGCTACTGTGTTTAAGAATATAAATAAAAATGTAAAAAAATAAATAAAAATACAGAGTAATGCCCGTACTGAGACATATCGACGCCATCTATCGATCACTTGAGACACTGTGATTCTAAATCCAATAATAACTAGTATCCATACTTCCATACTAATATTATAAATGCGAAAGTCTGTCTGTCTGTCTGCTGTCTGTCTGTCTGTCACCTCTTCACGGCTAAACTGCTGAACCGATTATGATGAAATTTGGTAGGGATGTAGTTAACGACCTGAGGTCAAACATAGGCTACTTTTGGGCGCGATATAACCGAGTCCCACGCGGGGCGAAGCCGCGGGGATCAGCTAGTAGTATTATATATTAGTACTAGCGACCCGCCCCAGCTTCGCATGGGCATAAAAACCTTCCTCTTAAATCACTCTATCTATTAAAAAAACCGCATCAAAATCCGTTGCGTAGTTTTAAAGATTTAAGCATACAAAGGGACATAGGGACAGAGAAAGCGACTTTGTTTTATACTATGTAGTGATACTATAATCTGCGCTAATGGCCCTTCCCCATTCTCTTATCAATATTCAACGCGAATAAACGAGACTAAACACATTTTAGTTTGGTTTTCATTATATACAAGTTTAAATTTATTTTTTGATATTTCAGATTACCTCCCTTTAAGCGGGGGCGCTTCCACTTCAACGTACCGCCCCCCCAAACGATCCAAGTGCGGGGGAGGGGGCTGCGGACGATAAAGGGGGGATGTTTATAAAATAAAACAATATTTATACTTGATTGTATAGAAAAAATGTGTTTCAAATTTAATTTCTTAATGTTTTAGCTTATGAATGTACACGATTGACAAAAAAAAAAACTAAAAATAACCTTTATAATTATTTACAATTTGAGGCAAGGCGCCAAAAATAATAACTGCAATAAAAAAAATATTTTTTTGCGTAAAATTAAAAAATATTTATAAATAATTTTTACCTGATAATACATAATATATTTGACACTTAAATTAATCCTAGTGTGAGCGAGACGAAACTAGAATTGTGTAAAGGGAATAGTTTGTCCCGCTCACACTTCAGGGGGCGTAGCCAAAGTCACAATTTCAACGCTAACGAATGTTGACAAGAACAAAATGTATGTGATTGAAATAAGCTGCGGTAAATCACGTGGTCAATCTTATGTCAATGCCATACTTTTTGTTCTTGTACCTCGTTAACGTTTTGCGATTGTGACTGGCTAAGCCCCTTGTCTACTTATTTGTCGAAAATACGTGATCGCTAGTGTTTGCGTTTGCAAAAACTAATGGTAAACAGGCAGTAAATATGAAATATGTAATACTTAATCTGTAAGGTAGTAGAATTGGTTTTGGATTGTATAATATTGGTTACATATTACATAAATAAAATTATTTATAGTGTTATTTTGATGTTTTATTTAAGTTCTTCATCGCTCGGTGTACGGCCGGGGTACGCTTTAATCATGGTCCCTAGATATGGTAGTTTTATTTAGGTTACTATCTAGCTTGTTTTTGTTGACCTTTCAGCGTTCTGATGGACATGTAGGTTAGTTAGCACGGTGGGCGTCATTAGAAGATTGGTTGTGACACTACGACCCATGTAATCGGTAATGGCACCGACATATACATTCGGGTATGGTGCACGCATCCTATAGCCGTGTTATAATTAATGTGTGGAGTATTTTGTTTCTTTTTCGTTGTTTGTGTAGCTTTACAATAGCAAGGCAAAAAGCTTATTCATTCTCAAAACTCATGGTGTGAGTAACAGGGTCAAACGACCCTGTACATCCTGGTGTCAGTTTTTAGGAACCCCCTCTCGACCTCAGCCGTGGTTCCTTAAACGGCCAATGGCAGCCGGGACCAACGGCTTAACGTGCCTTCCGAAGCACGGGATCATCTTTATTGTCAGACAATCAGGTGATTCAAGCCTGCAATGTCAACCAAACTGGAAACAACTAAACAAAGTAAAATTGCTTCAAGTTGGAATCAAACAAGACGTCTTCGGGTCTATGCAAATGCCATAACCACTGGACAGACGCAATTATAATTTAACTAGCTATAGCTAGTTAAATTATAATTGCGTAATATAATAACAATATGCTATGCCCGCAGCTTCGTCTACGTCATTTTCCCTCGGGAACAGTGGTATCCTATATCCTCAATACTTATCTCACTATGTGCATGCGAAATTTCAGAAAGATTAATAATAAATAATAATAAAAATCTTTATTGAGTTATTTCAATACATTGAAGTACATTAAAACCAGCTGTAAACCAAACGTCTATGGGGCTGTCACTCGGCAACCCACCATCGAACTAGGAACAAACCTGTATCTCAACGGTGTGAAGCTCTGCAACAGCCATAGGGATGGTAGGTACTTAAAATCGAATAGTACAATGTACAGAAACAGTTAATTAAGTGAGAGTATTAACAATTTGAAAACAGTAATTCCCAAACTAGATAAGTCTGTCTTTTGGGAATTATAGGGTAAAGATTGGTTCAGTAGATAGGTCGTGAAAGCGTAACAATAAACTCACATTCGCATCTTTATCTTTACATAGTATAAAACCAAGTCGCTTTCTGTGCCCTTAGTATGAGACGCTAGCGACTGCGTTAGCGATTTAGTATGGCAATCCTGTACAGCGCCTCTGGCGGATAGTAAGGCAACTAAGAAATTCCATACAAAATCCTAACGCAGTCGCTAGCGTCTGCGTTAGGATTTTGAAAAACTCATACTAGGGGCACTGCTGTCTGTTCCTAAGAAGCTTAAATCATCGTAACTACGCAACAACGGATTTTGATGCGGTTTTTTTAATAGAGTGATTTAAGATGAAGGTTTTTATGTAAGCAAAACCTATAATATTCTACCCATGCGAAGCCGGGGCGGGTCGCTAGTTTTTAATATTAGATGGATGTCATTGATTTCGATAATCCGTGACCGCCGCTGTTGCCCGACAGTTTCGCAACTGTTGCGCGATTTGAAAGCCCCATGCTGCGAAACCATTGTTACCAAGAGTCAACAAAAAATAATTCAGAAAGTTGTAGTTCGATAATCAAGATTACTAAAGGTCCGTTGGTGTCACAACCACATTTTACTTTTACGGAATAACTAGCTTTCGGCCGCTTGCATTTCCGTCGGGAACAGTGCTTTTTCTCGAGATGAAAGATACCCTTGCCCCTAGTATGAGTTTTTCTTAACGCAGACGCTAGCGACTGCGTTAGGATTTTGTATTGAATTTCTTAGTTGCCTTACTATCCGCCAGAGGCGCTGTACAGGCTTGCCATACTAAATCGCTAACGCAGTCGCTAGCGTCTGCGTTAAGAAAAACTCATACTAGGGGCACCTATGTCCTTCTCAATACTCCTAGCTATGTGTACCTATGCGAAATTTCAGGAAGATTGTTTCAGTGCCCCTAGTATGAGTTTTTCTTAACGCAGTCGCTAGCGTCTGCGCCTTAAATCTCATACAATAATCACATCAATAAGGAGTAGTACAGAGAGGTGTCGGTAGTTTTTTAATATAAATAGCTATACGATACTGCAGACAGACACACAAACTTAAAACCGCCGTCGTTGGTGCATCTTGGGATTCTTGGGGGCTAATAAGTAGGTACCTACCTACATTAGAGAGAAGACATGTGTTTCCAAAAATATACCTCTAGGTCAGACAGAAGCGTAGCGTGTCTTGCCCGGTTTGCCCTTAGCCTTTAGGAGGGATAAAGGTTACTTACAAAATAAAATAAAAAATACATAAAATTAAAAGAAAAATTAATTTTATGCAATTTATTTTTACATAATTAGGTATCTATCAGTCACTTTTTCCAAAACTTTACCCCAACTTTACGCGGGAAAACATTAAATGTTTTTTTTTCTTTTTTTTAAATTATGGAATATTTATATATTTTGCTTACGAACGTTACCCCACGGCGGTAGCTACGCCCCTGCTAAAGATAGGAAAATAACTAACGTACCCGAGAGACACAGCTAGTATTTGAATATGTAAATAATTACGAGCACTCGAATATAATGTCGATTATTTTCATAACGCCGCTGTTTGTGTAGCGGGAGAATTTTAAACATCATTGTTTTGATAAAGGTGGAATTTGGCGGGAAACGCGGGCGGCACGTCGGCAAAGAGAAACTCATATATTAAAAAAAATACCTAGAGACCGCGCACGATTTAACACTAATAAGAAAACTTGATAATATTTTATTGTTATTTAAGTGTTTAAATAGGATTTTTAATAAATCAGCAAGATGTTTTGTCACTACTCATAGGAAAGTATAACAAATTTGTATCCGTATATTTTCCGAGTATTTAGGTATTTTATTTTATACATTTGGATGACCAACAGCAAATAAACTTACATAGTGCCCCTAGTATGAGTTTTTCTTAACGCAGACGCTTGCGACTGCGTTAGCGATTAAGTATGGCAAACCTGTACAGCGCCTCTGGCGGATAGTAAGGCAATTAAGAAATTCCATACAAAATCCTAACGCAGTCGCTATCGTCTGCGTCAAGAAAAACTCATACTAGGGGCATAGACGATTGTATAACATATAGGTCTAGATACTTACAAAATGTTAAAAACATAACACCCCTTTTTTCAGTCGTGTAGAGATCGGAAATCTGTGGTAAATATTTCCGCAAATATAAAGGTTGTGGGTTCAGTACACCTAGTATGATATTTTATATGCTATGCTAGCTCGACTGCGTTAGCGATTTTGTATGAAAAACCTGTACAGCGCCCCTGGCGGATAGAAAGGCAACTAAGGAATCCATACAATCCTAACGCAGTCGCTAGTGTGAGCGTTAATAAAATTTAGGGGTACTGGTATTTAGTTCAAATCTCTATTTCCATGTACCACAGAGCTAACTTATACCACAGAATTAGTAATAGTACTACATAATAGATACAAATTTACATAAAAAATATTGACATAGACACTTGAATCGTTATTATTATAAGTTAGTTGGTTTGGTTTAGTAGTGGGCTTTTATAGTATCTACCTAATTATTTCAAAAATAATTTTATTAAATTACATTTACAATTTACTTAAGTACCACATTTATCATACCCTACCTAGTACGCTACTGCGAAATTTCATTTTATCGAAAGTCAAATTCTATTCATTGTAAATGGGTAATATTAAAAACTTGTGTTATCTTTTTCTTTACTAAATTGAAACTATGCATCTCAAAAATAAAAACTAAAATAGCCAATATGTACTAGACTTTATCTTATATTTTTATTACTAAATTCAATCAGTATGGCACAATATGTGGACCTCATGTTGAAAAATTATTAGGTACAGAGCATGCATATTTATAGGATTTGGGTATATTTTTATTTTACATTAATTTTCTATGGAGTCAGTTGTTAATGGAATTCGCCATAAGTAAAAAAAAAACATTTATGGAATTTACCTTACATACTCGCAATTTAAAATTCAAAATAATTTCATTGCTTTAAATAAGGTTTAACAAAGATGGAAAAATAATATTTTGGACAAACCTATTTAGCCATCACAAAACCCATAGCTTTAGGGAATAGTTAGGCTATTTTGAAGCAGGAAACAAAACAAGTTTAATAATGTAAGAATGTATTCATTAATTTATTCATAACAGCCCTTACTGAGCATTGGACGTCTATACATGTGTGCCAAATCAGTACACACATATTTGGAGAGAAAAAAAAATCGTGACAGTGAAATACGTTATATCAGATGAAACTAACGGTAATTAAGCTAATGAGTTTTCACAATAGCGTTATAAAACAATGCCTTGATCTGTGTTGCTGTGTCAAATGAAAGCTCTGTCCCCTTGCATCCTTTGGGGGCATCGACCCGTGTCTGATGTTTTTGAAGTCTTCAAATTTCTCATGTGCATTGAGTCATTTTATTTTATTTTATTATTTTTTTTTACGTAGGCAAGTACTTTTTTTAATCGTATCAAGTTAATTTTCATAACTTAATTTTTTAACCGAGTTTATAATTTGCATCATGTTAACACAATAAATAACATTTCGTAACAAAACAACGAAAGATAAAATTTTGAACTGTTATAAGTTGGAGTGTCCTTTGGATGCGGTAGAAAAAGTATCAGGTTGTGAGTAAGAAGGTAAACTACCTCTCATCTGCTTATTTAGATGACACTAATGGTATTGCAAGCGTCCATGATGGCCCATGCTATGGTGCCACTTACCAACAGGTGCCTACTAAATTGTATAAAATAACTATACATACTAATTAATACCTTAATAGATTGTTTCTGTACGTTCCCTTGGGAGTTGTATTCACGACCCACGACTTACAGACTATTAGAAAAGAAAACTTATGTCAAAAACTTTATTATGACTGATAGGCTTATACTCAGTAATATTTTTTATGTTATAGTTTAAGAAATAAGATGATAAAATATTGAACCTGTTTTGCTATTTCAATGGTTTGATGTTCGATGAGCACTAACGGGATCAAAAAGATTTAAAATTCTACCACTACTAAATTTCTAATCTAAGTTATTTTAATTTATTTTACTTTATGTCCTTAATACTTTTTTTTTAAGCGATTTAGTAAGATTTAGAATTTAATTTTTATTTTTATTAAGAATTTTAGAATCATGAAAATATAATTCCAGGTACGTCTTCTTTAGACTACACTGTTAACGACCGGCGAATATGTGGGCGTATTGTATCTTTTCACTGTATTAAGCACAAAAGAAGTAAAGGAGTGATAAGTTGAAATGTCCTCAAAAACAAGCAAAGCGGCTGACAGCCTCGATCCAGCTTGCCAAGAAGCCCCACAACGCGAGGGTGAACCAGAACCTAATACCCACCTGCACAAAGCATACTCAGTTAATCATTGCATCCCTTTCTCAAGTAATGAATAAGAAAGGGAGGGACAAGAACGAGTGCGGCACGAAAAAGCCTAGCGTTCCGGGCGTGACGTCACGGGGCGAGGGGTGACGCGGTGCGGGGTGGTGGGGGACGGCGCCCCGCGACGCGACACCGGCAGTGTACGGCTGACCGCCAGACCGCGTGGTATAGTGCACGATGCGTGCGCGGTGAAAAAACAATCGCGATGCTGTTTGAGAGTCCCAACGCGAAACTGTTCCCGGCTTTCAACATCCCGCCGCCCGTCAGGCTCAGGTGAGCACCGACCGCGACCCATCCTTATAGGCAGTGAAGCATCAGTGTCTGTGATTTAAAAGGCGTTTTTCGCCGCAAAAAAATCTAATAAAGTGTTATTACAACGGTTCAGTAGCGAGCCGCGACAGTGCGTCTGTCAGCAACGCTCCAGTGAGCCCCCGTCGCAACGTCGATACAAGATCGCCGCTCTATTTTTTGTTCCAAGTGACTCGTCCATACAGGCTGCGCTCAAGAGCCAGAGATTGCATTTAGTCTCACACGAAACCATCAGGACGCGAGTCGTACTCAGTGTTTTCACTGTGATTCACCGTACTCGGACAAAACATACAACAAAGACGACAAACCGCAGAGAAATGCGTTCCCTAACCTGTGCGAGTCGCAAACAATCGATACCAGTTTGCTGCATTCGAAATCTGAATGTTTCAACCGGTCCCTCGCATTTCGCGAGGATATTAAAAATGTTGACTTCGATATATACTTCACGGGATATCGTTCGATTCAGCTGGATAATCGATTAGTGTGAGTCGATGTTGGCGAGTAAACAGGGCTCCCTGTTGCGTCGCCAGATGGTACATCCGGAATGTCACTCATGAAACTGGTTAGATGGAAGTTTGTTTAGACTTGGGAATTCTAGAATCAAATAGGAATTCTAGGCCATCGGAATATCAAACTACGTAACTGTCATTTAACTTCGGCAGTTGAAAACTCATTAAAATTAAACCCTCTTTGGAATTGCTACGATTGAGAAGTCCATTAAAATTTGTTTCCCTTTCGATGAAATAAGTTTTCTGGAAAACGTTTATACGAAATATCTGATACAGTACTTCATGAAGTTAAGAATTTAGAAGTAACCATTTCTAAAATATTATCGAACTGGATAATACAAGAATAGAAATCCATAATATTAAACGTAGGTACTAGATACTAGTACACGTATTATGAATACGATTGTTTGTTCTTCTTGCATGCTCAAACGAATATGATGATTTTTAAATGGAAATATCAAAGATATTGTACCTATATACTACGAATACTTTAAAAAAATTATCTCCCATTCAAAAACTGTATTGACACTGAAACATCATAAAAAGCTATAAGAATTATGAACTGCACGGAATAATAAAAGAAACAAAAAATGGTTGTAAATGGTTTCTACACGTAGGCACTTAGTTTATTGAACCTATTATCCTTTTCAAGGCTATCTAGTTCATTGGGTACAAATACTGGATTAAGAATTTTGTTATAAGAAACAATAATAATATCAGGAATCAGGTCATTGTGGTTTCATCTGTCTTGAAGTCGATACCCCAGTGTTAAGTTCGCAATGACATAACAATAACAAGAATATGACATGAATAAGATGGGTTCTCATATTCATACATAACATTAAAATTGATACATTTACCAGCTAAAAACACATTTAAATATCCATACTTCCATACTAATATTATAAATGCGAAAGTCTGTCTGTCTGTCTGTCTGTCTGTCTGTCTGTCTGTCACCTCTTCACGGCTAAACTGCTGGACCGATTCTAGTCATATATATAAGAAACACGTAACCTTCTGAGTATAAATTTTTGTTCAATGTTAAAAAGGAAAAATATTCTTATAGGAAATGTAACTTGAGCTTTATACAATGTTATAGTCAAACTTTATACGGACTATAAATAAACTACCATCAAATGTATAAGAAGATTGGTATTAAATGAAATAGTTTGAGATGAGACTATTTATATTGATTTAGGATTTTTTTTACTTGTATGAACTGAAAGACTTATTTATCTTGAAGATCTGCAAAGTATATTTTAAACTAGATGACCTGGCGAACTCCGTACCACCTGAATATACTTTTCTCACCGTTTAAACCTTCACTGAACTTCCACAAATATTTCAAGATCAAATTAACCAAATAGGCCCAGCCATTCTCGAGTTTTAGCCAGACTAACGGACAGCAATTGATTTTTATATATATATATGAAACCAATTATTAATAAATTATATTTGCTTTTACTACATTGATGAATATGCAAAAAAATCCTTTTATTAAAACTACCTATGTCTTGGAACTATGAAATAAATATTTACCGCCGAAATAACTGACACGAACTATGTGGAGCCGAACACAAGAAAACACACACAATGCCTATTAGAATTTGACTTTGCTGACAAAAATTGAAAAATATTTTGAAACTAATGTAGGTCGTATAGATCGATTCTGAATTATATGTATCAAAAGCAGCACATGATAAAGGCCAAATGTTTTGAAAACTCGCATGTTATGATGCCTTGCCATTCGTGTGGCGTGTAGTTCCGTCACAATAGACTTACTGCCGAGGAATTGCGTGCAAAACAATTTCCTCAAACCACTTCGTGTAATAGTCTAAGTATGATGTACTTACAATCGGTATTTTATTGCCGGAAGATATACTTAGTATTCACTAATAATATAAATGTTGATACCAGCAAGCGCAGTGTCGTAAACCCACCGGCTAGATGGTCAGATGACTTGAAGGTCTCAGAAAGAGCTAGATGTCTCTTCGGAAAGCCTCTTCTTATCGATAAATCTTGAAGTCCTTGGGGGAGGCCTATCAGCAGCGGACCTTCAGCTGCAATCATTATGATAAACTTAAAAAAAATAATAAAGGGAAAAGTGGAAAGAATATTAATTCTCGCATCTTCACTATTCAATTATAGCTTGACTAGCTTTTGTGGCTTCGCCCGCGTGAATTTCTCTCGGGAGCAGAGCTTTTGCCTGGGATGAAAGGTACCCTACAAAGGTTTAGATTTATCTAAAAGTATATCTAAATCTGTGCTTCCCTATATGCTTCTATTGATAAACACATAGGGTTCCACAAAATTTTAGGAAGATTGGTTGTAGGTTGTAGCTTGGGTGTGAAAGCGTAAAAGACAAACAAACTCATTTTCACATTCATAATATTAGTTGGGAAGTTGGGATGAACGTTATTTGACCAAGATAAACACCAAGATGTCTATAGAATTGTTTGTGCAATATTAGTATTTTTTCTCAAAATAGGTATGCAAGAATGAATTATATTAATTGTCGCATCTTTGTAACTAACGGAGTAAAAAATAATTTATTTATTTAGTAACAGGTTGTTATCACCTATATAGAAAACAATTACCTATTGCTAATTCCCTTCATGGATATGTTTTAAGCCTCGTTTGAAAATGAGTTCTTCACATTAAAAAATATCTTTCTTATGTACTTCTCTATGTGTGAAAATATTTATACTATGCATAAAATATCAACAACTCAAAGGTCGATGGCGACCATTGTGTGTTGACAATAATATACAAACATAGAGCCAGTATAACGGCCAATCGGCTTTAATAATAGAATACTTAAAAACCTTAAATTGTAAGGTTTATTTATTCATTTCGCTGTTTTGTTGTAATTTAGCCTTGTATTTCCTTGTATCAATATTTCGAAACTGCTTCGCGATTTGGTTTCTTTATCACAACCACCAGATGGCTAGGCCTAACGATAAAAATGCCTTACAACAAAGGCCTCTTTCTTATCTATTAGGCAATTAAAGGGTGCAATGACTTAGGCAAATTTGGAAAAACTTGTCCAACGTATGCTTCCCATGGGGTTCGAACTCGTCGCCCCTGCATCATAAGACAAACGCCTAAATTACATAATCATACAAATTAATCCCTCGGCCATCCATGCCACAATAAAAAACTATTGCGATGTGATGTGGTACCCTGGTACCGCCCGGTCATCAAGGGGTTAAGACGCTTGTTTAGTACACACCTATCTACTTATTTATAATTTTTATTCGTACCAAGAATAAAATTTTTCTGTCAATCATTATTCCTAAAAAAATAAATTATAATCTCACTTCCTCGAAATGTTTTTACTTCGAAAGGGTAAATTGGAAACAATTTTTCAGGCACCTTATTAGGGCGTACATACACAACGCTGGAAAAAAATTGTGATTTCAACCTCACGTCCAATACCCTTAGTATGAGATTTTTAAGCAGACGCTAGCGACTGCATTAGGATTTTGTATGGAATTTCTTAGTTGCCTTACTATCCGCCAGGGGCGCTGTACAGGTTTGCCATACAAAATCCTAACGCAGTCGCTAGCGTCTGCGTTTAGAAAAACTCATACTAGGGGTACTTGTAAAATGCAAAAATGACACTGTCTGTTACCTTTACACCACTAAATTATTAAACCAATTTTGATGAATGGAAAAAGCCACTAGACCGCGATGACTGAGTGTTCTATGAGTGTGCCCTAAATGTTTTAATAGATTTGGTTGCTAGCTACAGTCGGAGTGCAACTTAACTTTTATTGTTTGTGGTCATTACGGCGCATGAGTGGATATCGAGACACAGAGAAACCAAAGAGAGTCCCTCTTTGGTTTTTTTCGAGTCAAGCAATAAAAAGGTGAAAGACCGCGTGTACATCACACGCGGTCCCGTGGCCTAATACCAAAGATTAAAGAATATACCTACTATACGCGTGTGGGTTAGCGATGATGTACGGCAGACCTGTAAAGCGCCTCTGGCGGATAGTAAGGCAACTAAGAAATTCCATAGGAAATCCTAACGCAGTCGGTAGCGTCTGCGTTAAGAAAAACTCACACTAGGGGCACAACACTCATAGCCAAGTGACAATTAAAAAACGCTAACGAATGTCGACAAGAACAAAATGTATGGGATTGACATAAGCTGCGGTAAATCACGTGGTCAATCTTATGTCAATCCCTTACATTTCGTTCTTGTCGACATTCGTTAGCGTTTTGTAATTATCACTTGGCTAAGCCCCATATATTCAACCGTCATACAAAGACATGCCGATTTTTATTATTAATAGAGTCCTCCCCATGCTAAGACTGCGTTGGCAATTTTTGTTTAACAAACCTGTACAGCGCCCCAGACGGATAGTAACGCAACTAAGATATTACGTGCAAATCCTAACGCAGTCAGTCGCTAGTGTCTGCGTTTATAATAACTCGTACTAGGGGCACTGGTTAACTCTTTGTCGTCTTAACATGTTTTTGGCCCTCACTGAATACTTTCTGTACTCCTAGTATGAGTATTTCTTTACGCAGACGCTAGCGGCTGCGTTAGGATTTTGAATAGAATTCATTAGTTACCATAATATCCGCCAGGGGCGCTGTACATTGTCATACAAAATCGCTAACGCAGTCGCGCGACTCCGTTTACTACTGCTACTAGTTATCCAGGACTCATAGACTACCCTTTTCATCCGTGGGCCGTATGCCTGTTCTCTCAAACATGTGGTGTCGATCTCTTGCGCCATATTTACGCAATGATTTATTGTCGATGGTTTATGCGAGTTATGAGTCATAAACTAAACGCAGACATTTTCTATAATATAAAATCAGAATTTGACGGTCCAAATTCTCTTTAAATATACGAGCATATTCGATCAGATAAGAAAATTGTCAGGAAAACTTTAAACTAATGCTTTATTCATAAGATTCATAATGATTTTGAAGAAGTAGCAGTAGTACACATTTCCCCAATCAGTGGCATTTTCGTGAAATTTATTTATTTAACGATGATTCTCGCAGCTTACACCAATAAAATTAAGTAACCTTGACTCAAATTAATCTCAATTTTAAATCCGAGTGAGTTGTCAACGGTGTAATAATTATGAAGCGAAGCGGAGACGTAATTTAAGACTAGCGACGTCACGCCTTGAATTCCAATCGGGGAGCAAAAACAAAACGCTGTATAATTTCCGCTTTTTATTTTTTCAACAAAAAAAGTAATACTAAGAATGAAGAGTACATTTCAAATATTAAAAAAAATGTCACAGTCTTGTCATTTTTTCTTTAAGCCAGGGACTATTAGCTTAGTATAGATGAACACATGGAATTTAAACAAATTAAACAGTTGTTTACAACAAAATTAGAACAATTTCTTATTTGTTACCGAAAAAACTAATTGTCGATGTTTTTACAAATTCAAAGCGCTGTAAAATCTCATGTGGGTGATTCTTAGAAGTTAATATTTAAGGACATTCCCGTGTCTTGTCCCGGGGCACCGGGGTACAAATCAAAATAAATATGCTTATTCCTGAAGGATTTCTAATGTCGCCGCTGCCGTCGACCCTTTTCAAACGCATTCTTGTATTGCCCACTTGATCGTGGGAAAACTGTGAATTATTTATATAGTTAAGTACGACATATATGTAATAATACTAGCGGCCCAGTACGTGTTTCGCTACGTATAATATATGCATACCAATTTACATTAATATAATACATAACCCTCCTCCATGCAGTCGAGTAACAAGAGAACCTCTCCTTTTGGAAGTTGGTTAAAAATATGTAGCATTTTTTCAAAACCATTCCTCAATATTTGTCCTAGATTCAAGCTACTTTTAAAAGCTCCGCCGAGTCTAACGGAAGCTTGGAACTTTTAATGATGCGATTGAAAAGCTCCAGTTTAGAACTCTCTACATTTAGGGGTCCGTATCCATACTAATATTATAAATGCGAAAGTCTGTCTGTCTGTCTGTCACCTCTTCACGGCTAAACTGCTGGATCGATTGTGATGAAATTTGGTAGGGATGTAGTTAACGACCTGAGGTCAAACATAGGCTACTTTTGGGCGCGATATAACCGAGTCCCACGCGGGCGGAGCCGCGGGCAACAGCTAGTCTCCATATAAATTAACGGAACCCATAAATATGGGCCAAATCGGTTCAGCCAAAGAATAACAAACATTCATACAAACTTTCGCGTATAATATTAATAGCAAGTGTAAAAGAGACTTAAATGATAAACTGATATTATTAAATGAATATGTAATGTTTTATTCCACCTCACAATGTGACGACACAACACTATATTTTTTAATATATTTCGGTTTTTGAAAACAATCCCGGGAGCGATCCTAAAAATTCTCCATAACAATATGGCCGCATGGCTGCGTCCTTCATAAAAAAAAATTCAGTCAACACAAGAAACACTTTTCATTAATTTAACATATTTTACTTTAAATATTATTCGTTTATTATAAAACTAATTTATATTACGCGTTTACTACGTTAATGAGCAATAATAACTTTAATGTAATAACAATAAGTAATACAATTGTATTTCCGTCATTTGCTTATACAAGTAGGATCTTGGGATATAAATACCTCGCTTAGCTGTGCTTTAGGCAGCCTGAAAAATCTGTCAGTGTTGTCCACTAAGACACCCGGGTCATGTTCCTGTGGGTCTGGTTTCCCTGTAAAAAGGGTTACGGAGGTCAGACGGCAGTCGCTCCATTGTAAAAACCAGTAGGTACCTACCGCAATATTTTAAATCATGACAAAAGAGTAATACCTTAATTAAAGATTTAACTGACAAATAATTTCAGACTTAGTTTGATACTAAAAGACCAGCCATTACACCAAGATAACGCACGTTCAGCGGTTACCCAATCAAGTAGTAGATATTTCCCTGCAATTTGAATGAATTAATAGCTAGTGCATTTGAATAATTGCATAAATAAGTGCATTGAGCGCGCTTTCTCTAGACGTCGGTCACTGTGACGCTTTTCAATGTAAAAACTATAATTTTCAACTGTTTTCTTTTATTGCTGAGTGAACTGCAAGGTCAATCGAGCTTGCACACCCTACCTGCTGTCTGGCAATAAAAGAACTCGCTCATGATATACAAGAATAGATGTAATTTCATTGACAAAGGGCCTAGCTCTTTTTTTGAGGTTTTGGCGGGAAAGTAAAAATAATTTATGTTTATTTTGGTATTTGTGCTATTGGTGGATTATTGTTCGCTAAGTGTTCGTGAACAAGCGTGAGTGTTGGGAAGTGGTACAATGTCGTATAAGTGACTTTAATCCTTGTCACCAAAATCTTCCAAGATAATGCTAAGTGAAATTTTTCCTTAGCCCTCTGACTTGACTAGATATGAATACTGACTTGACTTGACTCTGTGACTTGACAGAAAAACTTAATACTGGCAAAAATAATAAGTTTGATTGCCATATCAACAAAAAATTGGTAAGAATTTATAATGATAATGAATTTTTTAATAAAAAATCTTAACATATTTTTGTTTGAAATACCAGGATGAAAGCACTTCTAAGGAGGTTTGAATTTCGTATTACGAATATGAATATTTCGAGAAGGCTGACATTATTTGATTGATGTTAGAAGGTCAACCCTTTGAGACATTTTTTTGATATAAACCAGGTAAATTGAAAGGTAAATTGGTGTATTAGAAGAGCCTTTTGGAGAAAAATGTCTTGATTTAGGAAATGACAAAGAAAATTCAAAGATGAGATGGGTTTTGTCATTCATTTCATCATTCTTTACCAAATATAAAGTAGGTCGTAGAAAATTACATTTCTGTTCGACGTGTTAAGTTTAACTTAGTTGCAGGCGTCCATAGGCTACGGTAACCGCTTCCCATCAGGTGGGCCGTATGTCTGTTTGTCTACTAAATGGTATTAAAAAAAACTTACAAATTGCAAAACTGCTAAAAATGGCCGTTTTAAGCAATAATTCAATTTGAAACTGGAACTATAATTTAATATGATTAAAATTAACTTCAGATTCAGAACCTTAATTACATACACCAGGTTGAGAGTTTTTGGAGGAAAATTAAACTGTCACTTTGTCCGCGCTGTATTTGATTTCTAAGACTTAAGTTTTTTCGAGTATTTGTGCATAATATTGTTGGACTATAATTCGCTAAGTGTTATGCATAATATTGTTGGACTATAATTCGCTAAGTGTTCGTGAACAAGCGTGAGTGTTGGGAAGTGGTACAATGTCGTCACCAAAATCTCCCAAGATAAAGCTAAGTGAAACTTCCACCGCTCCACATAGCCTTAGCCGTTGACTAGACTTGACTGTGACTCGACTAAATGAAGAACTTTCAAATAAAACTTGATACTGGCAAACATAAGCTATAAGTTTGATTGCCATATTGTGGATTATGCCACATAAAAAAAACGAAATTTTCTGTGGTCTTGTTGAATCTTGGGAGTTCAAGGAAGCCAGGACCTGCGTCGTTGCCGTCCTGTTGTTTGCGAAACGCGGCAACGTCGCGGTCTGATCAGGTTTCTTTTGAAACTGGAGTGGTTTTGAAGATGCATTGTATATTGTATTGTGTAGTAGTTGAATTAGAGGTGGTTGTAAGTTGTAATAAGTACCTTTGTTTGAATATTTATCTACGTTATTGTAAATTCTTACGTTATAACGGGGCAGTCAGAATCTCGATTTATCCTACTCTCGTGCCAGTATAATAGTCTCGCGAAAAAGATTACTTAATAGAGATTTAAAATTGTCAAGAATTCAAAATTTATATGACTTCATCGATAAAAAAATCCCCTCGAGCGATTACGCGTGTGAATTTCCCACGGGAACAGTGTCCTATCCTATGTATACTATGCCCTTCGCAATACTTCTATCTATGTGTATGTGAAATTTCATGAAGATTGGTGCAGTAGATAGGGCGTGAAAGCGTAACAAACAAACTCACTTTCGCATTTATAATATTACTTAGGAAGTTAGGATATTTTAACCGCAACACGTCCTCTGCTGAATATGATGCCTCCATCATAGATTTCCAATCTCTTAGAAAAAAAATTGAAAAAATCATTCAGCCTCTTGACAAATAACAAAATCATGAGATTAATATCGGCAAAAAAAAAACTTAATCGGAATTTCGTTACCACAAAAATTTCGATCGCGCACGCACTCGGCTTCAATTTCGTTGATTAGTTAATTGTCTGCCGTCTCGCTCGTATGTTGCTATCTCTTTCGATCTTGTTCAACTTCAATTAATTGTTAGTTCAATGTACCATTATCTTTATAATCTGTACCCGCAGCAACTTCCTTATTTTGGGCATTTTACGATGGACCGAAATAAAACTTTTTCTTTTTTTGGTATAATCTGCGCCACTGCAGCCAGCATATCTTAACTTCCTACGTCCATGATATCTTATTAAGCTAGAGTGTGTTTATGCCAAACATCAGGGGGGTTACCACCATTTCTTAAAACCATGCAAGATCCAGTGAGTAAGAGAGATGTCGCCTTACATCATGTATTGCGCTGTCTCGCTTACTCATTGGATCTTGCATGGTTTTAAGAAATGATAGTAGGCCACTAGTGCTATATTGTTTCCTGAAATAAATAATCAATATCTGAACTTCAATTTTAATCCTACTTTAAATTATTAAGAATCAAATAAATAATTTTCAAATTATCTACATCAATCAAATAGGAAAATAAAATATTTCAAATTTTTAACAAAATTTCAACAATGATAATTAACATCAACTTCTCCAAAGGGCCTCTCCGATATGAATCAATATCTCCCGCGCAAGCCTCTCAATAGTCCGGGGTGAATAGACCCGTGATCATCAAAGGAGATACAAATAATAATAAATTTTTATTTCGGACAGAGTCCATCCACAATCAGTGTCAATACTATTTTAGTAATTCCTGATTATCCAATAAAACAACAAGAAGCCGACTGACTCAATTTGATTAAATTTAAAATAAAAGGCTGCCTAGACTAACTCTCATGAGAAATCTCAAAAAAAAACACATGAAACAAAAACCTTTTTTATTTCAAACTAGCTGTTCCCCGCGGCTCCGCCCGCGTGGGACTCGGTTATATCGCGCCTATGTTTGACCTCAGGTCGTTAACTACATCCCTACCAAATTTCATCACAATCGGTCCATCCGTTTAGCCGTGAAGAGGTGACAGACAGACAGACAGACAGACAGACAGAAAGACAGACAGACAGACAGACTTTCGCATTTATAATATTAGTATGGATTACCAAACCAAGAAGATAATAAATAAAACTGTTTGGCTGTATGTGACCTTCACATATGCGGCTCAACGTTGGAACTACAATAACCGTTTGACAAAGTCACACACGTTTTTTCTCACTTATGCAACCTTTATTCTCACAATTAATTCATAATTCTATTCTTCTTATACGTTATCTCATTCACACATACCATAAAAACCTTTCAAAGAAAGGGACGGAAAGAAAGAACTGGGATAAAGGCCGGGCGCGCCTCAGGGAGATTGCTTAGGCACTTTTATTTTTCTTTTACAAAGTTTCGCCCACAAATTGCTGTTTTGTGGTCTACTGATAATTTATATGAAAGCAATTTTTTTTACTGAGTACGCAAATAGGCATACAGCCCACTTGATGGAAAATGGTTACCGTAACATATGAGAAGCCTACAAAAATAAAGAATTCAAGACTCCGAGCTCGAGTTTGTTTGAATATATTATTTGCTTATAACTTGGGAACTACTGGTCGGATTTGAAAAATTATTTCTGCATATGATAACTTGACTCTTGGAGAATAGGATTCGTACATACACACCAAGGGCGAGTGAAACCGCGGGGAACAGCTAGTTAATTGAATGAATCTATATAAACATCAGACGCACTGCGCAATACAATGAGAAAGATTTTGTGTAAACGACATTAAACTAAGATTCCGTTTTAATTGGTGTTTGAGTTCTGAAACTAATATGTTGTTAAGTAACAAGAGAAGTAAGGAACGTCACAGTTAGTAATATAATTTCAAAGTTTATTTGTTAGGCCCAAATAGGCTTTTCAGGTTATCACTACATAGTTTAAAACAAAGTCGCTTTCTCTGTCCTTATATCCCTTTGTATGCTTAAATCTTTAAAACTACGCAACGGATTTTGATGCGGTTTTTTTAATAGATAGAGTGATTTAAGAGGAAGGTTTTTATGCCCATGCGAAGCAGGGGCGGGTTGATAGTTTATTTTAATAACATAATTTTGCCCCGTGAAATAGGATCTCATGACATGATAGCAGTTAAAAAAAAACTAATGTCATTTTACAGTTTACAAAGCAAAGTGCCATTTGCCCTGAGGGCGGAAGGAGCCCTGTGTCCACTCGACCCGACAACTGCTTCCCGTTTTATGCTCGCCTGGTACATATTTATACAATTAACATTTTTAAGCCAACTGCGCCGAATGAAAGGTTATGTATTTTCAATGCATGGCTCATTTTATTGGTACGGTGTGTAGAATTTAATAAATTTTAGCTTGAAAGAGACACGTTACTTAAAACTTATACTAGAATGCAATCGTGTAATTAGTTAATATGCGAAAATGATTTTCTATGAAAAGGACATTTTGCTAAGCGATAAATTTTTGACTCCGAAACAAAATGTGAAAATGAAAGATGAATATTGCAAGGAAATGCGGTTTTGGGTTCTGACGCAGAATCAAGATCGTTTATTAGCTTGATTTAAATTATCATCGAAGAAAAAAAATGAGACTCCGCGCATATTTCTAAGACTTCGCACCAGGGTTTGGGACACAACCGGGCAAGCGCTAGGATGATAGGTATCTTTGACAGCTCTTACAGGCCGGAAGGAGTTGCGAAAAGGGTCTATAATATCGAGGCCGCATCCGACATCCAATTCAATTCAATTTATTTGTTGCATTTCATGTTGTACAATAACAGTTCTAGCTATAGGTATACAATACACAAGTCACTGTCTTTTTAGTAGGTACAATTGAACCCTGTCGGGTGTAGCACATTAGAAAGTGGAACGGCAAGCGGGTAAATGGATAGATGAAGTAAATTTAAGAAGAGAATAATTTAAATTTTAGAAATTAAGTCCAAATAATATTTAATATCGTTTAAAAACTCGTCATTTATGATTATTATTTTTTCTATTTTTATTTATATATTTTTGCAGATAAATACCTACTTTTGAATGTCTGAATTATGAGAATGTCCTATTTATATTATTTAGCTATATTCATTAAATGTATCGTTGAAAAACTCGTCATCCACTTCCTTTATGTTATCCTGGTACTTGAATGTAGGGTACTAGCCTATGGTATATATTCATATACCCATAGGCTTTGAAATCCAGGTCGTATCGCCATTCTGTTTTTCAACCTATTGTCATAGCATTGTTTTCATTTAGAATTTTAGGGTTCTTCAGCTGAATAAAAAACCCTAATCGCTTTCTCGTATTTCGTGATTTCACATTTCTATCTTGAGCTCCTCCGTGCTTCGGAAGGCAGGTAAAGCCGTTGCTCCCGGCTTTTATCGGTAAAGGCAGTCGTTAAGCTGTGTCAGATGCCTTTAGGCAGCCAGAAATTGACAGTGTTGTCCACTAACACACCCGGGTCATGTTCCTGTGGGTCTGGTTTCCCCGTAAAAAGTGTTACGGAGGTCAGACGGCAGTCGCTCAATCGTAATAATCAGTACCGCCAAATCTGTTGATTAAAAGCGTATCCTGGACTCTGAAGCGTAATCTGAGAATATAACTTCATGTTCGTTTGAATGCCGTAAATCTATACTAAATAAATATAGCTGAAGAATTTGTTTGTTTGTTCGCTCGTAACTACAACTATTAGTCAAATTTCAAAAATCTTTTTGTATGAAATGAAATCCTGATTTTCCAAAAACCTTATTATATGTTATTAGGTTATTTGCTATAGTAGATACACACTAAGCACGGGTGAAACCACAGGGAAAAAACTAGTTCAAGATAAGGAACCTCTGTCCCATTAAGTAATTTACGCTTGTCTATTTTCAACTTATTGTCAGCACAATTTTAACATAACCTTTTATTATCCGTCCGAAACAGCTTTTGAAACCGAGCTATCTTTAAATTAAAACGTGCTTTTTGCCAGCTTTTATTAAGCTTCACCTATACCGGTTGTTCGTACTGCCTCCGTGGTCCAGTGGTTAAAGCGTTTAGTACATCCAGTGGTCGTGGGTTCGATTACCACGGAATGCATACTTTGTTTAGTTGTTTCCAGTCTGGCCAGGACATTGCTTGAGTCATCTGATTGTCTGATAATAAAGATGATTCCGTTCTTCGGAAGGCACGTTTAGCCGTTGGTCCCGGCTGACATCTTATAGTACCTACCGTAGTATCGTACCGTTGATGGGTACTTTTGGGCGCGATATACGAGTAACCCAGCTAGTTTATACTTATGAGGTAATCTAGTCACGCGGCAGCGTGTCAAGCCAAGTTCAAGCAAAGGAACTGGCTAGCCAGCGCCGAGTGTAATATTACACGAACCACTTGGTGCCACTTTTGACCCTTCTATAACTCGAAACCTCTTTAATGTAAACACATAAAACTAAGTGTGTTTAATAAGATCCATCAGGACATGTAGAAGCCCAAATTTCATGAAGCTAGCTCAAACGGTTATAAAGATATGAAGGTCAAAAAGTTGTAAATTTTAGCACTGACTGACTGACTTATAGTACCTAAACCTAACCTACTTCCAGATGACCTAGAAGAATGAAATTTGGAATCCAGCTCGGAAATTGTGTGTAAGCGTAGGAAAAAATCAAAAAATAAAAAAAAAGTCAAAAAATAAGTGGTGTCCCCATACAAAAAACTTGTAATACCTACGCTCTAAACAACCGGCCAACAACGGTGTGTCGTCAGCGGCGCGCGGCAGCACACCAGCCAATCAGCGTCAAGCTCTGACTTATGGTACAAAATTATAAGCGGTAGCGATTTACTTAAAATTTAGCGGGTCGGTTGGTTTATACCTGCATAGTAGTTATCTTATAGTCCACGGCTCACTAATTAACAAAGATCAGTGCCCAAGGTTCGTTTCTCTGATTTCTTTTGAAAATAAGAAATAATATTTTAAGGTATAAATTTGTTAGTTCGAACTCTTTGTACCCTTAAAGAAACTCCAATGTGTATGTATACCAAGGTCAAGGCAATAGCGAAGTCTTATTGGTACCGATATATGTATGTATTGACTAGTCTAAGAATGCTGCTTGAACTCGCTCGCGCCTTGCACTTGTGCGCGGCTCACAGCGCTATACGACTTAAAATGCGAACGAACCAAAGTATGCTCTTAGCGGCGCTCATTCGCGCCAGCGTTCTCGTTATGCCCGGTTGTTTAGCGGAAACCCACCTATTAATTGCGTTTAATGCTGCGTCGTTCGACTAAATTTATTTGAGTTATAGCTGGAATAGTCCAGATATAAATTATTCCTTTTTAGTATTGTACTTTAACGGCATTTGTGAGTTATTTAATATTACGTAAATCGTTTCTTTCAAAACCTCATTTGTTTGTAGCTCTTTTAGGTTAATTTGTCACGCAAAAAATAACATTAAATAGGAATACTTGCCTAGTTTTCTTTACAAAAAGTAATGATATCCCACCAAAAACATAAATGTAAAAAACGATATTCATTACATAAGTCATTTTATAAAGTTATTCAACATTTTAATTGTGTTAAACTGGCCAAGTCAAATCTGACCTACTTCAAGATCTCACATTTTTAAATAACAGCAATTGTTATAGGTATCTAATAAAGCAAAGAAATAGAGTCTAATACTTGTTCATAATGTTATTTTGTTGCTATAAAAACATATTTCGATTTTGCATAGAACTTGGCACTCATTTAGATCGCCATTCTTTTTGCGGCGAAGCTCACCGCCAAGCATAATTTTTGTATTGAACTTGGCTCTCGTTTTTTACATTTATGTTTTTGGTGGGATATTATAAAGAGGAAAGATTTGTATTTTTGTAATGATGTTTGATTTTGAATTTATATATATACTAGCGAACCACCCCGGCTTCGCATGGGCATAAAAACCTTCCTCTTGAATCACTCTATCTATTAAAAAAGACCGCATCAAAATCCGTTGCGTAGTTTTAAAGATTTAAGCATACAAAGGGACATAAGGACAGAGAAAGCGACTTTGTTTTATACTATGTATGTAACTCAAAAACTACTGTGCCGATTTCAAAAATTCTTTCATCATTCGAAAGCTATATTCACCCTGAGTGATATAAACTATGTATGTACCACAAGCGAAGCCGGGGTGGACTGCTAGTTTTTAATAAATAGAATATTTATTCTTATGATAGATATGCCAATCTTTCATGATGGTCTAAAAATACCAAAATATCGACTGATGGCCGGATATATCGAAATCGAGGCCACGTATAACTGACAGTGATATCAGTCATCCCAATGAGTGTTGACGTCAGGCAGATGGCTGAGAATATACCTCTATTAGCGGTTGCCATCGGTTTCGCTCTCGTTTATTTCTTTCTTTACTTATTTATTTATTTTACTTCATTAATTATGTAAAGGGCGGATTTAAAGTCGGACTTATAAGAGGTGGTGTGGAGGACATAATACTTTTAAAAGTAAGTGCTATTTTATATACTTTTCAACCGAACATTTTTCATCAAAATGAGTTTTTCGAGTACTTTGGTTTTAAAATGGAAATAACTGGAATCACTTCACTATCACTACATAGTATAAAACAAAGTCGCTTTCTCTGTCCCTATATCCCTTTGTATGCTTAAATCTTTAAAACTACGCAACAGATTTTGATGCGGTTTTTTTTAATAGATAGAGTGATCCTGGCGGAAGGTTTTTATGTCCATGCGAAGCCGGGGCGGGTCTCTAGTATATATATATATAAATCAGCTAAGTGATATAAAATGAGAATTGTTAATTTTGCTTATGTGTACACTCCACCGACAAGAGCATAGCTCTTAAGTTTATGGTGATGATGTACAGTGCAAGTTGCTTGCTTGATAATGGAGTAATTTTCAAGGTCAATCGATTCTGTAAGTCCTGGTATTATAGCTTTTTGAAATTCCTTTCAGGCCATTCACATCACACATCCAATTTCCCTTAGTATTATCTCATATCATAAAAGTTATATAGCAAATAGTTTCAGTACTTTCGGAGATTTGTGTAATCATACATACAACAGACAGACAGACAAAAAGTTCAAATTTTTTTTTTTTGCTTTCTATTATTCATTTAAATGTCCCTCTATCCATTTCAGTCAAAATCACTAAATGTACAGACAAAATATGTTTCCTATTTTATTATATTCGTATTATGTACTTACTTAAAGATTATCTTTTCATTTTGGGACAATTTTTTGTTTTTGGATTTTTCTTCGTTTTTGCGGCGTTCGTCTGTAGACCCAGGTTCGTGGGTTCGATTCCCACGGGAAGCATGCTTTGTTTAGTTATTTCCAGTTTGGTTAGGACATTGCAGGCTTGAATCACCTGATTGTCTGATTTCCGTGCTTCGGAAGGCACGTTAAGCAGTTGGTCCCGGCTGCCATCTGGTAGTCGTTAAAGGAACTACGTCAGAGGCCGAGAGGCGGTTCCGAAGAACTCTGACACCACGGTGAGCATGGTCGATTGACCGTGAATCCTACTCGAAATGATGATGAATGCCCCATTTTTTTTATTGTTCTATTCTAAAAATAATCATGTATCACAACTTTTATGTGGGCCTATTAGTTGAAATCAATGATCTAGATTATACCACAGACAAAAAATGTCCAACAAAACACGTTCTAGTCTCATAATAATAGCCTACTACCGGTTCCATCGAAATAAAACAACAAACAAACACACTTTCTTTAGTAGTTTGCTTCTATTTTTGACGTTACATTGTCGAGCGACAGGGACGGTATTTGATAAGTCAGCTGGCTTACCACCATCTCTTAAAACCATGCAAGATCCAGTGAGTAAGCGAGACAGCGCAATACATGACGTAAGGCGACATCTCCCTTACTCACTGGATCGACGAGACCCCGGTGAACACTAGCGCCGCCATCATTTAAAAATCATTATTCACTGAAAACACAAGTTATCAAAAATCCCTGTTTTGTAATTAAGGTTCTAGATCTAAAGTTAATTTTAATCATATTTAATTATATTATAACTATATTGCAACTATATTGTAATAATTTAATTTGAGATCCAAAACCATAATTACATAACACGGATTTTTGATAACTTGTGTTTTCAGTGAATGATTCTTAACTGATGGTGGCGCTAGTGTTTACCAAGGTGATGGTGGTGGTGGTAATCCCATACATTTTGTTCTTGGTGTAATGCTTATGCACTTGGCTATTTGTATACAAATAGGTATGTTTTTGCCCATTGACCATGTGTGGATAGTATATTTGTCAAAACATTTGCGTCATTTGCCTTTTCGTCAAGTAGCATAGTGCTACCACCACACTTAGCGTATTTGCCAAAATATTTGACAAATAGGCAAAGTAGAGAAACAACAAAAAAGTTTTGGCAAATATACCGTTCACACATGGTCAAATATAGACAAATATTCGTATACAAATAGCCAAGTGAGGTAGTAGCATAAAGTTTTGAGATTGTGATATTATTCTAAGGCCCCAGGGCGTCGATTCTGCTAACGTTAAGACAAAATCGTATCAAAATAGTGTTTCAATAGTAGTGCTTTTACACACTATTTACAAGAGTTATGACAGTATGATGTGATATGGATATAGTGTGTGGTATGAACATCAGCAGTGATATAAAAAAAGATACATTTCTTGTAACTAGTGTGTAAAAAAGCACTACCATTGAAACACTATTTTGACACGATTGTGACTTGACGTTAGCAGAATCGACGCCCTGGGGCCTTAGAATAATATCACAATCTCAAAACTTTATGCTACTACCTCACTTGGCTATTTGTATACGAATATTTGTCTATATTTGACCATGTGGTATATTTGCCAAAACTTTTTCGTTGTTTCTCTACTTTGCCTATTTGTCAAATATTTTGGCAAATACGCTAAGTGTGGTGGTAGCACTATGCTACTTGACGAAAAGGCAAATGACGCAAATGTTTTGACAAATATACCATCCACACATGGTCAATGGGCAAATACCTATTTGTATACAAATAGCCAAGTGCATAAGCATTACGCCAAGAACAAAATGTATGGGATTGACATACGATACGATTGACCACGTGATTTACCGCAGCTTATGTCAATCCCATTTTGTTCTTGTCGATATTCGTTATCGTTTTGTAATTTTGAAGTTGGCTATATGTATGTTGTACAAAAAACTTTTATCTTAACTAACTGCGCCAAAAGAAGGGTTATATTTAAGAGAACGACTCTACCAATTTCTAAAACCGACACTATCACAGGTGATCGATAGATGGCGTTAATATATCTCAGTATGGGGACTCTATTAGTCCACAAAAAATTTCACTATTTATAACGAGGTACCTAGCTTAGAACCAGGAGAAGAACATAGGGTACTTTTCATCCCGGAAAAAAGCACTGTTCCCGAGGGAAGTTCACCGGGGCAAGCTGCGGGCAAAAGCTAGTATAATATAAATATATAGTAACAAACACACAGATTGAGCTAGCCCCAAAGTAAGTTCAAGACTTGTGTTATGGGATACTAACTCAACGATACTATATTTTATAACAAATACATATATATAGATAAACATCCAAGACCCAGGTCAATCAGAAAAAGATCATTTTTCATCTTGACCTGACCGGGGATCGAACCCGGGACCTCTTGAGTAGCGGTCAGGCATGTTATTGTAATAATATGAGGCTCATATACACGCCAATACGTTGTTATTTGTTATTATAAGAAAATGCGGTAATATTCAATGAATCAGCTGTATTCTATCTAACATAAACAATTAATTGTTTATTCTATGCTCAGAGTATATGGTGTCATCGCTCAGAGCGCGCAATTTCAGCAGATTTTGATAATGAAATGGACGGACGGGGCGCGATGTGCACTATTATAATAAGTAGGTATAATATTCAGATGATTCCGTGAATTTCCGTGCTTTGAAAAGTACGGTCTCGGATCACGGCTGTCATATGGGAGTCTCGGCGAACGCAGATCAGTTAAAAAAAAAACTATTGATTTTTTTTAGTGTTTTTATCCCAATTTTATATAGAAAGACACAAAAATCATATAGTATACTAAGATTTTAAACATTAACTATCTTTATCACTGGAGTGTGTAGAGCCAGTTGACCTCGTATCCCAAATAATATGACTGATTGTGTATATAATATCATATCGGATAGTATCGTACACATACTGCTCACTATTATCACTACATAGTATAAAACAAAGTCGCTTTCACTGTCCCTATGTCCCTTTCTATGCTTAAATCTTTAAAACTACGCAACGGATTTTGATGCGGTTTTGTTTAATAGATTCAAGGGGAAGTTTATGCCCATGCGAAGCCGGGGCGGGTCGCTAGTAGTATAATAAGCGCACTCTAATAAAGAAATGCTACATACTCTATGATTCTAGTCTTCAAAAACTGTCACATTCTATTCGTAACCCTAATCGTGTAGTAACAAAAGCTAATTTCGTCAAACATTTCTTAAATTTCGTAAAATAATTACTGCAATTAAATATAAAACTTAAGTGAGATGAACTAAGCTTCAGTTTCGAATGTGTTAGAAATATTAAAACAAATTTACAGTTTTACACCTTACAGCGTTAATAATAAAGTTGTTTTTTGTTAGCTTTATCTTTGTTTATTTCCTGTTTTATGTGGTTTTATGGCGGCAATAATAATTGTTTACGCGTGTTTTTGATTAGATAGATGTGGGGAAGGAAATTTGTTTTGTGAGAAACTCCACTTTGCTCCTACACCGAACTAGTTCCGGCTGTTACCGCTAGATGGCAGTGGTTAGGCTGTGTGCTGTGTCAAATTTAGGCAGCCTTATAAATCTGTCAGTGTTGTCCACTAACACTCCCGGGTCATGTTCTTGTTGGTCTGGTTTCCCTGTAAAAGGGTTACGGAGGTCAGACGGCAGTAGCCCCACCGCCATACATGATGTCTTTTGGGCACTTTATATCCCCCCCCCCCCTCCTACTTGGTGATATCTGGTGATCAATACACCCCCTCCCTCCCTACCGGAATCACGTTTAATTTGCGTTATTCACAAAATTTTATATAATACCAATGGCTAAAATCATATTTGACGGATCGACAACAGTATGTAGAAATCGATTCTCACGCAATGCAAACAACAAAATCTAGCATGATGACTACAAATTGTTCAATTCCTCAGGGGAGCGTCCTGGGATGTATTCTCTTCCTGGTCTATATAAATGACCTGCCTAAACTCTTTCCTAACAACTTATGCGTGATGTTTGCGGATGACATATCGTTACTTTTTCAGTGTGAAACATCAAACGAAGCTAACACAATGTTACTACAAAACATCAACAAATTAAAATCATGGTTAGACAATCAAAATTTAGAGATTAACATAAATAAAACTAAAATTATTCAATTTCACCCAAGACAAAAAAAGCCACTAAAACTACATTTGACCATAGAAAATAAAAATATTGAAGAAGTCAAAAACTTTAACCTTCTAGGAATATCCATAGATTCATATATAGATTGGAAAAATCATATTAGAAATGTTAAGAGCAAACTAGCAAAATTTACGTATGCACTGAGTATCTTAAAAGTAAACACGAATTATGAAACTGCATTAACGACTTACTATGCCTACGCGTACTCATGGCTTAAATATGGAGTGATACTGTGGGGCAACAGCGTAGATGCTCCCGACCTTTTTGTACTACAGAAAAAATGTGTACGTATCTTATGTAATCTGCCATACAGACACAGCTGTAAACCCTTTTTTATAAATAAAAAAATTTTGACCTTACCTTCAATATATATACTAGAGCTATGCACATTTGTAAGAAAACATAAACATCTCTTCACCCAGTTAAAAGAAATACACAAAATAAATACACGACACAAAGACAGATTAATGTTTCCAATATCCAATTTGAAAATGCATAGTAACAGCCCGTATGTAAGTGCAATAAAAATATTTAATAAATTACCGAAATCATTGCGTTTAGAGGAAAATGATAAAACATTTGCTAAAAAGCTGAAGGAATTGCTACTGCCCAAAGGCTATTACTCAATCGAAGAATATTTGAGCGATACATTATAAAAAAAAAAGGGCAGGTGGCTACTTCCACGTTTTGGAGAATTCTCAACCGTCTCATGACATAGGTTTCATTGTTATTTTATACTATCTGACGTATTCATTTAATTCATCTAATTTATTTAATTCATTTAAACATTACTTATTGACATACTTACTTATTTTATTATCACTATTTTTATTTCGACATTAATTAAATTGTAATGTATAGATTTTGGTACCACTTCAAAGACTTCGCAACACCCAGCCTGGGTTTATGTACATTCTTACCAAATTATGTAATTCCACCTTCTTCATATTATGTACATGTAAGCGAGAAATAAATAAATAAATAAAAAATTTTCTACTTCTTTCAAGTAAATCGTCACCTCCCCGCACCGTAGGAAAAAAAATGATTTTTTTCTAGACATTATTTACTGTTCTGATGCTTACTTGTAAAATAAATACCTACACGTGATATTTCACTACAACACCCCCTCCCCCCTGGTGATATTTCGTGACATTTACACACCTCCCTCCACCCTTTCGAACCTAACCGATTATACACAACCCTTTGTAGAAAACTACTCATTTAAAAAAAATTGGTTGCTGAATTTTCCTTTATTATGTCACATTATGTTTGGACCTTATCTTAAATAAAATCCTTTAAATTATACTAGCTGGTTTATTATTCTCTTATAAGCAAAACGTGTGCAATCTTGATGACAATGGCAAGCAAGTCAGAGACGGCCGACGCGGTGGTCGTACTACGCAGGCGCGATTAGTGCGTAGACAGGCTCCCGGGGTTGAAGATGGAAGCTTCAAGTATTTCATAAGGTGTCATCCAAGGGAAGGGCACATAAGTTGTTCCAACCTCTTCTAATTGTGCCTTTCATGGTTTTGACTTCTGCGACGCGATTAATGCCATCTTTTCCAGAGTAAACTTGAACGACACGACCGAGGGACCATAGTAGAGGTGGCGTTGATTTATCTTTGACTAGGACAAGCGAGTTCATCTGTATATCATTCTTAGTTTGTTTCCATTTTGTTTTCTGTTGAAGAGTACAGATATAATCATTAGTAAACCTATTCCAAAAATATTGCTTTATAGCTTCGACTCGCTTATGACGCTGCAGTAGTGTGATATTGGCGTCCTCGGCTACCTGTGGATATGGCACAGCAGTTAGAGTTCGTCCAATTAAAAAGTGTGAAGGGGTAAGAACAGATAGATCACTAGCTTCTGAGGAAAGAGGAATAATAGGTCGCGAGTTTAAAATCGCTTCAATTTGGGTAAGACAGGTTGACATTTCTTCATAGGTTAAGTGTGTTAAATTTAATATTCTACGTAAATGATGCTTTGTCGATCGAACGGCGGCCTCTGCCATCCCATTAAAGTGAGGGGAATATGCGGGCGTGAACAAGAATGTAATACCTTCATCGGCTAAATCATCAGTAAGGTTAGATTGAGAAAGGAAATTTGCCAATTCATTACATGCTCCAACAAAATTAGTTCCATTGTCTGAAGTGATTGTTTTGGGTTTGCCACGGCGGCTAATGAAACGGCGCAATGCTGCTAGGTAGGAATCTTTGCTTAGGTCCGTGACGAGCTCCAAATGAACTGCCTTTACTGCTAAACATACGAAAATACACAGGTATGATTTAAGTAACTTGCAACCACGACCCTTTCGATCGGCTATCAAAATTGGCCCTGCATAGTCAACTGCACAGTTTAGAAATGGAAATTCTAGTTTAGTTCTGGACTCAGGTAGCTGGCCCATGATTGGCTGTACAGTTTGGCTCTTGTGCCTAAAACATATGATGCATTTTTTAACGACATATCTAGCTAGATTTCTTCCACCTAAAACCCAATATGACTGTCTTATGTCCGCAAGCAATAGTTGCGGAGCGGCATGTAATAGTTTTAAATGTTGTTGACGAAAAATTAATTTAGTTAAATAATGCTTACTGCATAAAAGGATGGGATGCTTTTGATCATATGAATAAGGAGATGTTTCAAGCCTTCCTCCAACTCTAATAAGGTTATTTGAATCAATAAATGGCGTTAAAGACAATAATCTATTTTTAGACGGTAACTGACTGTTGTTTTTTAACATTTTATATTCTTCGGGAAACATCTCAATTTGACCCTGTCTAAGAATAGCAAATAAAGATTCACGTAATTCATCTGGTGTTAAGGAACCTTTACATTTCTTATTTTTACAGTTCTTTATAAATCGTTGTATGTAAGCAAGAGTATGAATGAGACGTGTGAGATTTGAATGTTTGTGTATGAGTGTTGAGATAATATTTATGGTTTCTACATTGGAATTGGAATCCTGAGTTAAATGACACACTACATCTGGTAAATCACGTGCCTCGCTTGAGTTAGGTATTTTTGGCCATAATTCTTCCTTACAACTTAAAAACTGTGGTCCAGACCACCACAGTGATAAATTGCTGATAAGATCAGCCTTCACCCCGCGAGAAACGAGATCGGCAGGATTGTCGAGGGAAGGTAAGTAGCTCCAAGTGCAGTTTACACTATTTTCATTTATTTCGTTCACGCGATTGCGAACAAAAGGTTTGAGACGATATACAGGGGTTTTTAACCACCCTAACACGATAGTGGAATCACACCAGTATCTGCAACTGACCTCTAATGTTATAGATTGTTTCACTTTAGTACACAGTCTTGTTGCTAAGAGGGCTGCACATAGCTCTAGGCGTGGCATTGTTGTTGGTTTCATTGGAGCCACTTTATTTTTCGATGCAATTAAACTAACGTGTACAACGCCTTCTTTAGTTATAGAACGAGCATAAATACATGACCCGTAAGCACGCTCAGAGGCGTCTGAAAAAATATGCAATTCTATTTTATAAAAATCATCTTGTAGTATCCACCTAGGTATTTTAATACGGTTTAAATAAATTAGTTTTTCGGAGAATGAAGTCCATTGTTCTTTTATATTTTCTGGTACTTCATCATCCCAACCTAGCTCAAATGACCATAATTGTTGCAATATTATTTTTGCTTCTACTATAGCTAGGCCCACTAGTCCTAGGGGATCAAAAATTTGACTAATTATAGATAGAATATATATTTTAGTAATTTTTTCTTTATTTTCAATATTTACAGAAACCGATAGTGTATCACAATTAGGGTCCCAGGTTAAACCTAAGGTCTTTGATGGAGTATTAGAATTTTCGGATATATCTAAAATGTGATTTGAATTAGTTTTACCTGCCAACAATTCATTTAGTATTTCCTGACTATTTGATTTGAATTTTCGTAAATTAAATTTCGCTGACGATAATACATCAATTATTGCTTTCGTTTGTTTTACGACCCCCTCTTTAGTATTCCCTCCGCTGAGATAATCATCAACATAGAAATCTCGTTTGATGGAGTTCTGCACATTTATATCATCAACAGTTTCAGACAGAGAAGAAAGGCACTTGGTTGCTAAATAAGGGGCGGATGCGACACCGTATGTAACAGTATTCAAAGTATATGTCTTAAGAGGCTGCGACGGGTCTGATCTAAATATGATTTGTTGTAACGAGCGCTGAGATGGGTTAACTTCTATAGCCCTATACATTTTCTCAATATCACCCGAGATAACATATTTATGTTGACGAAACCTTATAAGTATAGAAACAAGATCATCTTGGACAGTAGGACCTATCATTTGAATGTGATTTAGGGACAGCCCTGTCGTAGTAACTGCAGAAGCGTCAAATACAGTACGTAACTTAGTAGTGGTACTTGATTCCCTAATTACTCCGTGATGTGGTAAGTAATAATTTACAGTATTACGACTATCATGTAAAGGCAATGTATTTTCAGTCATATGACCGAGTTCTTCGTATTCACGCAAAAACTCCAAGTATTTATTTTTAAAGACAGGATCTCTACTGAACCTTCGTTCAAGAGAAAGGAAACGGACCTTAGCCATCACGTACGAATCTCCTAATTCGTGAGGATCCCTTTTCAAGGGCATGGTCACAACAAAACGGCCTTCTTCATTACGGTAAGTATCTTCTTTAAATTTACTTTCACAGGCACGTTCTTCAGTAGTGAGCGCATATTTAGAAGGTATCGAATCTAGCTCCCAGAATCGAGATATGCTATCATCTTCATTTTGATTTATAAAATTGCAGTGGTGTAATTGAGTTTTGGCACGTGCTACGTAGCCTGAAACTAACCACCCTAACTTTGTTTCGTATACCTTTGGCATATTTTTACCTAAATCTATAGAATTGTTGCACATCACGTTCCAGAATGTTTCGGCTCCTACAAGTATATCTACAGCGGCGGGAATATTAAATGAAGGGTCAGCCAACTGTATACCAGAGGGTACGAGAATGTTATCTATGCTTACAAGCCTGGACGGCAGTGCTTTTGTAATTTGGGGTAAAATAAGACAATGTATATTTGTTTTGTAGTTAGTATGTAGGGATTCTATAGTAAGCTGACACGACTGTGTAGTTTTACATGTTTGATTGCAGATACTTGCCACCGTGGAGCGTGTACCTCGTTTCGACAATCCCAGCCTACCGCATAACTCGCTTGTGATAAAATTTGCAGTACTACCGTTGTCCAACAGAAGCCGAACCGTGTGTGCGCCTCCTTTATTGTCTCGCACCCTCACCAGCGCTGTGGATAGAAGTACATGCGGAGAAGTAGTATGCTGTGTGGTGTTCGCGGATAGGACGACGGAGTCAGTCGAATTGTCAGAACCTGACTGAGCAATGTCGGTTGATAACGCGACAGTCTCTTTATTAGGCATAGATGGAGGCGAAGTTTCATCATTTTTATGTAAATGTAACAATGTACTATGTTTGTACCTACAATAATGGCAGTGTGATAATTTGCATTTTACATGAGAATGACCTGGGCGCAAACAGTTTAGACAAACCTTCAAATCTCTTGCTTTTGAAATGCGGTTTTCAATGGATAACTCCCTAAATTTATCACAATGATATAACAAATGACTTGATTTGCACATAGGACATTTATAATTATTGTCTTTGGACTTATTAACTTTATCTGAACCACTTGACACGTTTAAGAAAGATTTATTCTTTGACGACTCACCTTTAAGTGACTTGTTATTTTCCTCCAAGGATTCTAACAAGTCTGCCCTGTTTCTTAAAAATGTACAAAATATCTCAAGTGTGGGTGGTTCAGACAAGGTATTTTTGTTTTCCTCCCATTTCCTAAGAGTGGTGGAATCCAACTTTGAAGCCATCATGTGAATAATGAGAGTATCCCAGTGCTGGGTAGGTTGTTTCAAAATAGTAAGAGCCCTAATATTTTTATTAGTAACATCAATCAAATAACGAAGTGACTTACTGGATTCATTCGTTATTGTTTCTACATTAAATAATGCTTGTACATGGTTATTGACCAATAGCCTAGAATTATCATAACGCTCACATAATAACTCCCAAGCAGTTATGTAATTCTCCATTGTGAAGTCAATATTTTGTATAATTATAGCGGCGCTCCCTGATAAAGAAGCTCGCAAATAATGAAATTTGCTAACATCATCTAAATGTGTATTTTTGTGAATCAAAGAACTAAATGTATCTCTAAATTCGAGCCAATTCTGATAAGTGCCATCGAAATTAGGTATATTAATTTTTGGCAATTGAAACTTAGTGCGGTTATGGTTGCAAGTCCCACCTGTCTTAGCGTCACCGAAGCTCGACACGGAACCCGTGCCGTCTCCTTGACCTCCAGCACTGGCTTTCGCGAGCAAGGTGCGAGCAGAAGCGACCAGCTGGTAGTACTGGCCCTCAAACTTCTCTCGAGCTGCGTACTGCTCCTCAGGGGGGTCGGAGAGGGATTCTATCTCGGTCTGTAACTCATCGAATTCCTGAATTATATCTTCGACACGGTTTAGTCGTAATCGAAGCTCGTTAGCATGGACTTCAGTTAACTCTTTATAACTCTTAGCAGTTTCAAAATAGGTTGCGAAATGCGTTAGCTTTGTTTTTATGCTTCCTCTCTTTTTGACAAGCTTGCTGATCTCCTTTTGAGACTCACTAGCAGTTTGTGCCATGATTGATTTGAACTAACTGAAAAGTTTTAAAGTATTTACTTTCAATCAAAGCAAAGAAATAAAAGGTATTGAAGTGTATTTCAATTTAGATGAAAATAACTAGAAGTTATTTGGAAAAGGAGACTAAAAAATTGGAACGAACTCATAGTAGGTACTGGCCAAATCCGTTAGGTATATGGTCTGACTTCGTCCTTATTTGAATAGGTAGGATATCACGCCGTAATTATGGTTTTCTTGCAGAATCTTAGACCCGCTGTGGCGTAGATTTCCAAATAATGCTTGATTATCCAATTTTCGTCGTTGACGGTTAGCTGCGGCGGTTGACGTTTATACAAATCCAATGACGCTCGCAGGATTTCAAAGGCAAATCGGCGAAATTGTGAAAATGGATACGTAAATGCTTATTCGAGACTTTTTCCGCGAAGGACCATTGTTTGGACCTTATCTTAAATAAAATCCTTTAAATTATACTAGCTGGTTTATTATTCTCTTATAAGCAAAACGTGTGCAATCTTGATGACAATGGCAAGCAAGTCAGAGACGGCCGACGCGGTGGTCGTACTACGCAGGCGCGATTAGTGCGTAGACACATTATTAAAGTACAATCTATCTCTCCTGTTATTATTCTATCATCTAGTTACCCTACACAGAAAAGCCCTAGCATATAACTCATGCCTACCATGAGTTATATGCTAGGGCTTTTCTCAAGGTCATAAGCACATTATATATTTAGCGCTCCGCCATTTTGTATTCGTCATTTGAAGACATGAAGAGTACCTTTATTTAAGTCGTGCCTCTGTCTTAATAGAATAGACCACTGCCTCTTCTCGTTGGTCGTAAAGGCGACTCCGGGAATAACAAAAGTCATATTTTTTCATATTTAGACTCTAGCCAAAGATTTTACTTAATATATTTGTGAGAACCAGGGTCAGGAGGTATACTTTTATATGTAGGCCACTGTATAATATTTATGTACCATCCTTATTTTCACATGTTTACAAAAAATAAATAATTTTGATTATTGTACTGTCACAAAAAAAGAAAAAAAAATAGCGTCCTTTACATTGCAAAGTCAACCTTCAATCATAACGCTATGAATAAATACAAGGCAGTAATGGAATACGATCCCGGTTTACAGGGAGCTTGGAATTAAATGGAGGTATCTCATTCCCATCGCATCGTTAGCGTATTACCAAAAGAATAGTTACTTTTATGCATGCTATATAGTGTACTTCAATATTGATAAAAAAAAGATAATTCTATTATAAGATTTAAAGTAAAAGTCGACTGAGGGAATCGACGAATGGGGAAATCATGACATTGACGATGCGGCTAGCAACTTTCAATTCAATTCAATTTATTTATTCGCCTAATGTAAGCATAATAGGTAACAAATAAAAAGTGCAGTTATACATGTACCCAGATTGGGCATAGCGACATTAAGCAACTTCAACTATCATCATGCTAAACGTGACCTAAGGTCTTATTGCCATAGGCTCTGTCTACTCCGTATGGGATAAAGACGTGTATGTATATATGTATGTACGATTTATCCCAAAAATAGATCTGCAGAAGAGCCAGTGAGTGACAGAGAGGGTTTTTATTAAATTGAATTTTATTAAAATGGAAAAATAGTAAATAACATGGGACAGTAGCTGTAAAATTGCGCTTGACACGGCAGCCGTGTCATTTTGTTGAACGCAACAAGTAAAACTTTGCAAAATTAGACATCGCAATGAATCAATTAAAAGGTAGTAGAGTATATGGATTTTTTTTACTGTAGGGAACAATACCCTGTTAAATAAACTTGAAGGGGTAATTAAAAAAAAATCGTTTTTCTAAGAACTCGCCCTGAATGGGAATCGAACCTGAAACGTCTACTCAAACTGTCGATGTCGATAAAGAGCTCGAAAGCTTAGAATTAGTATTATTCGATAGCCCTAGCGGGGCGTGCGTGTCCATAACGATAGCGCGCACAAGCGACAAGTGCGCGGCTATGTTTGCATTGGTCGCCATTAGTGGTATTTCTTTGAGCTCCTCCGTGCTTCGGAAGGGATCCCGGCTGTTATCGACAGATGGCAGTCGTTAGGCTATGTCAGATGCCTATAAGCAGCCTGCAATCTGCCAGTGTTGGCCACTCACACCCGGATCATGTTCCTATTGGTCTGGTTTCCCTGTAAAAAGGGTTACGGAGGCCAGACGGCAGTCGCTCCATTGTAATAACCAGTACCGCCAAATCAGGACCATGATTACCCTGGGCTCTGAAGCGTAAGCTGAAGATGGTAGCGGAAAAAAAACACGTTGGCGCGAAGTAATATCGTATCTTCCATTCGGTTCTAAGCTCATTAGAAGTCGTGACCTAAATTCAGGAAGTGATGAGTTTTCATCATACATTTCTTATGTGAAACACTGAAACTTGGCTAATTTACTAGAATTCGTTATGACGTGACTGTTATCATCAGCTCTCTACGAACCACTGCTGGGCATAAGCCTCCCTCTGTCACAGAACAGAGAAATTAACCGAATAGAAATGTTTTGACGCGGATTTAGTTCCATGATCAGTGTGGCAGCGTATTCTCTCTTCTTTTAATTATTTTACAGCTGAAAGAGACAGCAGTATCACTATCATTATCACTACATAGTATAAAACAAAGTCGCTTTCTCTGTCCCTATGTCCCTTTGTATGCTTAAATCTTAAAACTACGCAACGGATTTTGATTCGGTTTTTTTAGTAGTAGTGATTCAAGAGGAAGGTTTTTATGCCCATGCGAAGCCGGGGAAGGTAGCTCGTTGAGTATATGTTGTGAATTTCAATTTGATACGTTCATGCGTTCCTTAGAAAAATGTTTGACAGACAGACAGACGGACAACAAAGTGATTTTATAAGGGTTCCGTTTTGCCTTTTGAGATACGAAAATCTAAAAATTTTGACGTTTTGAAAGAAAATTGACTGTTGCATGATATGAATTAAGTAATAAACACTAATGATATGAATGAATCAATGAATTTAGTATTGAATGTATAACAAATCCATTACGCCATGTCGCATTTCTGTTTGTCTGTTTCCTTTGATGTCGGGGCCGAACACATCATTAAAGTTGCCGACGTCTGCTCTATGTCGTTATTATTTTAGATGACATTCTATGATATTTCTGAAATTATTTACTAACGTGCTACACGGTGTCATGGTAAACACCGTTTTCATTCAAATTGTGGATAGATAAATATAATAAAAATATCTGATCAAATAAAATATATCATTAAATTAGATAATACTAGTTTTGCCCGCGTGAGATTCCCTCGGAAACAGTGTTTTTCCCCGGGATGAAAGCTACCCTAGGTCCTTCTCAATAGGCCTAGCTATGTGTCGATTGGTTCAGTAGATAGGGCGTGAAGAGATAACAAACAAATATACAAGTAAACTCACTTTCGCATTTATAATACTAGCTTTCGCCCGCGGCTTCACCCGCGTGAATTTCGGGAACAGTGCTTTTTCCCGAGATGGAAGGTACCCTATGTCCTTCTCAGTACACCTAACTATGTGTATGCGAAGTTTCAAGCAGATTGGTTTAGTAGATTAAGCGTGAAGAGGTAACATACAAACAAATTAACAAATATACAAACTCACTTTCGCATTTATAATATTAGTTGGGATTAGTTATAAAAAAATAAAAATAATCTTTATTATTCTCCACATCACTTGCCTTATATTCTAAATTGACAAAGTAGTAACGGGATAATAATACCTTGACAATAACAAAAAAATAAATAAATAAAAACAGTTATGTTGTGGAGAACTGGTGCCAACACTGGGTCTCAACCGAAGCTGACACCTGTATAGCAGGTCACCAGGTCCTCCCCCCAGTTGGATATTCCCACAACGGTCGTTAAAATGTATTCACCCTACTATTCCAATGCGCTGCTGCGCTATCGGCGAGATCAATGTACAGTGGGCTGCAGAGAAATCCGGCCCTCATACCCCAAGTATCGCTATTGAAAGGGGGTCAGATTTCTCTGCAGGCCACTGTACCTATTTACTGGTATGGTGTTGGTGACTATAAGGCATAAGGTTTTCGTGGACATGTTTTTTTTTTTAAATAATTTACTAAAATATTATCTTATGTATTATTTTATACTTATTTTGAAGTCTACTTATGATACTGAAAATCCAGTATTAAGAATACAAATCGCCCAAATACAATTGACATTGCCGCCGTTCCAATTCGGGCGATTTACATCCCCTTACCCCTCTCTTTCTGGTTCAATTTCCTTCTAGTATTTTGAAGGATTCCATTTACTAAGGTAATCTTAAATATGTTCTAAAGTATATTTAACAACAGGATATAACTAAACTATAAAAATAAAACTAGACTAAACTATAGCAAATGGGATATATGTATAAGGTGAATTTAAATCAACTGCAAATATTTTAAGGGCAGATTCAGACCACTAAACTGAACAACTTTCCTAAATAAACTTAAATATTAAATGACTATTTTTGTTACAGGTAATTAGTTTCAATATTTCAACGATTTGGTGATGCCACAGATGATTAATAATAGTAGACAAAGCCAGGGAGTAAAGCTTGTTGGTAAGTGAAATTATCCGAATATAAATGTTTTGACGCGGATTTAGTTCCAGGATCAGTGTGGCTGCGTATTCTCTCTTCTCATCTTCAATTAATACATGTAAACCACACCACACCTTATTAGAAATGTATTACGTAGTTTAACAAAGCCACCTAAAGTTTAACAAAACCACCTAATTAATATAGGTAATCGATCAATAACAGTGGCAATAAATGATGCAATTATTCGCTTGGAATCCTTCTTTTTTTCCACAAAGTTTGTCATGATGACATTAAAAAATAATCAATACAAAAAAAGAATTATCCAATTAGGTGCATTCGTTCGAAATTGCTATATATATTTGCTGGCAAACTCGTGCCTTGAATTCACTCGACGATAACTTTCTTCTTAATGAACCGATTTTTATGAAACAAACTTTAAATGTTATGCTGAGTTGAAACAAATGAATTGGTGAATGTTTTAAGCAAATTGGTTCAGTACTTTCGGAGATAAGCGTGATCATACATACAGACGGACAGACCTGTTTTATTATATGTATAGATATTATTAATATGTATGTAAAAACTTTATTGTACAGAAAGAACATTGATGATACAACATATAGAACACAACAAAAGGCGGACTTATCCCTAACAGGGATCTCTTCCTGTATAATAAAGAAAAAAGAGTACATGGGCATTAAAGAGGGTACATAGCAAAGAAAACACATATGAAATTATAAACTAATTACAACACAAAAGTTACTTATCCTATACTGTAAATCAACTCAAGTCCGAACGCTCGAAGTATTCCCTAACCCTAAATTTGAAGGAATGTAGTGAGGACGACGTCTTGACCTCCAATGGGAGTTTGTTCCATAAAGTTGCAGCGAGTACTGCAAATGATCAGTGCCCCTATTATTAGTTTTTCTTAACGCAGACGCTAGCGACTGCGTAAGGATTTTGTATGGAATTTCTTAGCTGCCTTACTATCCGCCAGAGGCGCTGTACAGGTTTGCCATACTAAATCGCTAACGCAGTCGCTAGCGTCTGAAAGAAAAACTCATACTAGGGGCACGGCGTAACACTGGGAGATGTTTAATTTCAAACTAATAGGTAACAACAAAGTCCTAGTTCCGCAGAGACCCTATGAACACGAGCAGCCATAACATACCATCAATATAATACACGATAACAGGAAACACGCGCCAGTTATCTTAGACAATGCAAAGACAAAAACTGAGGAAGGTCGCTTGCGATCGAGTTTGTTTGTTTTGTTTTGCCATACTTAACTCAATTTTATTTCGCGTAGTACTCGGTGATGTCGCGCCAAAAAGTAACCCATGTTAGACCTCCAGGAGTGCTATTTTTGAGATGTTCGAGTATGACTCACCCAAAACCGGTGAGTCGAATGATTTTCGTTCGTTTTCGAATGGTTTTCATGCGACATAACCGGTGACTCGGACGATAATCATTCGACTCACTGGTTTTGGGTGAGTCATACATCTCAAAAATAGGACTCCAGTAGTTATATCCAAACCAAATTTCGTCAAAATCGGTCTTGTGGTTTAGCCTTGAAAGGATAACATACAAACAGACCGCTCCTCACCGCGTCGTCCCTAGCGCCCTATAAATGGCTCGACTGATGGTTGATCGTTCTCTTTAGCTTGACATTTGAGAGTTGAGTATTTTACTGTTTTCTTCAGTCCCCAACTTTGTGCTTGAACTATCCTCTACAAATAACACAACTATATAAATACCAGTGTTACATTTCTATTTGACATCTATTATTTATCTCGTACGACCCGCCTCGGCTTCGCATGAGCATAAAAACCTTCCTCTTGAATCACTCTATCTATTAAAAAAACCGCATAAAAATCTGTTGCGTAGTTTTAAAGATTTAAGTATACAAAGGGACATAGGGACAGAGAAAGCGACTTTGTTTTATACTATGAAGTGATAGTGATGATAGTGATATTTGTGTTTTTTCGAGTATTTGTGCATAATATTGGTGGAATATTATTCGCTAAGTGTTCGTGAACAAGCGTGAGTGTTGGGAAGTGGTACAATGTCGTATAAGTGACTTTAATCCTTGTCACAAAAATCTCCTAAGATAATGCTAAGAGAAACTTCCACCGCTCCACTTAGCCCTCTGACTAACTTGACTATACGTGACTACCGACTTGACTTGAGTAAGTGACTTAACTAAATGAAGAAAATTCAAATGAAACTTGATACTGGCAAAAATAAGCTATATAATATGTTTGATTGACATATTGTGGATATGTTTTGATTTATTCCACAACAAAAAAACACCTTATTGGTCTGGTTTTAGTTTTCTTGACTTCGACTTGACCCTTAAATTGTTTTTGAATAGGTATCAATTTAAAATATTAATTATACTTACGTAAAACGTTTTTTGTTATATTTCTATGAACAAAAACTAACAATACATAATTTTATATGGTATTTGTATAGGCGTTGAGGCTGATGTCCACTCTCAGGGTTCACAATGACAACAAAACAAAAAAAAAACCCATCTTATCTGACTGCAAACCATATCCATACTAATATTATAAATGCGAAAGTCTGTCTGTCTGTCTGTCAGCTCTTCACGGCTAAACTGCTGGACCGATTGTGATAAAATTTGGTAGGGATGTAGTTAACGACCTGAGGTCAAACATAGGCTAATTTTGGGCGCGATATAACCGAGTCCCACGCGGGGCGAAGCCGCGGGGAACAGCTAGTATGTTTATAAAATAATGGTACTAGATATGACGGTACTGGTTATTACAATGGAGCAACGGGCTCCGTGGTCCGGTGGTTAAGGCGTTTGCTTGTAGACCCGGGGGTCGAGGGTTCGATTCCCATGGGAAGCATATTTTGTTTAGTTGTTTCCAGTTTGGTTAGGACATCGCGGGCTTGAATCACCTGATTGTCTGATAATAAAGATGATTCCGTGCTTCGGAAGGCACATTAAGCCGTTGGTCCAGGCTGCCATCTAGTAGTCGTTAAAGGAACCACGTCAGAGGCCGAGAGGCGGTTCCGAAGAACTCTGACACCAGGGTGTGCATGTTAGTAACACTTGACATGACGATTCCGTCAAGTCCGTTAGACTATCACACCTCGCCTTAACAAGTCTCACCTCACGTCAAGCGGTTACCGTAACCGTTCAAAAGGTCGGCCGTAAACCTGAAAAGACAAAGCAATTGTCTGAGTACTGTTACATTGTTAGTACAACGACACTTGTTTTCAACACTTAATATTAAAATTTATGATGTTTTACGGATATGTAGCCTAATGGGACCCAACTGGACCAAAATACAAAGCATCTTATTATTTTCCTATACCTTCACCCACTTTCCTATGTGGGGTCGGCACAGTATGTAAGTTCCTTCCATTTAGATCTATTTCCAGCCATTTCTCGCGTCACACCCCTCCTGGTCATATCCTCCCTCACACAATCCATCTCGTTTTTGGTCTTCCTCTACTCTTAGATCCCGTAATTTTCATATTTAATAATCTTTGCGTTACATGGATTTCCGTCACGACATGGCCATACCATCCTAACCTATAGCTTCTCTTCTTCTCATTTATGGGTGCTACTTTATCATACTTCCTCTTACATAGTCATTCCTTATCACTATCGCTACGTAGTATAAAACAAAGTCGCTTTCTCTGTCCCTTTGTATGCTTAAATCTTTAAAACTACGCAACGGATTTTGATGCGGTTTTTTTTAATAGAAAGAGTGATTCAAGAGGAAGTTTTCTATGACCATGCGAAGCCGGGGCGGGTCGCTATTTCTATTAATAAAAAAGGGAGATCATGAAGGTGCGACTGAAACAACGCATTCTACCGAGATTCGACTCGTATAACCTAAAGGTTGGTACAGCCATGGCTGTTGAAGGGTTGTGGTGTGATATTGAACGCTAATAGGAGTTTTAGAAGCTCGATAGCTAGGTAACGATAGCGTGCGTCAAGCGAGGCGAGAGCTCGGCCATGTTTGGATTGGTCGCCATTAGTAGCATTTCTATCTTGAGCTCCTCCGTGCTTCGGAAGGCACGTTAAGCCGTTGGTCCCGGTTGTTATCGATAGCAGTCATGTCTATGTCAGATGCCTTTAGGCGGCCTGAAAAATCTGACAGTGTTGTCCACTAACACACCCGGGTCATGTTCCTGTGGGTCTGGTTTCCCTGTAAAAAGGTTACGGAGGTCAGACGGCAGTCGCTCCATTGTAATAACCTACCGCCACATCAGCACCATGATAAGTAGCGTACCCTGGGCTTTGAAAAAACACGCTTGGTCGAAGACTTGAATGTATTAGTTAATAGCACAGGCTCATAGAAACAATGCAAATTTAATGTTTTTAGAACTAAATACTCAATAGAAATGATAATGGATATTGTACAAAGATTGAACAATGGATAATTTTCAAAACAATAGGATTTTGTTTTTAATTATTCAGTTAAATGTATAAATAATTGTTCATATTTCATGCTTTCTAAGAACGCACATATGACATAGGAATTTTAATACTTACTGTAAGCCAGCTCCTTCCGCGTCCAAAAATATATTGTTTTTATGCGGTTTTTTTAATAGATAGAGTGATTCAAGAGGAAGGTTTTTATGCCCATGCGAAGCCGGGGCGGGCCGCTAGTATATGATAAACTGCAAAATATTTCACACATCAAAAATTTCTAGATGATCTTATAAAGGTCACAGCACAGCTTACAATGACTGGCCGTGACCTCACACGTGTGGAAAAATATATGCATTTTAGAGTTTTTATTGTATAACCTAACATACAACCTAACACAGTATATTGACCACCTCTATTGTCTAGGCCTAACTATCCGGAGGTCGTGGGTTCGAATCATACGAGACTAGCGACCTGCCCCGGCTTCGCATGGGCATAAAAGCCTTCCTCTTGAATCACTCTATCTAATAAAAAATACCGCATCAAAATCCGTTGCGTAGTTTTAAAGATTTAAGCATACAAAGGGACATGTGGACAGAGAAAGCGACTTTGTTTTATACATAGATTTAAAAAAAAAAAAATGCGTCACGTTTAGTCTATGTACGTCTATGTAGTGAAGTTGTGTGTTAAACTATTATAAATAAATATAAACATGGTACAGGAAAAAATGGCCACGTTTAGTCAATCGAGCTGTGCATAGCTTTTGTCGAGCTGTGTCAGATGCCTTTAGGCCTAAAATCTGTCAGTGTTGTCCACTAAGACACCCGGGTCATGTTCCTGTGGGTCTGGTTTCCCTGTAAAAAGGGTTACGGAGGTCAGACGGCAGTCGCTCCATTGTAATAACCAGGAAGGTTACTACCGTCTCTTAAAACCATGCAAGATCCAGTGAGTAAGCGAGACAGCGCAATACATGATGTAATGCAACATCCTTCTTACTCACTGGATCTTGCATCTTTTTAAGAGATGGTGGTAAGCCACTAGTACCGCCAAAATCTAAGACCACGATTTAAGCGTACCCAAGCAAAAGAAAATATACACTACGCCAACCGTAAGCTGAAGATTCAACAGGGAAACACGATTAGATGATTAATATTTACATATTATGCAAAACATGGCCGTCTTTTCCTATTGTCAGGTACCAGGATACCATAATTCCACAGGCGATTTAAAAATCACGGCGGATTGCACGCCGTAACCATGACAACGGCAATGAACCCGCGCGGGCGACGACCTCACTCACGGCCACCAACACGATGTCATACCGCCCTGGTAACGTGGGCCTGCTATGTGCGAGTATTCGCAAGCCTTTGTTTACCCGATTGCGAAAGGATAGTTATGGTTTTGGTTTTTTTATCTGTCTTTGACAAGGCGTCAGGCATAGGATGTAGTTTAGGAATCACTACATAGTATAAAACAAAGTCGCTTTCTCTGTCCCTATGTCCCTTTGTATGCTTAAACCTTTAAAACTACGCAACGGATTTTGATGCGGTTTCTTATAGATAGAGTGATTCAAAAGGAAGGTTTTATGCCCATGCGAAGACGGGGCAGGTCGCTAGTTTATGACTGCCTCTGTGGTGTAATGGTTGACATGCCTGTAGCGGTCAGGCATGTCAACCATTACGCCACGGAGGTCCCGGATTCGATCCCCGGTCAGGTCAAGATGAAAAATGATATTTTTCTGCATGGCCTGGGTCTTGGATGTTTTTATTTATATGTTGAGTTTGTATCCCATAACACAAGTCTCAAACTTACTTTGGGGCTAACTCAATCTGTGTGACTTTTCCATATATTATAGCTAAGTGAAATTTTTCCACCGCTTCACTTAGCCATCTGACTCAGACTAGACTTACTTCACTGGACTTGACTATTGACTTGAATTTTTGACTCGACTGACTTGAGTAGGACTGAAGAAGATTAATAAATTCAAGAAAGGCCTTAAAGGACTAGATTCCATGGCCGTAAAAACTATTCAAAAAAAAAAACCCATTGAATCAATGAAACCTGTCTATAGATAGCTACAAGCTACAAACAAATAGATATAAGTACGCTTAAACACATAACCCTCCTTCGAGCAGTCAGGTCAAAAGAAAAAATGCAAAGATTAATATTATTTGTTTTTCATATTTTGCTCCTTAAAAAGACATAAACGCGCCTTAGAATATTTTTTTCTGGTTGCATCCGCTTCAGAGTCCAGAATGCGCTTTAATCATGGTCCTGATTTGGCGGAACTGGTTATTACAATGAAGCGACTGCCGTCTGACCTCCGTAACCCTTACAGGGAAACCAGACCCACAGGAACATGACCCGGGTGTGTTAGTGGACAACACTGACAGATTTTTCAGGCTGCCTAAAGGCATCTGACATAGCCTAACAACTGCCATCTAGATCTAGCGATAACACATGTCATTCGTAAGCTCAAGATAGAAATGCCACTAATGGCGACCAATCTAAATCCGACCACGCTCGTCGTTGCTTAACACTTATACTATCGTACCCGCCCCGGCTTCCCACGGGTGAAATATTATAGGTTTTACTTACATAAAAACCTTCCTCTTGAATCACTCTATCTATTAAAAAAACCGCATCAAAATCCGTTGCGTAGTTTTGAAGATTTAAGCATACATAGGGAGAGACAGCGGAAAGCGACTTTGTTTTATATACTACTAGCGACCCGCCCCGGCTTCGAATGGGCATAATAAACGACTTCTTGAATCACTCTATCTATTAAAAAAAACCGCATCAAAATCCGTTGCGTAGTTTTGAAGATTTAAGCATACATAGGGATATAGGGACAGAGAAAGCGACTTTGTTTTATACTATGTAGTGATAGTTATGTAAAGGATAAGCTTGCTCTAGGCTAGAGCTCGTCGATATGGAGTCCAAACTATTGGTACGGAACCCTTAGTGCGCAAATCCAGCCTTTTATTTGACTAAGTATGTTAGTACACATAATTAAGTTCGAAACCGCGTATTTTCTCATCTTATTTTTAGTTTTAATTAATCGTGACGCAAGAAATCCGCATTGACGCAATGTTTGTCAGTTGGCAACGGGACTAGTCTAGACTGCAATTGATATCTTAAATTTCTCCGCCAATTCTGGACGCCTGGTACTTTATAAGAAAATCATTTTTTTTCATTAATTAACTAAGAAATTTATTTAGTGGTTGGTATCAACCATTTATTTCTTTTATCGTTTTTAAAAATATGCGCATTTAAAATATTGCGTTTTGCTATTTGCGCAAACGTAAAATTTGACATGATGTTGTTTCCTATTTATAAGAGGTAGAAAAGTACTGTACAAGCCGGTATTTTTAAAAGGCTGAAGCGCAGTTGACGCCTTGCAATATTACTCGGCCGTAAATTACTTTATTTTCGGCCTCGACAGTAATGTACTATCTTTATCTTTATACATAGTATAAAACAAAGTCGCTTTCCGCTGTCTGTCCCTTAAATCTTTAAAACTACGCAACGGATTTTGATGGTTTTTTTTAATAGATTGAGTGATTCAAGAGGAAGGTTTTTATGCCCATGCGAAGCCGGAGCTGGTCGCGCGTTTTATTATCAAATATTAAAATGATTTTTAAGCACGGGAAGAAACTTTAATCACAGAACTCTAAAAAATGAATTAATTTTAACACTAAATGGTTATTAAACTATTTGTTATGTTAACAAAACTTAAGTTATATTATGTGCATAACTTAACACCATCAGTTAATATACTATAGTTAAGTACCATGACTATTTGACACGCTGTCTGCGTCTCTAATATGATAACGTGATTGTTTTTGCTCGTCTTAGCGTTCTACTGATTGCTTAATATATTATATTAGATTCTGTACCTATACAGTTTTTAGTTTACTTCCTCAGTGGTCGAGTGGTTAAGGCGTTTGCCTGTAGACCCGGGGGTCATGGGTTCGATTCCCGCGGGAACCATACATTGTTTAGTTGTTTTCAGTTTGTTTTAGGACATTGCAGGCTTGAATCACCTGATTGTCTGGAATAAAGATAAGTGCTTCTTGCCATCTGGTAGTCGTTGTAAAAACCAAGTCAGAGGCCGAGAGGCGTTTTCGTCTCTGATACCATGGTGTGCATGGTCGGTTGACCGCGTCATTTACACGAAATGATGAGTTTAAAACACTTATTTTGAATTTTAATTGTTGTTGGTATATATACCAATTATCACAAAGCGCAGCATCGGACACCCACTGATCAGATGGTCAGATAACCTGAAGAAGGTCGCAGGCAGGCGCCGGATGCAGGCCGCGCGAAAACCGGTCATTTTAGAAATCCTTGGCCTATGTAGATGTTGTGTCTAGTGTCGATGATGATGATTTGCCCAATTTGGAACAAAATAACCCATATGCCCGAATACTCAAACGCTACTCAATTTTTAGAGCTGTTTAAGTATCATGCTGTCACTGTCATATCGCTGCTGTTAAGCGCGACAGCATGATACTTAAGCAGTTCTCAAAATTGAGTATTCGGGCGATAGGAACATACAAACTCAATCAGTCAATATACCTATGACATAGTTTGGATAACATTGTATAACATTGGGTCTGCTGGAAGAGATTTCTTTAGAAATAAGCAGCACCCTTGTACTAATGTTCTTTATTCTATGTTCTTTTCTTTTGTATATTTTTCTGTGTACATGAATTTGGAAAATAAATAAATAAAAATAAAATAGCTTCCATTTTGACCTCGCCGCAGTCGGTTAAAATTAAATCGCAATTTTGTTTTCACTTCGAAGTGAAACCTTTCCAAGGCAATTTCTAAAGAAAACATTGATATTTTACTTGAATTATTCAACATATAAGCTAAATTCCTTGCAATCTTCGACCTCCGTGACCTTCACTTGTTTCTTATTAGGAATAAAAAGCAGCCTGTCTAAATTCTCCGAATCCGCCATTTTGGTATTCGCGTCGAGTATTTTTAAGCTCCAAGGAAAAATTTAAATAAAATTAGAACATTTTTTAAACACAAAGTTATTATACCCTTTGGATGATAGCGCAAACAGGAGTTACGCTAAGAGGATGAGAGACAAATGAATGTTCAGAAATACTAGCGACCCGCCCCGGCTTCGCATGGGCATAAAAACCTTCCTCATGAATCACTCTAGATATATTAAAAAAACCGCATCAAAATCCGTTGCGTAGTTTTAAAGACTTAAGCATACAAAGGGACATAGGGACAGAGAAAGCGAATTTGTTTTATACTATGTAGTTATAGTGATAGTGAGCTTGTTTGTCCGTACTTATAAACTTTTTCTCGACGACTATATGGCTTGATTGTTAAATTTATTTTTGACCAGTCTGTGGCTACGTTGATTGCTCTATCGTTGGCCTCTCCCAGGTCCTCAGCTGTACAGGAGTCAGGGCAGTTGGGACATATCATAAGATGAAACCAACTTATGGAGATCAAAAAGGATTTTTTTAAACAAAGTTTGCTACGTTAAACCAGTTAAGAAATCACAAAGGAAACAGCGTTTAACCATTAACAGTTAATTCCTGCGTAGCTATAATGACTTAATGAACCACTTTCTAATGACGGGCGGGGCACCTAGCTCCGTTCAAGTGAGACCTTTTAATTGCAACGCGTAACGTAACCTAATGATTAGCTTATACTATCTTGCCTTTGTGGTTCAGTGGTTAAGGCCTGATGACCTGAAGGTCGTTATTTCGAAGTTTTGATTCCTATGAAAAGTACACTTCAGAAATCTAAAGTTGTATTAGGATATTGCTGGCTTGAATCACCTGATTTTCTGATAAAATAATTTTGTGCTTCGGAAGGAACGTTAATCCGCGAATAATATACCAGTGTTGTCCACTAACACACCCGGGTCATGTTCCTTTGGGTCTGGTTTCCCTGTAAAAAGGGTTACGGAGGTCAGACGGCAGTAGCTTCATTGTAATGACCAGTACCACCAAATCAGGAAGCGCAAGATAAAGATGCAACCGGGAAACACGCTCGAACGGAGAATACGAAGAAGATAGCTTCTATTATATCTTGTTTTAGTAATAAATAGTAGATATCTTTACTTTCGTTTACTTTGCGTAGAAACCAATAACCTAATCAACGGGGTTCATATGAAACAATTCCCAAAAAGGCAAGATTTGCCAAAAATCTTACCCAACACTTTTCCCCTAACCAATTAAGGATATTAGCACGGATTGAACCCCCCGACCTCAAGACAAGGGTATCCAGTCAGCTGATTGTACCGTGTGGATTGCTTTTGACCTATGTCCTGTAACAATTTGTAAGGGGTTCCGAACTGAGACGAAAATATGTCGAATTTGGAGCGAACGCGTACTACATGCCGGTTCGGAATTTTATCGGATAAGACTGGGCTAGTGTTAACGATACCGTTACCTAACCTTACGTTTTGAGTATCTTTAACTGAGATAACGTTAATTTACACCCGAAATAACGTTTAAAATAAACGTTAACCGCTAGCAAAAATATCGTTACGTTAAAATAGTCTTGCAAAATGCCTGTCCGGTGGCGCGTTAGCCCTTAGTTTTCGAGATTCAAATGCTCTACCAAGAGTGTAAGATCGCGGGTCATACTTTTTTTTATGTGTTGGATAACTTTGTCAAGTGTGTGTCAGATGACTTTTAAGGGCTCCTTCTTTCTCAAACACCGTTTTTAAATTAAATAGGAATAAGTATTAAACAGTCGTAAAATTCTGAAAAAAATGTATGTTTTTAGTTGAGGATTAAGCAGACGAACACAACCAGACGAAATACGCTCGATAGAAAAAAAAAAACAAAGTTGCCTCCTTTTAAAGTTAATTTTCAATACTACGCCTAAAATAGTAAACTTATCTGATTTTTATACTAGCCTTTAGATAAAGTATTTATATAGTTAAAATCGCTGAAGTAGATGTTGTAGTGTTATTATCCCAAATATGATGTCTAAATACCTACAAAATGAGTGACCGCCGCGACTACGCGGCTTTATACGGACAACGGACCTTCAGAAGAAGGAGCCCTTAAGGGTCTTCGAAAAAGATTGGAAAGAAGTCACACAGAACAAGGATGCATGGAAAAAAAAAAAATTTTTAAAAACAAGCTTTTATTATTTGTTTATAAAATGAACTAAAAAGTTAAAAATAAATTAACTCTAAAAAGAAATATAACACTTTGTAACTTGATTGTAACCTTTAACGACAAATAAGCGTCTTCGTCTAGGACAAAATAATTCCATATTGTACAAATTTATTTAATTTTAACACTAAAACTTTTCACCATACACAATTATTCAATCTTGTCCCCCCTCTTTATCATAGTCCCCATTTATAAATGAAAGCGTGTTACATTTAATACAACACAACATTTTCCTGAAGCTATCACAATGTAACACGCTTTCATTTATAAATGGGGACTATGATAAAGAGGGGGGACAAGATTGAATAATTGTGTATATTGAAAAGTTTTAGTGTTAAAATTAAATAAATTTGTACAATATGGAATTATTTTGTCCTAGACGAAGACGCTTATTTGTCGTTAAAGGTTACAATCAAGTTACAAAGTGTTATATTTCTTTTTAGAGTTAATTTATTTTTAACTTTTTAGTTCATTTTATAAACAAATAATAAAAGCTTGTTTTTAAAAATTTTTTTTTTTCTTTAATTTTATTTTTAACTTTTTAGTACCTCTGTTTTTAATTCGAGATTTACTACGACGTAGTTCGCAGCGCGTAGCAGCGTTATTCCGTTACGAAATGCCGGCTTACAATAACTGGGTATAATTCAATTAATTTCTGTACGTCCATTATGTTAAGGCTGGTAGGATCTTCATCTGGTCTCCCGTCAGCAATCAAAAGTGCCTTTCTCATGTCAATCCAATTTAAATCGTTGCAGCTGAAAGTTAGAAAATACGTTCCCCCCAGAGGTCCGTTGTAGAGGGATAAGGGCTACAATACAACAGGGTTCGCCCTGGTACCCTGAGGCGCAACGTTAGCGGCAAGACATGTTTATACACCCTCATACCATTCAGCCCTCGGCACGTGCTCACCTTGGCATTGGGTCATCCATCCAATCAATCATATATAATTAATATGGGACGAAAGCAAGAGACTCGTCAAGACGAATCAAACGAGACCAAACTCGATGGGGTTGCGTCGTTTAATTACGGAGTTCCTATGGCCACCTTCCGGCTCCAACACAGACCCTGGTTACCATATAGTATCAAAGTACTCGTCAAGACTAATCCAATGAGCCCAAACTCGATGGGGTTGCGTCGTTTAATTACGGAGTTCCTATGGCCACCTTCCGGCTCCAACACAGACCCTGGTTACCATATAGTATCAAAGTACTCGTCAAGACTAATCCAATGAGCCCATACTCGATGGGGTTGCGTCGTTTAATTACGGAGTTCCTATGGCCACCTTCCGGCTCCAACACAGACCCTGGTTACCATATAGTATCAAAGTACTCGTCAAGACTTATCCAATGAGCCCAAACTCGATGGGGTTGCGTCGTTTAATTACGGAGTTCCTATGGCCACCTTCCGGCTCCATCATCAGACCCTGGTTACCATGTAGTATCAAAGTACTCGTCAAGACTAATCCAATGAGTCCAAACTCGATGGGGTTGCGTCGTTTAATTACGGAGTTCCTATGGCCACCTTCCGGCTCCATCATCAGACCCTGGTTACCATATAGTATCAAAGTACTCGTCAAGACTAATCCAATGAGCCCAAACTCGATGGGGTTGCGTCGTTTAATTACGGAGTTCCTATGGCCACCTTCCGGCTCCATCATCAGACCCTGGTTACCATATAGTATCAAAGTACTTGTCCAGACGAATCTAATGAGCTCAAACTCGATAGGGTTGCATCATTTAATTACGGAGTTCCTATGGCCACCTTCCAGCTCCATCATCAGATCAGCTCTATGTCACAATAACATTGCATTGTCATCCGATTTATACATGCATTCTAAATTTCAGCTCAATCGGAAACCGGGAAGTGGATCAAATTTAAGTTGTAAGATTTGATTACAGAACGACAGACAACAGGACAGGTGAAACTAAATAAAAGCTTGTAAAAGAGGGGAGACTTTTGCTCAGCAGTGGGACACAGCATTACACTTTCCATACGGGACCCTAAAATCATGGTGTATTACTGCAGTCGAGTGTAATAACAGATTTCAGTATAATAATAATATCACGCGTAAAATACTTGACGCTGCGTAGGAAAGCGCGATTTACTATAAGCGCGTTGGATGCGGACAAGGTTATAAGCGATAGCGGTTTTGTATATTTATTTTATCCTGATTTATTTATTTATTTCATACATAAATATTATCGCGCCTGGCTCCCGCAGGGGTAGGTACTAGAGATGTCCTATATCTGTACAGCACCCGTAGCCAAATGACAATTTCAAAACGCTAACGAATGTCGACAAGAACAAAATGTATGGGATTGACATAAGCTGCGGTAAACCACGTGGTCAATCTTATGTTAATGCCATACTTTTTATTCTTGTCGTAGATTGTGACTGGCTAAGCCCCCTGGTATAGTATTCTGTATCTATATATATCTATGTTACAAGTCTGGCCACATTCTGCGCGCGGGGTAAGGTTACACACACAATAATATTAACACGCATTATACTGTTACGAGCTGGGGGTTCGCAATTTGGAGAAAGAAACGCCTGATGACACTGAGTAGACTTTATTCACGTCCAACACAAATATATCCACTGATGGTCACAAAATGTCCAAAACACTACGTATTCACTGTCCGTAATAATCGCCGAGGTCGTTGGTTATCACTCCTTAGTTATCGCTTCGAAGTCACTTGTATCACTCCTGAACACAAACTGGCCCACGTCGTCACGATCCGCCACTTATATAGGTCCAGGAACTCGATCAGGTACTTTCCAGAACATTCCCAATAACTCCCGAAGAGTAAGACAGGGACGGAGGTATAGCCATCTCGCTCCTTTATTTCGCGATCGTTCTAGGCCTGGTACATACGCACCGATTTCTAGAACCCGCGAGCCAATCGATTCTAAGCCTTATGTCCATACATATAAGGTTCATGAGAATCATTCCAGTGTGTTCCACGGTGAATGTCCTATTGCGGGGATTCGTCAGTAGTGTACGAGAAATTTCCACAGTCAGTGTTTCTCAACTTTTTCTGTGGTTTCCAACCATGAGGCATTATTGTAATTTCGTAACACTGCCCCCTTCTTAGAGATGCTCGTCCCGAGCATCATCATTACTGCCGTGATATTTCGCCAAGCGGTCTATGTGAACAATCTTTAATGCTCCTCTTGGTTGTCGTTGGATGCGATATGTGACGTCGTTCAGCCGCGTCACCACCTTGTACGGACCTTCCCATGTAGTCTGCAATATTCCATATCGACGAACCAGGTTATGTAGCCTTACTAGCGCACCTTCTTTGAACCCGTCCTCCTTAGAACGGTCGTTCGGCTGTATGCCATTTCGCCATTGATCCTGTCGTCGGATGCCACTACTCCTCCTGGTCCGTAGTCCGCCCAATCCGGTGCAAGTCGTACACTTGGAACACCATTCCTGTACATCTTTACGGCAATGCAGCCAATAAAAATTTTCTCGTACTTTGATTAGTGTTCTCTTGACGCCGAGATGACCCTCTGATTCGTGTACTTCACGGAGCACATCTAGTACCTTTCCTTTAGGAACCACTATCTGCAGATGAAACTCTCTGCCGTCAGTTTTCTCCCACTTTCGGTAAAGTATTCCATTCCGTAGAATAAGGCTGTCCCATTGCGCCCAGTATGCCTTGGTTGTGGCACTCATAGGCGCAACTTCGTCCCTCGTAGGCCTTAAATGTCTCCGTGCCTTCCAGTTGATAATAGGTCGTAGATCGTCGTCACTTTGTTGGGCTTTCTTAATCGAATTATCCTCCCCGCTGTCCAATGGAGCCGCTCTGGTGATCGTCACGGTCTCTTTCTTCACGTTCTTTCCAGCCTGTCGTCGTGATCTGCGTCGTTGTAGGGTGCGTCCGCCCTGCTGCCTCATGTCCGCACTGCAAAGCCTTTCTTCTAAGTTTTCGACTCGAATGTTAAGCTCCAATACCCGTCGATGCCATGAACTGAGTTCTACGGCCTTCGATTCCAGCTGCTCCTGCAAAGCCGCAATTTTCTCTTCTTGGAGCTTAATCCGTTCCTCCTTGAGCCGTATTTCCTCTTCCCATTTCTTATTAAGGTGGTATAATGTTGAAGTATCACTCTGCACGTTCCAGTCACGTTTTTCCCATGTCGATACTCGTTCCTTTCGAGGACAGTTCATTTGCAAGTGCCCTCTTTCGCCGCACTTGTAACACATGGCTCCCTTCTTTGATGACGCCATCACTTCTATCTTTCGCACTTGCTGCTCAGTGTGCACCTGTCGAATGTCGCGTCGAACTGTTTCCACTTCCAAAGCATGTGCCAGTGCTTCCTTGAGTGAGGCATGATGACCTAACCTCACTGCAGCTCTAACTTCCTGGTCCTCGATTCCATCGATGAACGCCTGCACGGTGTTGGCCTCGAACATCTTCATGTCGGCTCCAGGATACGCCTTCCGGACAAGCTTCTCGATTTCCAACGCCCATTGCTGTAGACCTTCTCCGGAGCGCTGGACTCTGTCACGTAGCTGTGCACGGAATACGTGTTCCAAATGACGTTCCCCGTACCTGGATTCGAGTGCTTCCAGTAGGTCTTTGAAGCCACTGCCCGAAGTAGGAAGTACCTCTAAGACCGTCAAAGCTTGTCCTCGGAGCGCGACGGTGAGAGCGGTCAGGCACTGTTCATCCGTCCATCCATTGGCAGCGGCAATCGTCTGGAATTGTTGACGGTATGCTGTCCAGGACGAGGTACCGTCGTATGGAGGAAGCTTTACATTAGGCCCATGATGTACACCCACAGTTCCACTCGATGCGGCGACTGCTACACCCGTTGTCTCGAGGCGCACGACCTTCTTTTGCAATGTGATGAGGTCAGTCTTCACATTTTCCATGTCCGACCCAAGGCTGCTAACCTGCTCCTCCACTAAGTCAACATCTTTCCGCAGTTTGGTAACCACGCCACTTACTTCACTGAAGGCTGACAGAAGCTGCCGTTGATCCCCTTTTATTTGTTGAAACTCCATCTGCTGTTGCTCTCTTGCAGCAGTAAATTGGCTTTCTAATTTTTCTTGCGCCAGCCTTTGTTGTTCTCTTGTGTCATGCAACAGCTTTTCTTGCATGGTAAACTTGCTGTCCAGCATCCGCATCAATTCCGAAAAATCGAAGGTGGACGTGTCCTGTATTGGAGACGTCGCTTGACGGGCGTGGTCAGTGGGCGGAGCTTCCGCTGAAGTGGGCGTGGCCATGGGGGGCGTGGACTGGTCGGCGGAGCCAGTGGGCGGGACTTCCATCGACGTGGGCGTGGCCACTGGAGGCGTGGCCTGGTGAGCAGAATCAGTCGAAGAGGCTTCCGCAGCACGCTTCGCCCTCGTCTTCACTCCCTCGCTGGTGACGTCGTCTCTCGGAGTCAATGGCATCTCCAAATTTCACTTCCGACACCAATTGTTACGAGCTGGGGGTTCGCAATTTGGAGAAAGAAACGCCTGATGACACTGAGTAGACTTTATTCACGTCCAACACAAATATATCCACTGATGGTCACAAAATGTCCAAAACACTACGTATTCACTGTCCGTAATAATCGCCGAGGTCGTTGGTTATCACTCCTTAGTTATCGCTTCGAAGTCACTTGTATCACTCCTGAACACAAACTGGCCCACGTCGTCACGATCCGCCACTTATATAGGTCCAGGAACTCGATCAGGTACTTTCCAGAACATTCCCAATAACTCCCGAAGAGTAAGACAGGGACGGAGGTATAGCCATCTCGCTCCTTTATTTCGCGATCGTTCTAGGCCTGGTACATACGCACCGATTTCTAGAACCCGCGAGCCAATCGATTCTAAGCCTTATGTCCATACATATAAGGTTCATGAGAATCATTCCAGTGTGTTCCACGGTGAATGTCCTATTGCGGGGATTCGTCAGTAGTGTACGAGAAATTTCCACAGTCAGTGTTTCTCAACTTTTTCTGTGGTTTCCAACCATGAGGCATTATTGTAATTTCGTAACAATACGAACACGTCGCTACGCACACGCTTGACAAAATTATCTAACACAAGCAAAAAATAGACACACAAGTATAAGACCTTGGTAAACACTAGCGCCACCATCAGCTAAAAATCATTATTCACTGAAAACACAAGATATCAAAAATCCCTGTTATGTAATTAAGGTTCTGGATCTGAAGTTAATTTTAATCATGTTAAATAATAGTTCCCTATGGTTACAAATTGCAATATTACTTAAAACGGCTACTTTTAGCAGTTATCAACATCATCATCAGCTGTCCACAACCCACTGCTGGGCATAAGCCTCCCTCTGTCTACGCCATGCATCCCTCCTGTGAGCCACCGCAATCCAGTTGTTGCCAGCAACCTTCCTAATATCATCGACCCGTCTAGCCGCTGGACGTCCAGTACTTCGCTTTCCGTATCTAGGGTACCACTCCGTTACAGCCTTACTCCACCTACCATCGTTCCTTCTAGCCAGGTGTCCTGCCCAGTTCCATTTAAGAGCTGCAACCCTAGAGAGAACGTCGTGAACTATCGTTCTACGTCGGATCTCCGAGTTGCAGATATAATGATTTTTAAATGATATTTTTTAGGTGATTATCACTATAAGCAGTCTTATACTTTTGGTAGAAGGGGTCGCCTGCTAGTAGCCCTTCCTACTCACGTAGGATCCATCCCTAAATTACGTAAACATGACCACATGATCCCAGCGACCTGAAGTTACACAAATTTGCATAAATTTCATGAGGTCAGCACAGACATATAAACACGACAGACGTAGTTTCACATACAACGAGTGAAGCCTGCAAATTATGGTTATTACTTATAAACTACTAGCTGTTGTCCGCGACTCCGCCCGCATGCGCTTCGGTTATATCGCGCCCGAAAGTAGGCTATGTTTGACTCCTAGTGCATAACTATATCCATACCAAATTTCATCACAATCGATCCAGCAGTTTAGCCGTGAAGAGGTGACAGACAGACAGACAGACAGACTTTAGCCATTATAATATTAATATGGAAATATGGATATATACTATACTAATATTATAAAGAGGAAAGATTTGTATATTTGTCTGTATGTTTGTAATGAATAAACTCAAAACTACTGAGCCGATTTCAAAAATTCTTTCACCATTGGAAAGCTACATTCACCCTGAGTGACATAGGCTATGTGTGTACCACGGGCGAAGCCGGGGGAGACAATTAGTATTTAGTTTAGTTTAGAACAAAGACGGACAAGTAATGACGCTGGCGCAAATCGCCATTACGCATTACTGCGATAACTGCCTCCGTGGTCCAGTAGTAAGGCGTTTGTTTGCCTATAGACCCGGAGGTCGTGGGTTCGATTCCGACGGGAGCATACTTTGTTTAGCTGTTTCCAGTTTGGTTAATACATTGCAGGCTTGAATCACCTGATTGTCTGATAATAATGATGATTCCGAAGCCATTTTTACCGGCTGCCATCAAGTATTCCTTAAATGATATCATAGGCCGAGAGGCGGTTCCGAATAACTCTGACACCAGGGTGTGCCTGGTCGATTGACCATGTCACCTACACGAATTGATGTTGATCACCGCGATACACACACATAGGCGGCTATTTTCGAGCTTCACTTGTAATTCCACGAAGATCCGTCCGTAGTTTTTTTTGAGTCTGTGGAGATCGTGAGGAAAACCTCAATTAATGTTTACATGGGCTAACCTGAATTGGGGGTGGAGTGTTAGTATTTTTTAATTTAATCCGGTCACTCTCTTAAATTCAGTTTTTTTCCTTGTTGCATCTCTTTCTTGGATTTTCTGACCAATAATATCATCACTACATAGTATAACACAAGGTCGCTTTCTCTGTCCCTATGTCCCTTTGTATGCTTAAATCTTTTAAACTACGCAACGGATTTTGATGCGGTTTTTTTATAGATAGAGTGATTTAAGAGGAAAATGTTTATACCCATGCGAAGCCGGGGCGGGTCGTTAGTAAATTATAAAATAAAACCATTTGAAAAACAAATATACGTTTTACAATGTAAATATTTTTTGGAGTTAACTATGTATTGCAACGGTTTATTATTTACGTTTTTGGTGGAATTAGGTTCAAAAAATTTGTACTTAATAAAAAAACAAAATTAACACTCGTCTTCCTGTTTACATTCTCAGATGGTTGCTTATCCTGTATGTTTATCTATATATGTATTTGTTATAAAATATAGTATCGTTGAGTTAGTATCCCATAACACAAGTCTCGAACTTACTTTGGGGCTAGCTCAATCTGTGTGATTTGTCCCTATATATTTATTTATTTATCCTAGTTGGAAAAACGACAAAGTTTTGTACAGTGCAAGTAAGGTCCACTTAAAAAAAAGGAGATTCTCTATTCGGCGGAATCTTTTTTATGATCGGCAATTTTTTTTTCGTTTCATACATTACAAAAATATAATATTGATTATATATATTTATTAATTCGTTAAAAAAAAACAAATATTATAAACCAAACTATTTTTTTTAAGTTTTTTTGAATCAATATAATATGTTATCTTTCTAATGACGATTCCTCTTCCGCTTATTAACGAAACCTCACCTTTCGTTCTGGTAACGCTTTCTACTGCACTATTGCACTTAGAAATCTGTACCAACTGCACTTAGCGATTGTGGACGTATAGGGCCTCTACGTGAGCTGTTTTATGTCTTAACTAGCGGTCCTCCCCGATTTTATTCAGGTTAGACACTGGACGACAGATGAAAAAAATATTTTGCTGATTTTTAGGGTTTTGTACCTCAAAAGGCAAAAAAAACGGACCCTTTATAAGATCACTTCGTTGTCTGTATGTCTGTCTATAAAACTTTTGTTCTGAGGAACGCATAAACGTATCAAGTTGAAGTTTATAACATACTAGCGACCCGCCCCGGCTTCGCATGGGCATAAAAATCTTTCTCTTGAATCACTATTTATTAAAAAAACCGCATTAAAATCCGTTGCGTAGTTTTAAAGATTTAAGCATACAAATGAACATAGGGACAGAGAAAGCGACTTTGTTTTATACTATGTAGTGACAACCAATCCAAAATAAAGCAAAAAAGTTAATATAAACTGCTGTCTTTTAGTATCATTATATACTAGAAGTCCACCCCGGCTTTGCCCGTAGTACATACATAGCCTATGTCACTCGGGGTCAGTGTAGCTTTCTAATGGTGAAAGAATTTTTGAAATCGACACAGTATTTTATGAATTTATTCATTACTTTTAATGAATAAACACACATAAAAATACAAAAATATAAATCTTTCCTCTTTATAACATTGGTATCCCATCCCAAGTAATATTATAAATGCGAAAGTGAGTTTGTATATTTGTTTGTTTGTTAGCCCTTCACGCCCTATCTACTGAACCAATTTTCCAAAAATTTCGCATACACATAGCTAGGAGTATTGAGAAGGACATACCTTTGATCCCAAGAAAAAGCACTGTTCCCGCGGGAAATTCATGTGACCGAAGCCGCGGGCGAAAGCCATGTAGATGCTAAGGTTTTTATTCATCCATTCGTTTCAATTAATTTGTTTTCGACAAACAACACAACAACACCCCTCTTTTGACGTGGGGAGTTAAAATATTTAAAATTATGAGCGCTGCGCTGCATTGCGGGCTTCCGAACAGACGCTATGGACTTGCCACAGATAATGTCCATTTGTGTAACTATTTTTAAAACAACACGATAAAGAAACACTAAAATGGAACGGTTTCCTTTTTATTTTCTTACTATTTGTTTCCTGCGGCTTCACTTGCGGGAAAAATATAACTGCTATCTATTCCTAGTCGAGTCATAAATATTGTAGAAAAGAAAAAAATCTATTGCAAATAACATTTATCACTTTTACAATGTCAATGTTAGTGTAATACATACATATAAAACAAATTGAAACATAAAACAGTTTTTCTGTTTCTCCCAATGGTTGACTGGTTATATTATTACAAAAACTGTTTGAATAGTTTATTTGTTTGAACGTTTAGGTATAACTTGATGAACTATTTGAGAAATTCTTTCTGGATTATGATAGCCTGATTCTTAGGTAAGGTTATAGGCACAAATGTGAGTGAAACCACGAAAAGTAGCTAGTTATATAATAAAACTAGTTTTCGTCCGCATGATTTTCCCTCGGGAACAAACTTTTTCCCGGGATGAAAGGTACCCTATGTCCTTCTCAATACTCCTAGCTATGTGTATGCGAAATTTCAGGAATATTGGTTCAGTAGATAGGGCGTGAAAAGGTAACAAACAAACTCACTTTCACATTTATAATATTAGTTGGGATAGCTCTAAAAACATACTAATCCAATTTCAATTTAAATATATTCTTAATTTATTACTTTACAAGTGTAATAAACTTTGTAATATTTAGTTGAAACATAATTCATTTCAATACATCAAAACAACAGCTGTAGATTGTATCCGTCATCTAATAAGAGCAATATAGGCCGTCTCTTTCACTCTTACAGCGTGAGGTTAAAGTTAGAAAGAGATGGGATGATCAAAAAAAGCGTTTAACCAAAACTTGCTTTTGTGATGCGTACTTGGGTTAAGATTGGCGCCCAGTGCCCCTAGTATGAGTTTTTCTTAACGCAGACGCTAGCGACTGCGTTAGCGATTTAGTATGGCAAACCTGTAGAGCGCCTCTGGCGGATAGTAAGGCAACTAAGAAATTCCATACAAAATCCTAACGCAGTCGCTAGCGTCTGCTTTAAGAAAAACACACTAGGGGCAAAGTAGCATTATTTGGAAACTACAAAATTTATGTGTCTTAAATTCGAATTCTGTTCATTCATTAATACTTATCGTGTATAAAAAGGTCAATTAACCTTAAGCACTTTGGTGTTGAGTTTTTCTAAATGCATTTCGGCTTCGACATTGTTTATAACGACTACCAGGGGGGTTACCACCGTCTCTTAAAACCATGCAAGATCCAGTGAGTAAGCGAGACAGCACAATACAAGATGTATGGCGACATCTCTCTTACTCACTGGATCTGAGATGGTGGTAAGCCACCAGTAACTCTAGTATGTGATTTTTAAATGCTAGCGACTGCGTTAGCGATTTTGTATGACAAAACTACACCTGTATCCAAATTAAGTGACAATTTTAAAATGCAGGAATGTCGGCAAGAACAAAATGCATGGGATTGACATAAGCTGCGGTAAATCACGTGGTCAATCTTATGTTAATCCGATACATTTTGTTCTTGTCGTACCTCGTTAACGTTTTGCAAATGTGAATTGAGTTAAGTCCCCTGTACAGCGCATATATAATATATCTTACTATATCTTGGCATAGCTTATCTTACCACTGGATGCTACGTTACTTAAAGAGTGAGACAAAAAACACGTGTGCGCAGTTCTAATTATAGTTCAAAAGATATTCTCAAACAACGCCGTGCGGTTCGAAACTACGCTTTATTTCGTTGCAATAGAGTGCACAATAATTGCATCGTTAACTTGGTTATGTTAGATCAATGATCTATCAAATTTATAGAATTTTTATGAGCTTGGGCCATCGACGGATGTGAGTTAGGGTCGGCAACATTTTGTTTTAAATCTATCTATACCACAATCTATATTAATATTATAGATGTGAAAGTCAGTCTGTCTATTTGTACCTATTTATACATAGTTCTAGCGACCCGCCCCGGCTTCGCATGGGCATAAAAACCTTCCTCTTGAATCACTCTATCTATTAAAAAAAACCGCATCAAAATCCGTTGCGTAGTTTTAAAGATTTAAGCATACAAAGGGACATAGGGACAGAAAGCGACTTTGTTTCATACTATGTAGTTAGTGATGTATTTATGTAAGTTTAATATATTTGTGATTTAAGCATTAATATTTTTAAACCCACAAGCTCTTCTTGACTGTTAGATAATGCTTTTGGCATTAAGTCCGCCTGTTGTATCTTTGCAATAAATTTTAAATAAATAAATATCGGTCTCTTACGTTTTCACGGGTAACTGCTGGACCAATTTTGATGAAATTTGGTTTAGATATAGTTAAGACCCAGTGGTCAAATATAGGCTACTTTTGGGAGCGATTTAACAGAATCCCAATAAAATGAAAATAAGTGACCAAGTATGAGATTTTATAAAAGCAGACGCTAGTCACGCTAGCGACTGCGACAAGCCTGTACAGCGCCTCTGGCGGATAGTAAGGTAACTAAGAAATTCTATACAAATACCTAACGCAGTCGCTAGCGTCTGCGTTTATAAAATCTCATACTAGGGGTCCTTCAACCTTAGCCAAGTGACAATTTCAAAACGCTAACGAATGTCGACAAGAACAAAATGTATGGGATTGACATAAGCTGCGGTGAATCACGTGGTCAATCTTATGTCAATGCCATACATTTTGTTCTTGTCGTACCTCGTTAACGTTTTGCGATTGTGACTTTGGCTAAGCCCTAAGGTTTTTATTCTTATCGTGAAGTCTGTTGTGACGACCCTATCTCGCGCTATAAGTCCCGGTCAGATCTGTCTGTCAGTTCGTCCGTCACGTCCGCTCTATTTTTGTAATGATATGATTTATAAAACTTTTTTCAATAAACTTTTTATTTTTGTATGTCTTTAATCTATACTTCTTTAAATAAATAAATATATAGGGACAACACACAGACACAGAATTAGTAATAGTAGTACTACGTAACACAGATCGAGTTAGCCCCAAAGTAAGTTCGAGACTTGTGTTATGGGATACTAACTCAACGATACTATATTTATAACAAATACATATATAGATAAACATCTAAGACCCAGACTAATCAGAAAAAACATTTTTAATCTTGACCTGACCGGGGATCGAACCCGAGACCTTATGAGTAGCGGACAGGCATGTCAACCATTACGCCACAGAGGTAGACAAAATACATACATTAGTATATTATAATGTCTTTATCCCATTAGACAGAATGTAGGGTTATAAGACCTGAGGCCACGTTTGGCATGATGGTAGTTGAAACAGGAATTCTATAGCATTCATTAATATGTAGTATGGATGAATTTTATCCCAAATAACAGAATCAGTAATAGTTCTAACGTAAAACAGTTTTTCTGTTTCTCCCAATGGTTGACTGGTAGAGAATGCTTTTAGCATTAAGTTTGCCAATTGTATAAGTATTTTGTACTTATGGAACAATAAAGTTTTAATAAATAAATAAAGCACAAATGGTCTGTAACTTGGACCTTTTTTCTTTTGTAATTAATCGTATGTTTTCTGTGTCCTTAGTATGAGTTTTTCTTAACACAGACGCTAGCGACTGCGTTAGGATTTTGTATGGAATTCCTTAGTTGCCTTACTATCCGCCAGAGGCGCTGTACAGGTCTGCCGTACAAAATCGCTAACGCAGTCGCTAGCGTCTGCGTTAAGAAAAACTCATACAAGAGCACTGTTATACTTTTTACTTGTGCATTTACATAATTAGTCATGCTGTGTGTGCATGTTGGTGGGTTTCAGTCTAGCTCATGTTAATTATGTTTTTTGATTGCAACCTGTTGTGCGTTGTGCACCCCTTAACCATCACTATCACTACATAGTATAAAACAAAGTCGCTTTCTCTGTCCCTATATCCCTATGTATGCTTAAATCTTTAAAACTACGCAACGGATTTTGATGCGGTTTTTTAATAGATAGTGATTCAAGAGGAAGGTTTTTATGCCCATGCGGAGCCGGGGCGGGTCTCTGTATTAGTATGGATCGGATGTAACATTTACGCATTTCTAGTAACACATTAGTGGTACGACCACCTGCGTCCTAGACAAATGACCGGCTAACGACGGAGACAGACAAACATACATACATGTTTCATATTATTAATTGTAGTCGCACTTCACTGTCATGCCGGGAAAGTGTATTTGATTATGATAATACTAGGCTCTGCTTTCGTGGGAATTTCGGGATAAAATAAAGCCTATGTGTTGTTCCAGATTCTAAGCAATATCTATTCCAAATTTCAGCCAAATCGGTTCAGCCGTTTTCCTGTTAAAAAGTTATAAACATCCATACAATCTTACAAACTTTAGCTTTTATAATATTAGTAGGATTTACTTTTTTACTCGTTCATTTTGCGTGGATTACAAGGCCAATAGACTCTGTACACCTTGGTGTCAGTTCTTCGAAACTCGACCTCTAACGTGGTGTTTTAACGACCATCAAATGGCAGCCGGGACCAACGGCTTAACGTGCTTCCGAAGCACGGAATCATCTTTATTATCAGACAATCAGGTGATTCACGCCTGCAATGTCCTAAACCAAACAAAATATGCTTCTTGTGGGAATTGAACACACGACCCCCGGGTCTACAGATCCTTTTACCACTGGACCATAGAGGCAGTCATCTGCAGGCATCTTGGAGTTAATATCCGATAACAAAAGTAAAAAAAAAAACTCACTTCGGGACTAGTTAAAATCTGTGTAATTTGTTCAAAAATATTTTTTTATTTTTGTTACTAAGCTGACCCGGCGAACTCCGTACCACCTGTGCCCTTAGCGACTGCGTGAGGATTTAGTATGGAATTTTTTAGTTGCCTTACTATCCGCCAGAGGCGCTTTACAGCTCCGCCGTACAAAATCGCTAACGCAGTCGCTAGCGTCTGCGTTGAGAAAAACTCGCACTAAAGGCATTGAACACACTTTTCTCACCGTTTAAACCTTCCCTGAACTTCCACGAACATTTCAAGACCAAAATTAGCCAAATCTGTCCAGCCATTCTTAAGTTTTAGCGAGACTAACGAACAGCAATTGAATTTTATAAAATTATAGATATTATAGATATAGATTTAAAAAAAACTAGTAGTTGACTAAAAAGCACTTTTTGTCTTTCAAAAGCTATCGGAAGATATCGCTTCACGAAAGCTGTATTGTGCCAGCACTACTGACGAGTGGTTCGAACAAGCTTCGGAAAGCTCCACCATTGTCTAAAAGCTCCATTGAGGAAGCTTTTCTTAAGTGACTCTTGGAATAGTGGTGACCATTGACTGTAAGCTCTGAGAGCTTTTTAGCCCTCTATGGAAAAGGTTTTTTAATATTTTTACGGCCCTAGAAACGAGTCCTTTAAGGCCTTTCTTGAATGTATTATTCTACTATTTTAATTAAGTCAAAATCGTTATGTCAGTAGTCTATTCCAGTCAAGTAAGTCTAGTCAGTCAGATGGCTAAGTGAAGCGGTGGAAAAATTTAACTTAGCTATAACTTGGAGATTTTGGTGACAAAGATAAAAGTCACCTTATCGACACTGTACCACTTCCCAACACTCACGCTTGTTCACGAACACTAAGAATAATAATCCGCCAATATTAAGCACAAATACTCAACAAACAATTTTGTAAGTTAATTATACAGAGCGGACAAAGTGACAGTATAAAATCCGTCCAAAATTTTTTTTTTAATTTTTAACACAATTCTACGTTTTATTTTAAGTTTTGTCAAGTCAAAGACAATGTCTTATTTCGGAGACGATTTCGAAGAACTCTGAAACTAGAGTGTGCACGGTCAATTGACCATTTAGTTGTAACCCTTACAATAAATAGATCATTTGCAGTACTCGCTGCAACTTTATGGAACAAACTCCCATTGGAGGTCAAGACGTCGTCCTCACTACATTCCTTCAAATTTAGGGTTAGGGAATACTTCGAGCGTTCGGACTTGAGTTGATTTATAGTAAAGGATAAGTAACTTTTGTGTTGTAATTAGTTTATAATTTCATATGTGTATCTTTGCGATGTACCCTCTTTAATGCCCATGTACTCTTTTTCCTTTATTATACAGGTTGACTGGAAGAGATCCCTGTTAGGGATAAGTGCGCCTTTTGTTGTGTTCTATGTTGTATCATCAATGTTCTTTCTGTACAATAAAGTATATACATACATCCATACTAATATTATAAATGCGAAAGTCTGTCTGTCTGTCTGTCACCTCTTCACGGCTAAACTACTGGACCGATTGTGATGAAATTTTATAAGGATGTAGTTAACGACCTGAGGTCAAACATAGGCGGGGCGCGATATAACCGAGTCCCACGCGGGGCGAAGCCGCGGGGAACAGCTAGTACATACATAAATCGTGAAGGGTCTAAACCAATATTTTCATGCATTAATCTTACCTACTAATTATAAACGCAAAAGTTTGTATGGAAGTTTGTTACTCTTTCACAGGAAAACGGCTGAACCGATTTGGCTGAAATTTGGAATGGAGATTGCTTAAACCCTGGAACAATACATAGGCTAGATATTATCCCGGGAATCCCACGGGAGCGGACCCCAGGAGACAGCTACTTCATCACTACATAGTATAAAACAAAGTCGCTTTCTCTGTCCCTATATCCCTATGTATGCATAAATCTTTAAAACTACCCAACGGATTTTGATGCGGTATTTTTTAATAGATAGCATGATTCAAGAGGAAAGTTTTTAACGAAGCTCGGGCGGGTCTCTAGTATTTATCTATAGTCTACTTTACACCAATGTATATGAAACCCATTAATTGTCGCCTAACTTGAAAGTTATGCCCCGTTTAGTGCATACGTGACTGCTTGATATTAAGCCGCCATTTTGAAATAGTTTTTTATAGTTTTAAAGTTGCCGTCTTGGAATCCAAATTAAGTCCTAGACTTGTAAAAACTTCAGACGTAGTTTCACATTCCACACTTGTGCCGCCATATCTAGCACCATGTTTAAAGCGTACCCAGGTTTTATCAACGTAGACTCTAGCGACTACGTGAGAAATTCCATACAAAATCCTATTTTGTATGGGATTTCTTAGTTGCCTTACTATCCGCCAGGGGCGCTGTATAGGTTTGTCATACTAAATCGCTAACGCAGTCGTTAGCGTCTGCGTTTATGAAACTTTATAGGTAAAAGGGGACATTTGGGGGTTACAATCATCAAGTTCCAGTGAGTAAGCTAGACAGCGCAATACATTATGTAAGGCGAAATCTCCCTTACTCACTGGCTCTTGCATGGTTTTAAAAGATGGCAGTAACCCCCCAGATGTCAGCCGGTACCAACGGCTTAACGTGTCTTTTAACGGAATCATCTTTATTATCAGACAATCAGGTGATTCAAGCCTGCAATATTCTTATTTATTTATTTATTCACACAAAAATACGAATAAAGGATACAATATAAAACACAATGAGTACAAAGCTACTACTTGTTTCAATAGAAACCTCTTCCATTAGTCCCGTGAAAGTAGAGGTGATAGAGTTAGTTGAAAGGATGAAGAGTAACATAGGCTACTTCTGGTCCTGAAAAAGCATCAAGTTCCCAAGGGAGATTACTGGAATATTTGTATGTGTAAACCAAAAATTTTCTAATTCCACGCGAGCGAAGCCGCGGGTAAAAGCTAGTAAATAAATCCATACTAATATTATAAATGTGAAAGTCTGTCTGTCTGTCTGTCACCTCTTCACGGCTATACTGCTGGACCAATTGTGATGAAATTTGGTAGGGATGTAGTTAACGACCTGAGGTCAAACATAGGCTACTTTTGGGCGCGATATAACCGAGACCCACGCGGGGCGAAGCCGCGGGGAACAGCTAGTAAATAATAATAACTAACCAATAATAGGCCTAGGCAAGACTACGCCCCTGGCGCGGCGCCAGGCACTTAGTCCAGGAGCCGGTGTTCTTAATACCGTGTTTGATTTAGCGGACCTCGAGTAGCCTTTAAGCAAAACGTCATAATAATAATTGCATTTTGCGACGCCTCAGGTTGGCAACTTGCCAGTGGTCTATCAAAATTGACTGTTACCTGATAAGGTTATGTATTAAGTTGTATTATTTCGCAGTAAGGCAATTTGTGTGTTATTTATTTTTATACGTTTTTAAGGTTCTATGTATAACTGTAATTTCTCTTCCTACATAAATAATCTTTATTCATTTAATGAATTCAAGTATAATGATTTCTTATGTTTTCGCGATTGTTACACATTAAATTAAACTATTTTATAAACGCGATAGAAAACCGTATAAAATAGTTTAATTTAATGAATTCAAGTATATTCATTTATGTTTTTGTTTTTGTATGTATGTAAAAAACTTTAATGTATTCAGTAAAAGTACCGTCAAAATCGCTCGAGCCGTTCCAGAGATTAGTCGGAACAAACAAATTAACAGACAAATATTAATAAGAAAAACTATTTAGGCCCGGGAATCCCCCTTTTCTTTTATACAAAGTTTTTCATGTCAATAACCAACACAAAAAAAGAATTATCCAATTTGGTACATTCGTTCGAAATAAAACATGCCTTGAGTTCATTCAAATGACGATAACTTTTTTTTAATGATTGATGTATAAAGTAATGAATTAATTTTAAAATTTAAATTTTTATGAAGCAATCTTTAGATGTTCTTCCGATTTAAAAAAAAAACCAATTGGTTAAAGTTTTAAGCAAATCGGTTGAGTGCTTTTGGAGATAAGTGTGATCCTACATACAGACAGTAAAAAATTTTTTGCTTTCTATTATTCAATTTAAATGTCCCTATCCATTTTAATCAAAACTACTATTCAAAATATTTTTACTTTTTTATTGTCAACTGCAAATATTTTAAGGGCAGATACAGACCACTATACTAAACAACTTTTCCAAATAAACTTATGTCGAAATATGAAATTTTATTTTTCACTCTCCATACTAAACTAGATCAGCTGATTCTCAATTTGTATGGGAGGTCAGAATTTTTTTTTTTCGTTTTTCGACATGTTTATTTCGGAATGTTGTTCAGTATAGTGGTCTGTATCTGCCCTTAAAATATTTGCAGTTGATTTAAATTCACCTATATGTATGAGTATAGTGTGTATGTATAGATTTTATTTAATACTCAGTATAAATCAACGTATTTCGAAGTTAAATCCAGCACAAATATTTAGAGTACGTGACATTTGACGCATCAAATATTAAATTTTTTCTAGGAATTCACGCGAATGTCACAGAAATAACTGAAATCATTTCGAATGCTCACTCTATTTATAATTAGTTTTGGTGTTCCTCTTTCCACCACTGGTTGGTTGACTGGTAGGAAAAGCCTATCCCCCGTATTAAGAAATGTTTGATAAGTCCATTTTAACTAAAATATGTTTTGGCTCTTTCTCTCTTACCCGTCACTTCACGTGAAAGAACGAGACGAAACACATTTTAGCTAAAGGCTTAACAAACGTTTCTTAATACGGGGGTATGGCTTAAAGTCCGCCATTTATTACGTAATGTAATTATGGTATGTAATGAGGTTATATTTATTATAGACTTAATTGTCCCACTGCTGGGGAAAGGCCTCCTCTCTTGTCTTCCACGCATCTCGGTCACACGCCGCTTGTTGCTATCCAGTATCGAATTTGTCCAGTGCCCCTAGTATGAGTTTTTCTTAACGCAGACGCTAGCGACTGCGTTAGCGATTTTATATGACAAACCTGTACAGCGCCTCTGGCGGATAATAAGGCAACTAAATTTATTATAAAAATTAAGTTAAAAAACTATAACCCGACTACGTGGTGTCTAAAAAGGATTTAACAAGGGCATAATTGAGATAGAAATCCAAAAATGCATAGGTACTTAAATGGTCATGGTAATTTATTTTTATTTTTTACATACAAGTAAACAGAAAAACAAATTTTTAAATAACCTATTTACTATTGTGTGGTACGGCACCCACGGGTCTCGAGTCCAACTCGCACTTGACCAGCTTCTTTTTTTAATCGACTTGCCTAATTTACCTAATTGCATGGTACGGTAGGTACCTAACTCCTTTTGCCAGAAAAAAAATGTCAAGGAAAATGCACCCCAGCTCTTCGCCCACCCTAAAAACGTAAACAATACCGGCACAAGGAGACTATTTAACTTAAAATTCGATATTAAGTTAATGTACTTATCATAAATTAGTGAGGTGTTAGGAAATTTCCTTTGGGAAATTTGGCTTTCACTGTACATTATGCACTTACATAACACCATGTGGTAATAAAAAGATTTACGCCCGAATACTCAAATGCTACTCAATTTTGAGAGCTGCTCAAGTATCGTGCTGTCGCGCTAAACGTCAACGATATGACAGTGACAGCATGATACTTGAACAGCTCTCAAAATTAAGTAGCGTTTGAGTATTCGGTGTATTATGAGTTTTTCGCAGACGCGACTGCTGCGTTAGGATTTTGTATGGAATTTCTTAGTTGCCCTACTATCCGCCAGAGGCGCTGTACAGGTTTGCCTTACTAAATCGCTAACGCAGTCGCTAGCGTCTGCGGGTTTGACGCATACCGTCCCATTCGCATTCGGTCACGAATTCAAAAATGGTCCCATTCGCATTCGGTCCCATTCGCATTCGGTCCTATTCGCATTCGGTCCCATTCTCAAAATGGTCAAAACCAGTGGGGGTCACCCCACAGATAAAAGTTGTTTTTAACATTTTCAACCTACAAGTTGAACTTTGGTATTGTTTCAAAAAAGGTAGGCTTGAAATTAAAAACATAGCTTAAAATTATTATGTGTAATGTTCTAAAATCAAAATTCTTACAAATTCAACATAACAATTAAGTATTATGAAAAAATCAACATTCATATGTAAATAAAACACGTCCTGTTCATTTTAAAAATTATAAAAATATCAAAATTGTAAAAAGTTCAACTTGTTGGTTGAAAATGTTAAAAACAACTTTTATCTGTGGGGTGACCCCCACTGGTTTTGACCATTTTGAGAATGGCACCGAATGTGAATAGGACCGAATGCGAATGGGACTATTTTTGAATTCGTGACCGAATGCGAATGGGACGGTATGTGTCAAACCCGCGTCTGCGTTAAGACTACCTCATACTAGGGGCACTGTAATCAAAAGATCAAATCACATGCTTTGAAGGACTTAAAAACGATATCGCAAAGTCTTCTATCCATGCCATTAGTGATGGCATACCTTTTACAGTCGAAACTGATGCTTCTGATCATTCAATTGCAGCTGTTTTAACACAAAATTCTAGACCTGTAGCATTTTTTTCTAGAACATTAAACTCAAGTGAACAAAATCATTCAGCCGTAGAAAAAGAGGCTTATGCTATAGTAGAATCCTTAAAGAAATGGAGGCATTTTCTAATTGGCAAAGAATTCATGTTAGTGACTGATCAGCGTTCTGTTTCATTCATGTTTAATAAAAAACATGCAAGTAAAATTAAAAACGAGAAAATACAAAGATGGCGTTTAGAACTTGCTCCATATAAGTATGAAATAATATACAGGCCTGGTAAGGAAAATTATGCCGCTGACGCACTGTCTCGGGTTTGTGCAACAATGGAATCAAGTTTTGCTAAACTACTCTCGCTCCATGAAGCTCTTTGTCATCCTGGTGTGACAAGAATGTACCACTGGGTAAAATCCAAAAACTTACCTTATTCAATTGACGAGGTAAGGAAAATGACTAGCTCCTGTCGTTGTTGTTGCGAAGTCAAACCCAAATTCTTCAAAAGTAATGATCATACAAAGCTCATTAAAGCAACATCTCCATTTGAGCGACTAAGCATTGACTTTAAGGGGCCAGTCCCTGCAGTTTCACAGAATAAATTCATTTTAACAGTTATCGATGAATTCTCACGTTTTCCGTTTGCATTTCCATGTTCAGATGTCAGCTCAAAAACTGTTATAAAACACCTAAATAATTTATTTATGATTTTCGGCATGCCTTCTTATATTCATTCTGATAGAGGGGCAGCCTTTCTCTCCGCCGAAGTACAGGAGTTCTTACATTCGAGAGGTATCGCTACCAGTCGAACTACTGCATACAACCCACAAGGCAACGGGCAAGTTGAAAAGTTAAATTCTACTCTATGGAAAACGATACTTCTGGCACTGAAAACAAAAAAATTATCAGTTGAGAATTGGGAGGAGGTACTACCTCAAGCTCTACATTCGATTCGCTCTCTGTTATGCACCGCTACGAACTGTACGCCACATGAACGAATGTTTACGCATCCACGTAGATCTTCTAATGGTACATCTATACCCACATGGCTTACAAATTCTGGACAAATTCTAATGAAGAGATGTAATCGTTCAAATAAGTATCAACCGATAGTAGAAGAAGTTGAACTACTACATAGTAATCCAGACTTTTCTTATGTCCGACTTCAAGATGGACGTGAAACTACAGTCTCAAATCGCCATCTTGCACCTTTGGGAGAAGGAGGAGAAGACGTAGGGTTGATTGATCCCCTTCAGGTTGACGTTGATGTAGAAGATCAAAGTCCTAGACGACTATCTAATGGGCAAGCTGAATCAAACCCTGGTGAAAGTCCAGATGCTCTACAATCTACAGAAATGAGTGAGCCCTTATCCAATGAGCAACCGGCGTCATCACAACTTCGAAGATCTAATCGTTTGCGAAAGCCGCCAAAATTTTTAGAAGATTATATTACAAAATCTAGTGCGGGAGAATGATATAGATCTCCTTTCATTATATCCTTTTATAGTTTCTATGGTTTCATATTAGTCAACATTCATTCATTTATATATTCATTTCATATTAATCAATGCATACTATAATTTTCTGTTAATTAAAACCTTGTATTGGAAGGTTTTGTCTTATTTCAATTTAATTAACACAAAACAAAAGACAAAACCTTCCAATACAAGGTTTTAATTAACAGAAAATTATAGTATGCATTGATAAAGACATGAGAGAAAATATGACATTGTTGACTAATATGAAACCATAGAAACTATAAAAGGATATAATGAAAGGAGATCTATATCAGTGGCTATAGATATATGCTGTAAATAAGCAGTCTTAAAACTTTACGAGTATTTTATCAATATTTCATTCGTATCCAATATTGGCGGAAAATTGAAATTTGCAGTGATAAGCTAGGATTACATAGTATAAAACAAAGTCGCTTTCTCTGTCCCTATGTCCCTTTGTATGCTTAAATCTTTAAAACTACGCAACGGATTTTGATTCGGTTTTTTATTAATTGTTTATTAAAGTGATTCAAGCGGAAGGTTTTTTGATAAGTCTAATTTAGCATTAACCCAAACACAATAACCTACCTGTTGATTATAAGTATCGGATACGAGGTCAATTGACCCTGCACTATCTGGCATCAGAGTATTTTTGAAACCGCCTCTCGGCCTCTGACGTGGCTCCTTTAACGACTACCAGATGGCAGCCAGGACCAACGGCTTAACGTGCCTTCCGAAGCACGGAATCCATATTATCAGACAATCAGGTGATTCAAGCCTGCAATGTCCTAACCAAACTTAAAACAAATAAGGCTCCTCTAGATCTTGCAGTTTGAATCTTAAAGGTCAAAAGTGTCTTAAGAAGAAAATACAACCTCAATTTCACTTCCTCGCCCATTGAATCATAAATTGAAATTGTAATCAATTTTGCGCCTAAATTATATGAAATTCCTGCCTAATTGCCTATGAAACGCGTCCAATACAATACGTAATGATATATTATGCCAAAGAGAATGGAGGATGCACATTGGCGCCCTCTAGTATGAAATATGGCGCCGTTTTGTGAAAATTATTGTCTAAAAAGGTATTTTTGGAATGTGTTTAAAATTTATTGAGTTGTGACTTTGTTTAACTTCATTTATCATTTATTTAGTTATTGAATGAATGAATGAATAACACTTTTTTGAACCAAATACATCATAGGATTGAATAAAAACAATTGCCTCGGTAGAGAGACCGCCCGCGATTCGAAATTCTTTGATAAAATAAGTACAAAGGCGGACTAACTGCTAATGCAATTTCTTCCAGCGAACCATAGGGTAGAGATAAATAATAAGTATAAAATATTGAAGTGCGACCAATGGCGAAAGCTAATTAATAAATATGCCTAAATATAGACCTAGTTACATTGATTTTATTGCTGAATAGTTAATTGATTTGTGCCCCTAGTGTGAGTTTTTGATTTTAGGTTTAGAACGCAATATTGATTTTAGGTTTAGAACCAACCGTACCTACCTAACCTAAGAAAAACTCATACTAGGGGCACTGTCCTATACCGAACAAATGGTATAAAACACAGATAAAAAAAATTGCCAGAGACCGCGCGCTTTTTTCAAATTCTATGGTTTAAAAGGTCAATTGACCTTACCTTCTTTACCAAAGAGTCAGACAAGCTGTTTTCTTGACCCATGACATTACCAATGCCCCTAGTGTGAGTTTTTCTTAACGCAGACGCTAGCGACTGCGTTAAGAAAAACTCACGCACTCACTCACTGTACCCACTCCGGTTGGTTCTAAACCCAAAATCAATATTGCGAATAAATGGCTCGCAACTAAGCTATTAGCAAAATTTGATAAATTATGGTCCATTATTTATCATTGAAGTTGTTTGGTCAATAAATGTCATTTGGAAGTCGTTAGCAATACGTAATGGGGCTGTGACCAAAAAAGTGTAAGATGACATCGGTCGTCGTATCTTCTCAATGGTTTACCCCACAGAAAAAAGAAATTATGCGAGTAAAAATGTTTTGACGCGAAATTAAGTTCCAGGATTAGCGTGACAGCGTATTTTCTCTTCTTATCTTCAATTAATACATGTAAACCACACCACACCTTATTAGAAAAATGTATTACGTAGTTTACAACAAAACCAACTAATATTATCGACGAATAACAGTGGCAATAAATGACGCAATCAAATTCCCTGCCCATTTTTTCGGTGCGAAACTTCGGCTTGCAAGCCAAACTAGTGACACGTTTTTCGTGCGCTATGCCACTTCTTGTTAATATTTATAAATTCTGTGGTTTCCCTTTTGAAACAATTCGTTACTCTTATTTTTAGGGATCAGTACCTTAAGCGGCGAAACGGGAACCCTTATAAGATAACTTTATTGTTCGTCTGTCTGTCTAACTATTTTTTTCTGAATGCATGAACGAAATAAGTTGAAAATCATAACATATACTCAGGTCTACGGTTTCTTTCGTTTGTAAAAGAATTAAAATGCATGTGGTGTTTACCTTAAAAGATTTGCACATTAAGCTTAAGTATATTGTAATTTTAAAGTGTTGTATTGATGTAGCAATCACTGGGAAACCAAATAAATAAAAAATAAAAATTATACGTTAACGCGATCGAAAGATTCTTATGGCCGTATATATTGCAATTTTTCGTAAATTTTGCTATTTCAGATAGGAACTAAGAACTATAAGGTTAGTTTATCTAGAAATCAAGAAATTTGGTAAGAAGTCATATTTTAGCACAAATTTGGGAAAAAGCCTAAATAAAAAGAATCTTATAATAATCAATAATAGGGAAGGAGTAAAAATTTTTAAAAAGCTTAAATTTTTTTCTGTCGGTAAGGAATAAGGTTCCTTGATACCAGAAATTAATCACAGATTTTTAGAATCAGCCAATTATTTTAAATAAAATATTATATTTATCGACGAATTAATAGCTTTTGCGGTCTATTCCTTTACTTAGTTCGGTAAATAAAAAACCAAAACCAACATGAATGACATTAATGACAACCAAAACCAACATGACAATGACATTTGTTTTTTTACCGAACTAAGCAAAGGAATAGACCGCAAAAGCCGTAGCGACGCCATTAATTCGTCATTAAAATATAATAATTTATTTAAAATAATTGGCTGATTCTAAAAATCTGATATTTATTTCTGGTATCCTATCCTATACTATTAAACGAGTTTTTTGTCTCGCGTTTTCGAAAACGGCTCAAACGATTTCTTTGAAATTTTAAACATAGGTTCTTATAAAGTCAAAAAATTAATCTAGCCAGGTTTCATGTCGGGGAAAATTCGTTTTTCCCATACTTTCCAGAAAAAAGATTTTCCGCATGAAATTGTGTATGTAGTATACATGTACTACACATGTAGTTATAGTACAATTATTTCGGCGGCGGGCGGTCTGCTTCGATAGCCCAGTGGTTAAGACATCTACTATCTACTCTGGTGGTTCCAGGTTCAAATCCCAACTAAAGAACGGTTTTTTTTTTCTTAGGTTTTTTTTTTTGTTTCGGAGTATAAAAGTATTGAATCAATATGAATTGCGCATATATTATTTTAAAATGGCTTGAAAGAATTATTAATTCGGTTATAGTTATAACGTATTAAAATATTTTTCTAAGAAACATTATAGATTCAAATCACAAGTCATCCAAGTATCACCATTTTCTCAGGATTCGGTCATCAGAACCTGTTGAAACTAATATGGGACCAACTAGACGGTCCAACCTTTCATACAAAAAAAAATTTTTAAATCGGTTCACGCGTCTTTGAGAAATTGAGTAATAAACATAAAAAAAAAGATTCCGATGAATTGATAACCTCCTCCTTTTATGAAGTCGGTTAAAAATTGAAGTATAAATTATACCACTGACCCAAAGGAAATACTTACCAATCCACGGAGTAAATAGTGTACCCAGTGTACCTACCAATTTAAATAGGACTGTACCCTTAGTATGAGTTTGTCTTAACGCAGATGCTAGCGACTGCGTTAGCGATTTAGTATGGCAAACCTGTACAGTGCCTCTGGCGGATAGTAAGGCAACTAAGAAATTCCATACAAAATCCTAACGCAGTCGCTAGCATCTGCGTTAAAGAAAACTCATACAAGGGGCACTGAAACGTGGAAAGTGCTTAAGGAATGCAACTAACAACGGTTGACGTTAGATGACGGTAATCTATTTACTGAAAAAGTACAACGCGCTATCGTTGTGTTTTCACAAAAAGTGATTCTGTTTTACATATATACCACCACTAGCTGTTTCCCACAGCTCCATCTGCGACTAAAAGTAACTTATGTTCGACCCCGGGTCTTCAACTAAATCCATACCAAATTTCATCAAAATCCGTCCAGCCGTTTGGCTATGAAAGAGCAACAGACAGACAGAGAGACTTTCTCATTTATAATATTAATATGGATGCATACCATAACTACCGAGCAGAGCTCGGTCGCCCAGGTGCTTATTTATTTAAACCTATATTGCACATAATACAATGTATCGCACAATAGGTATTACGGAACCTTATTCCTACCGACAGAAAACAAATTTCAAGCGTTTTAAAATTCACTCCTCCCTATTGTATAGTTGTGCGGAACCCTCGCACTTGGACAATTTTTGTGGGCCACTGTACTTACATATTACCAAAATTACAATGTAATTACGCCAAGTCGAGTTACGTTGCTTCGTTAACTCCGTCTCAATTTGAACTTATTCCTTCATTTGAACTTTAATTAAACTGGCGTTTGACGTTTTTATACGACTGTGCGAGTGTGTGGATTTATCGTTCGTCCTTATGAGGTTTGTCTGTACAGATCCATGCTTGCAAATCCATAAATAAATAAAAAAAATGAAAAAAAATCTTTAAAACTACGCAACGGATTTTGATACGGTTTTTTTAATAGATAGTGTGATTGAAGAGGAAGGTTTTTATACCCATGCTAGCCGGGGCGGGTCGCTAGTAGTGATTAAATCACATAGTAAGTACACTTTCAGTTATCCAGAATTGGGAACAGTCGATATCGCTTCACGGAAACAAGCGCCTATCAATTCCTTAGGTACATCCGTGCCCCTAGTATGAGTTTTTCTTAACGCAGACGCTAGCGACTGCGTTAGGATTTTGTATGGAATTTCTTAGTTGCCTTACTATCCGCCAGAGGCGCTGTTCAGGTTTGCCATACTAAATCGCTATCGCAGTTGCTAGCGTCTCCGTTAAGAAAAACTCACACTAGGGGCACCGAAAACTTGGACGTCATCCAAATAACTTATATTGTTGTGCGTTATCATATTATTTATATATTTGAAATAAAATTTATTGCATTGTTAGACAAGGCTTTAGAGGTCCGCCTTTTTAAACATATAACCCCCTTTTTGCGCAGTGGGGTACTGCGCTAAAAGGGGGTTATATTTTTTAAGCTTGAGAGTTGGTATTTTATTTATGTTTCAAATAATTATTTTCAATTCGTTTAGACCAAAACGTTTACCACTATTAGAATAGTAAAGTAAGATCTATTGGAAAAGTAAAATATCGCTACAGAATCCACGCAAATAAAGCAGCGTCAGTGTGACATTTAATTCGAGTAGTAAATTGTCAGACGTCTCCCTTCCACCTCTCATATTTCAAGGTATACAAAGGGAACAATCGTTGGAGGGGGTGAGTTAAAGTCTTGCAAATTAGGACATGTTTTATAGCTGACAATGGTTGCCAAATGTTTAAAATTATCATCAATTTAAACTTTTAGAAGTATTTTTCAAGGAAATAACAATTTCTTATAACAGTACCCATAGTATGAGATTTTATCAAAGAATTTCGATCACGCGCGGTCTCAGATTTTTTTTTAGCTTTAGATTTTTTATACGACGCTGCGACTGCGTTTATTAATTATATGCATACGAAATTTCACTAAAATCGGTCCAGCGGTTAAGTCAATTGAGTGTTTAAATATTTTTTCCAAAATTGTCAATGATAAAAATACTGTTTTACTATATATGTACTACAAAATCTTAGGATTTTGTATGGAATTTCTTAGTTGCGTTACTTTCCGCCAGAGGCGCTGTACAGTTTGCCATACTAAATATACTATACTAAAACGCAGTAAGCATCTGCGTATATAAAATCTCATACTAATGATACAGGGGTAAAAAAAAGTGAATCAGTATTTTTATCATTGACAATTTTAGAAAAAATATTTAAACACTCAATTGACTTAACCGCTGGACCGATTTTAGTGAAATTTCGTATGAATATAGTTAAAGGCAAGGGAACATACATAAACTACTTTTAGGTGTGATATAACTGAATACCACGCGGGTGAAGCCGCGGGAAACAGTATAAAAATGATTATACAATCAGAGACTTCGCCAGTCTTCGAATGCGACCGGGAAAACTCTGAGATGATAATGAGAAAGTAATAAAGGCCAGCCAATTGCACAAGCAAACGATGGTAGTTATGATACCGCAATGAAGTTGCTATTTTGGGCCCTGCGATTGCATCTAAAATGGTACAGCCACGGAGAGAACAGATGGGATAATCCAATTAATTTTAAGTAATAACACTATATTATATTGTTGTAACTTCCTCTGTGGTCCAGTGGGTAAGGAGTTTGCCTATAGGCGTAGGTCGTGGGTTCGATTTCCACGGAAAGCATGCTTTGTTTAGTTTGGTTAGGACATTGCAGACTTGAATCATACAAAGCGTAACAGACAGACGGACTGACAGAGAGACTTTCGCATTTATAATATCAGTATAAATTTGTAGCTCACCTATTAGCAAAAAAAAACATAGAAAATGTTATTTTTATTTCATTATTTAAACTTAGATAAGAACATATTTCATTAATAATTTTGTTCCCAAGTGTACATTTGACAAGCGAAGCAGGTGTCACTGATTGATGTACTAATTAAACACGAGCAATTTGTACGTCTGTATGTTAATAACGCCAAAACTAAGATTTTAGATAAAGTATTTCGGTACACACGACCTACATGCTAGAATTATAGAAATTTTGTTTACAAATTGCGAAATAGTACGGTTGACGTCAGGCAGACGAGATAAAACACAAAAGTAATTCATCAGGGACAAATAAATATATGTTTTTTTATAAAATACCTTTTGAGAGCGCGTCAAGCGACGGCGAGTGCGCGGCCATGTTTGGATTGGTCGCCATTAGTGGCATTTCTATCTTGAGCTCCTCCGTGCTTCGGAAGGCACGTTAAGCCGTTGTTCTTGGTACTTATCGCTAGATTACAGCTTATCAGATGCCTATAGGCAGCCTGAAAAGTCTGCCAGTGTTGGCCACTAACACACTCGGATCATGTTCCTGTGGGTCTGGTTTCCCTGTAAGGGTTACGGAGGTCAGACGGCAGTCGCTCCATTGTATAACCAGTTCCGCCAAATCAGGACCATGATTGATAGTCTACCCTGTACCCCTAGTATGAGTTTTTCTTAACGCAGTCGCTAGCGTCTGCGTGAGATATTGATATAAAGCAATTATAGTCTAATTTATTTTTAATATCTTTGTTTCAGGTACCTACTTAATAATTGAAGATTCGCTTCACTGTTTGACGAGTCAAGGGCGGACTAAGCACTTCCCTCCACCTCCCATGGCTCTACCAACCTCTCGGTTGTACGAGCCGAATCTCGGGAGAGTGCGCTGTACTTGCATTTCGCATCTCTTTCCAGTCGCACCTGCTCAATCTCCCTACAAGTTCTCTATAGTGTCGCCTATCTATGCAATCATTGCATTTTAATAACTCCCCCATCTTTAGGGGGCTTACGTTCACAAGTACGCCTCGCTTGCCTTCTCGGCTAGAGGCCAGCTTCTGTCTTCTAGGTGTTTGAGTTTGTCACAGTTTCAGTTTTTCTCTTCGTCTTTTTTGTCTTCTAATAGCAGTATTCTTGATGTGCTCCTACTTTTCGATGCTTATGAGGAGGGTGAGGGGGTCACGGCCGCGATCGCTTTCGTAGATTTTATTTAGACGCAATAAAGCCGTTTATCGCTTACTTCAGTCGCGTGCATTTTATCACGGAAGTAAAGAACGTAAGTCTCAAAACTGTTTTCACTTATAACTAAAAAAATAAAGCACAATGACCAATATCCTTTGGTGTCTTTTTAGTTTATGCTATTTATATTATGATCGATATTTTTTTGTAATATAAAAGAGTATATATAGTTAATACATTAGATATGATAAATCAAAAACAAAGAACAAGCTTCTAAAAAGAAAAGTATCGAGCAAAATCAAACAAATCATGTATGTAACTGATTGGTGGAAAGATAGATAAAGGTTCAAACAATCATGTGTCCGAATTTGTCATCCTTGAAGTTTGTATTTCATTCTCGGTTTCTGTTTAAAACATACCAAATTTTGGGATCCTAGTCTAAATATCCCAGTATTCAAATACTTTACTACCTATATTTCGATAGCTTTTTGATTCAACGCCAAACCTAACTGGTACGGTGCCAATCTGTCAGTCGGGAGTCGAACCCGCGACCGTATCGCGTCCGTCATGTACCGTCACTTTAACTATTAGATAAATCTTGGCAGTAACTAATATTGTATTTCTATTGAAATGAATTTATTCATCAGAGCGCTAGGATCAGGGCCTTGATTATATTATTCTAATCGGTCCAGTGCCCCTAGTATGAGTTTTTCTTAAGGTGATACCTCGGTGAACACTAGCGCCACCGTCATTTAAAAATCATAACTCACTGAAAACACAAGTTATCAAAAATCCCTCTTCTGTAATTATGGTTCTGGATCTGAAGTTAATTTTAATCATATTCAATTATTAAATTATAGTTCCATATATGTAGTTACAAATTGCAAAACTGCTAAAAGTGGCCGTTTTAAGCAATAATGCAATTTGTAACTATAGGGAATTATAATTTAATAATTTAATATGTTTAAAATTAACTTCAGATCCAGAACCTTAATTACAGCAGAGGGATTTTTGATAACTTGTATTTTCAGTGAGTAATGATTTTTAAATGACGGTGGCGCTAGTGTTCACCGAGGTATCACCTTAACGCAGACGCTAGCGACTGCGTTAGCGATTTAGAATGGCAAACCTGTACAGCGCCTCTGGCGGATAGTAAGGCAGCTAAGAAATTCCATACAAAATCCTAACGCAGTCGCTAGCGTCTGACTCATACTAATAGGGGCACAGCCCACAGAATTTAGAAATATTAACAAGAAGTGGCATAGCGCATGAAAAACGTGTCACTAGTTTGGCTTGCAAGCCAACGTTTCACACAGAAAAAATGGGCGGGGAATTTGAATGCGTCATTTATTGCCACTGTTATTGGTCGGGCTTTGTTGTAAACTAAGTACGTAATACATTACTAATATGGTGTGGTGTGGTTCACATGGGTTTACAATTACATGTCAGTATTAAATGAAAATAAGAAGAGAGAATACGCTGCCACACTGATCATGGAACTAAATCCGCGTCAAAACATTTCTATTCGGATAATTTCTCTGTTCTGTGCCATTACCGAGTCTTAGCCAGACTAACGAACAGCAATTGTTTTTTACATACAGTCAGTTTGTTGTTTTCTTGTGCGATAGATTATATTTTGTATTTGAGAATCTATCTATCACTATCACTACATAGTACCTATAAAACAAAGTCGCTTTCTCTGTCTCTATATCCCTATGTATGCTTAAATCTTTAGAACTACGCAACGGATTTTGATGCGGTGTTTTTTAATAGGTAGAGTGATTCAAGAAGTTTTTATTTCCATGTGAAGCCGGGGCGAGTCGCTAGTACTATGTAAAGTAGATCAAATTAGATAATGATAAAGATATAACCGTTGCGTGCCAACCCTACTTTTAGACAAGACATGAAAGGCTTTCAATTAAACTCATCATTTCGTTTAATTTCATTATCACGTCATTACGGAGAAATGTTAGAATATTAAAATACCTAACACATTCATTAATTCGACTTCTCAAGGTTTATTGAAGGTGCGTTAAGACATATAAGTTAAGTAGTCTCTTTCTCTGTCCCTATATCCCTTTGTATGCTTAAATCTTTAAAACTACGCATCGGATTTTGATGCGGTTTTTTTATAGAGTGGTTCAAGAGGAAGGTTTTTATGCCCATGCGAAGCTGGGGCGGGTCGCTAGTAGACATATAATCTTTACCCCTAGTATGAGGTTTTATAAACGCAGACGCTAGCGACTGCGTTAGCGATTTTGTATGACAAACGGGGCTTAAGCAAAGTCACAATCGCAAAACGCTAACGAGGTACGACAAGAACAAAATGTATGGCATTGACATAAGATTGACCACGTGATTTACCGCAGCTTATGTCAATCACATATATTTTGTTCTTGTCGTACTAACCTCGTTAACGTTTTGCGATTGTGACTTTGGCGATCGATAAAATGTAATATTTTATCGATGCTTTGGCTAATACACCTAGTCTGATTTGAAAAATTGTCTCTTCATAATAATATGATTGACGACCGTGGTAAGTGGTGTGGTGGACCATTGTCGTGGCGTAATGGTTGGCAAGCCTGCCCGCTACTCAGGAGGTTCCGGGTTCGATCCCCGGTCGTGATAATGATATTTTTTTGGTTGGCCTGGGTCTTGAATGTTTATCGTTTGTAATATCTTTATTGCTTTAAAATACATAGTTAAAGGAACATTATTAAAATAAGAAGACAATGGCGGACTTTTATCTTTATACATACATACATATAATCACGTCTTTATTCCATACGGGGTAGACAGAGCCTGGGTCAAGACAAGACCTTAGACCACGTTTAGCATGATGATAGTTGAAACAGGAAATCAATAGTGATGGGTTGCTAGCCGCATCGCCTATGTCACGATTCCCTCATTAGCCGATTCCCTCAGTCGACTTTTACAGCTTGCGCGGGAAGAGAATCAGTTGGTACATTCTATGTTTTTTGTTTTTCTCCCAGACCAGCATGGAAGGATATATGTATTTGTTATAAAATATATAATCGTTGAGTTAGTATCCCATAGCTCGTCGACTTATACGGCTTGCGCGGGAAGAGAAGCAGCTGGTACATTCTATGTTTTTATTTTTCTCCCAGACCAGCATGGAAGGATATGTATTTTGTTATAAAATATAGTATAGTTGAGTTAGTATCCCATAACAAAAGTCTCGAACTTACTTTGGGGCTAACTCAATCTGTGTGATTTGTTCCTATACATTTATTTATTATTCCTAGAAGGTCTTCAAAATACACGAACAGTTAGTAATAGGCCCTTAGCAGAATTTTTTTTTTTGCTAGAACGATATAAAATTACCTAAAAATGACGTTTTTTTCCGCTAAAAACGGGTTAAGTACGGCTTAGGTAGGTAAGGACGTCCTAACGAGCCAAGCATGAAACGATATTTAGGTTATATGGCGGCCATTTTGCTTTCCACTTCTAGAGGTTATTTTTTTGGAGGGAAAGTAAACTGTCGCTATGTCCGCGCTGTATTTAATTTCCAAAACTTAGGTTTTTTCGAGTATTTGTGCTTAATATTGGTAGATTTTATTATTCGCGAAGTGTTCGTGAAGAAGCGTGAGTGTTGGGAAGTGATACAGTGTCGATTACGTGACTTTTATCTTTGTCACCAAAATCTCCAAGTTATAGCTAAGTGAAATTTTTCCACCGCTTCACTTAGCCATCTGACTCTGACCGTTTGACCAGACTTACTAACTTGACTGGACTAGACTACTAACTTGACTAAAGCAGGACTAAAGAAGATTATTAAACTTAAGAAAAGCCTTAAATGACGACTTAGTTTCCATGACCGTAAAATTTCTTAAAAAAAATATATTTTACAAGCTGAATTGAATAAGGTACAATATCCCGTTTTCACCCTTTAAGTACATAACCCTAAAAACAAGTGTCATTATTCCCGCCAAAACCTCAATAGCTTTTTAAAAACCGATGACATCGAACGGAAAACGATAGAACACGTTTAAAATATGTCGATTCATCGGTTTAGGAGATATGTCTAGAGGATAGTAAAGATTGGAGGCGTTGAAGAGCCTTGAGAGGGCTTACAAACCCCTTATTGCTACCAGAGGCTTTGTTATAAGGGTTTTCGAAAGCACAAATGAATTTTAAATTTAAATTTCAACGTGATTTTGAATTTTCTTAAATATGCTATCACTTCATAGTATAAAACAAAGTCGCTTTCTCTGTCCCTATATCCCTTTGTATGCTTAAATCTTTAAAACTACGCAACGGATTTTGATACGATTTTTTTTAATATTTAGAGTGATTCAATCAAGAGATCATGACAGGCGATGCGGCTAGCAACCCATCACTATTGATTTCCTGTTTCAACTACCATCATGCTAAGAGGCCTAGTCTTATGACCCTAGGCTCGGTCTACCCAGTATGGAATAAAGAATCAATTATATATAATAGGCCAATATATATGGATAATAATATGTATGGATATTTGTTACTCTTTCTTCTCGAAAACGGCTGAACCGGTTTGGCTGAAATTTGGAATGAAGATTGCTCAGACCCTGGAACAACACAGGTTATATTTTATCCCGGAATTCAAACGGGAAAGAATCCCCCCGCACAACAGCTAGTATTTTACTTATAAACAGCGCTAATTACCTATATGATTCCAATTTTTTTAAATCTTTCAGTGAGCGAATTCGGAACAGAAACTAAATTTAAAAATAAAAGACCTTTTTAAAAAGCAATATTGGAGTTGAAATGACTGTTTTGTGTTCGTTACTGAATTTAAGCGGTAAAGTTTCGATTGTACCCGGAACCCAAATGGGACTCGAGCGGGATCAGTTGGGAATATGATAGCATATACGATATTTTTTTTGAGATAAGCGCAGCATATGTTATATGATTGAAGATAGATAGATAGATATACTCTTTATTGTACCATTATCATACAAATTATACATGTTGAATACAAATACAAACAATGTGTACAAAGGCGGACTTATCGCTGATTCAATTTCTTCCAGCCAACCTTAGGGTGGATAGGAACAACGTGGAAAAAAATGGCGTAATTGTAATGGCTGAATAATCGTTTTTATCACTTTAAAAAAATTGATAAATAAAGGTCTTTGTGGATTCATTATCCAATTGCATAAAAATTAAACCATAAAATTATTTGGCATAATATGGTAATTTCATACTATTGATATTTACGCAAAATATTATTGTCCATTACAAATCCATACTAATCCATACTAATATTATAAATGCGAAAGTCTGTCTGTCTGTCTGTCTGTCTGTCTGTCTGTCACCTCTTCACGGCTAAACTGCTGGACCGATTGTGATGAAATTTGGTAGGGATGTAGTTAACGACCTGAGGTCAAACATAGGCTACTTTTGGGCGCGATATAACCGAGTCCCACGCGGGGCGAAGCCGCGGGGAACAGCTAGTTTAGCATAATTGTTTTATCATAAACTAGCGACCCGCCCCGGCTTCGCATGGGCATAAAAACCTTCCTCTTGAATCACTCTATCTATTAAAAAAACCGCAACAAAATCCGTTGCGTAGTTTTAAGGATTTAAGCATACATTGGGACATAGGGACAGAAGAAGCGACTTTGTTTTATACTATGATACTAACCTAAAAACACTGTACTAAAAATCAATTATGACAGAGTATTAAATATTATGCAAAAAAATCTATAGAAATAAATAGCACCCTTGTAATTAATTTCCCAATATTAAGTTTCCTATTTGTATTTGAGTGTACATAAATCAAATAAATAAATATAAATAGGAGGAATGTTACGACACTTAAGTTTTTAATTTTTTTTGTGTATATATATTTCTTTTTTAATTTTAAGTGTGTATGTGGCCAGCATTTTTGCTAACATGCCTCACCGGCAAGATTAATTTGAATTTTAGTTTTTTTTTCTGTTAGTTTTTTGTATTTTTTTCTTTGTAAGTGTGTAGATATGTTTTTTTTTGTGTAGTCTATAGGTACTTCTAAATTCTCCATATTTTATGTTTTTCCAAATGTATTGTATATTCAGTGTGTAGATAGATAGTAGTTAAGTTTTAAATAAATAAATAAAAATACTACTTATAGTTCACACGTATATTATAACAATAACAATAGACTGAGTACAATGCAAGTTATCGTGTTATTTCTGGCCCGATAGCTTCAAAAAGAGCGGAACACACACCACAATAAATAAGGCTTCATAGGATTAAAGTTACAAGGCTTCGGGGGCATACTGTCTCTTTTACTTGAGGTAACACCTCGGTGAACACTAGCGCCACCATCATTTAAAAATCATTATTCACTGAAAACAAAAGTTATCAATAATCCGTTTTATGTAATTAAGGTTCTGGATCTGAAGTTAATTTGAAGCAAATTAAATTTTAAATAAATAAACAAATGAGGCTAGCACATTGCAGACTTGAATCACCTGATTGTCTGATAATAAAGATGATTCCGTGCTTCGGAAGGCACGTTAAGCCGTTGGTCCCGGCTGCCATCTGGTAGTCGGTAAAGGAACCATGTCAGAGACCAAGAGACGGTTCCAAACTCTGACACCAGGGTGTGCATGGTCAATCGAACATGTAACCCACACGATATGATAATGATTCCATAAAAATATTAAAAAAAAATTTTTTTATAAAAGCTACTTCGTAGAGCCTCTACGAGCGTCTACACATACGCTACGAATGCTACGGCGTAGAAGTCGTGTGAACTTCGACGTGTCGTGTGCACTCCGCGTTAGCCGCGATTTATCACACACAGCAGCGCCATCTACTCTATGAAGCGTTATTTTTTTCTAAACTTACGTGAATCGCGTACTTTTCGGGATAAAAAGTAATTATTTTTTGTGTTAATTGAAGGTACACCAAATTTCATAAACATGCTCAGCTGTTTAACGTACAAACTGCCTTTGTAATATAAGTGAAATTCTGTCTGTCTGTCTAACCATGTGCTCCCATTTCTTAAAAAAAAAAAAAAATAGTTCTTTTTCTTGCCAATAGGTGGCGCTACAAGGATTAAAAAAACTTAAGTTCCAACTTATTTTTGACTAATAAAGAGTGGGAGTTATTAAAACACGATAGCACAAATTGATTTAGTGCTTAATTTAATAAGTTATCATTGATCACAGTCACTCAAGTGAACTAAAAATGGCGTTAATATGTCTCAGATGGGGAGAATTACTACATTAAAAATCGGTGAGCTTTTTTATACGGCGGTAGAATATCTGTACTGTGCCCCTAGTATGAGTTTTTCTTAACGCAGACTCATACTAAATGATTAAGTATTCTGTAATCTGTGGTAACGTTTAGATGATGAGATAATTATTTCCCTATCATCTCCAACAGATGGCGTTTTAAGTAATACTTAGCGACGCGACGTCTTCGCATAAATTATGTCAGTTTTATTGACTTGTTGGGAAAATTAAAGTTTCTTTGGTGTATACGTTTTTAGGATCAATTATAAAGTATGATTTTGGATGATATTCAAAATTGAATTGAATACACATTGCAATTTTTCTCAACATTTTCTTTATCCCAGCGTGTTTCCCTGTTACGATTGTGCCAGATTTGGCGGTATATTGGTTATTACAATGTAGCGACTGCTGCCTGACCTCCGTAAGCTTTTTACAGGGAAACCAGACCCACAGGAACATGACCCGGGTGTGTTAGTGGACAACATTTTAATAATTGTCTTCTTATTTTAATAATGTTCCTTTTACTTTGTATTTTAAAGCAATAAAGATATTACAAACAAACAAAACAAACACTGGCAGATTTTTCAGGCTGCCATAAGGCATCTGCCATAGCCTAACGACTGCCATCTACCGATAACAGCCGGGACCAACGGCTTAACGTGCCTTCCGAAGCACGGAGGAGCTCAAGATAGAAATGCCACTAATGGCGACCAATCCGAATATGGCCGCACACTAAATAGATTATAGTTTTATATTGATTAAGGTATTCTTCATCTTTTCTATGCTTTTTTCGTGTTGCATCGTGTTTTGGACAACACTGGAAGATTTTTCTGCCTAAGCGCATCTAGCTATGTGTACGCGAAATTTCAGGAAGATTGCTTCAGTAGATAGGGCGTGAAGAGGTAACAAACAAATATACAAACTCACTTTCACATATATAATACTAGCTGTTTCCCGCGGCTCCGCCCGCGTGGGACTCGGTTATATCGCGCCCAAAAGTAGCCTGTGTTTGACCTCAGGTCGTTAACTACATCCCTACCAAATTTCATCACAATCGGTGCAGCAGTTTAGCCGTGAAGAGGTGACAGACAGACAGACAGACTTTCGCATTTATAATATTAGTATGGAAGTATGGATTAGTTGGGGTTAGAGAGGATGCACTAATCTAAAAATGAAGTTCTGTAACTTTGTATGTAAATAAACTTCGGGAGATACGCCCAAGAAGTACAACAAAACACGAATCAGTACCTCCAAGTACTAGGCTGTCATGAATCAAAACGAGTTTATCAACATAAAGAAGGATAAAGGTACAATACACACGGTGTGGATAAAATACACGGGGATTGGAACCCGAAATGGGAGAGTTAACTTGTAAACATATACACCCTTTTTTCGGCGTCGTCGGTTTTATGTTAGTTTAATACTTTGTCTGCGAGACTTCGAATTGTAATGTCGACGAAGGAAATACATGTTATTTTATGTATCAGTTTTACACGCGGCTTTGCGCGCGTAAATACTACGCGAATATATATTTTCCGGAATGCAAAGTAAGCCTATGTCCTTCTCAATACTTCTAGTTGTATGCGAAATTTGAAGATTAGTTCAGTAGGTAAAGCGTGTAGAGGTAACAAACAAACAAATAAAGAAAAGCTCAATGCAGGGCTTGTTTGTAACGGTCGTACATGTCAAGTGACAGCGAGCGTGGCCTGACATGGATTGCTCGCCACTAATAACATTTCTATCTGGAGGCACGCTAAGCCGTTGGTTGGTTCCAGATGTTATTATTAGATGAAAGTCATGGGGCGTACAGGAACCACTTTAGAGACTAAAGGGTGGAAAAACTCTAACACCACGGTCAATTGACCCAGTAACGGTGATAGAGAAAGTACCGATATATTTTGAGAAATATTCACATTTATATATTTTGTTTTCGTTAACATACAAATACATAACCTAATTTGTAATATAATGCCCAAAATGTCCTTCTCGCCAGCAATCAGTCGACCGCTTAATGTGACGTCACACGCACATGCGTTAGATTTGTGACGTCATAACTTCAAAATGGCCGCCGAGGACAATGATGGAATAATTCGCAAAGCTGATTTGTGTGCAATAATAGATGAGACAACTAAATCAAATTATTAAACAAATCACACAGATTGAGTTAGCCCCAAATTAAGTTCGAGACTTGTAATATGGGATACTAACTGACTATAACTGACGACCTCCGTGGCGTAATGGATAACATGCCTAAACGCTACTCAGGACCCGGGTTCGATCCCCGGTCAGGTCAAGATGAAAAATGATAATTTATTTAGTGATTGACCTGGGCCTCGGATGTCTATCTATACATGCATTTGTTATAAAAATATAGAATCGTTGTGTTAGTATCCCATAACACAAGTATCGAACTTACTTTGGGGCTAACTCAATCTGTGTGATTTGTCCCTATATAATTATTTATTACCTAGTAAGTATATCTAATACATATATCAGTACCAAGGTAAGACTCTTATATAAGAAAAACCGGTACTAGTACGCTTTATACGAACAATAAGCCTTTGATATTGTCACAAGACACTGTAACCTAATATACGCGGCCGAGGTTGAAATATCTGTTAGTTACCACACGCATTACGCAATTTATAATTAACAGAACAAGCATCAACTTCAAATTTATTAGAATGCTTGATTAATATTTAACCAACAATGTATTAATTACTAGCTTTTGCCCGCGGCTACGCCCGCGTTTCCTTCGGGAACAGTTTTTCCGGAAGAAAAGGTACCCTATGTCCTTCTCAGTAATTCTAGCTATGTGTATGCAAAATTTCAGAAAGATTGGTTCAACAAACAAACTCACTTTCGCATTTTTAATTTTATATTAAGTAAGTATGTGATTTCAGCCGTTTTAGTTGAGTAATTGAAGTCGGTTTCGTTTTTTCGGCAAAGACAATTATTTTTTACTTTTTAGTTTTGAATACGCAACACATTACAACTAAAAAGTTGTGTTATAGTTATAGATGAAATTAAGAGAATTCAATAATCACAAATTATATTTCAATTGATTCAACTGAGATAATGGTTGAAACTTCGCTAGCCCACTAGGGGACGTGGGGGCGTGACCTGGGACCATTAATATTGTGGGACAATGGGACAGTCCCGAACAGACATGGGGATATTAAACGCATACCAGGCGGGGTGGGTAAGCATTCTTGTTGTGAATTGGCTATCTGACTAATTACTTTTGTTATACTATATTTCTTTACTTAAATCATCACATAGTATAAAACAAAGTCGCGGACTCACCTATCCAAACCAAATGTTTAGGCTTTTTTGGGACTATTTAGTAGAGGGCTTATATGAAGTTTCGGCTTCGCATAAAAACCTTCCTCTTGAATCACTCTATCTATAAAAAAAAACCGCATCAAAATCCGTTGCGTAGTTTTAAAGATTTAAGCATACAAAGGGACATTGGGACAGAGAAAGCGACTTTGTTTTATACTATTTAGTGATACACAATCTACAAAACTCATATAACAGTTGAAAATTTAATTCACCGCATTATCCAGTTATGGCATGTTCAGACATAAATAATGGACTATTGGAAACGTGTTCATATAACTACAAAATAACCACAACACAGAAAAACTTGATTGTCTGATAATAAAGATGATTCCGTGCTTCGAAAGGCACGTTGAGCCGTTGGTCCCGGCTGACATCTGGTAGTCGCTAAAGGAAACACGTCAGACGCCGAGAGGCGGTTTCGAAGAACTCCGACACCAGGGTGTGCATGGTCGATTGATTGTGTCACCTACACGAAATGATGATGATGAAAACACAGAATGAATATATAATATTAAAAAAATATTTTAGTTAAAAAATAAATATAAAATATGTGATTAGAAAAATAACCACCAAAAATGAATTATTAAGTTTTAGAAATAATGTCAATGAAAATCCCGAAAAAAAAAAAGGCTATTTTATTTGCTTTTTGAATAGACGAGATAAAAAGAAATTTATATTTTCTTAGAATTAAAAATATTGTTCTTCATTCAAAAAAATCTTTGAATTGGTTCAAGAAATTATTGAAACAGCGAATTAGTATTAATAATTATTTTTTTATTTACCTAAAATGGCCATATATCACGGCTGTACCGCTATTGCCTTCGTCTCGTTTGATGGATTGCTTGACATGCACGACCACATAATACGCCTTGGCGACTATCCTTTGTGCCTTCCGAAGCACGGAGGAGCTCAAGTAATGCCACTAATGGCGACCAATCCAAGCTAGACCGCGCCAGCCATCGCTTGACACACACGATCGTTACGAGCATGGCTATCGAACAATTCTATACTCTCGTTGTTTTACGACTAAACAATGATATATATCATAAGATAGGACTCGAACGGAGGACGGAAATCAAACAGGGTTCCGCACACGAATTCAAATCATCAAATATTTACAGAACCACGTCTCTAGCCTAGCCTGTCTCTGACAACCTCGTAATGTAGAGACATTACGAGGTTGTCAGAGACAGGCTAGACTCAACTGTGCCCCTAGTATGAGTTTTTCTTAACGCAGACGCTAGCGACTGCGTTAGCGATTTAGTATGGCAAACCTGTAGAGCGCCTCTGGCGGATAGTAAGGCAACTAAGAAATTCCATACAAAACCTAACCTAACCTAACGCAGTCGCTAGCGTCTGCGTTAAGAAAAACTCATACTAGGGACAAATGCCACGTAAGGCGTACCGACGCTTATCATGCACGATGGAAAACCATCAAATATAGGAATGGTACTCGAAAGGTGAATTGAATCGACTGATTTCCAAACAAATCATCTTAATTTAAATTTAAATCAAGAATTTTGCGATGTTTGATTTGGAAATCAGTCTATTCAATTGTTCCATCGAATATGTTTTAATTTAAATCAAGAATTTAATTTAAAACAAATACAACACGTTGTCACTTTCACCTCCCGCCGAAACCCGTCACCTTTTGTGGAGTCACGTACATATCATAGACAAATCAAGGTCAGAAGGATTTTTGGGACCAATTCTATTCAAAGGATAATGTACAGACTTCCCCATTCTGTTTCAAGGCGCCTCACTGTCTACTGTAATATCGATTCCTTGTTTTCGCAGCTATCCCAATTTTTTTCCTTAAACTTAGCTATGGTATTATCAACTTTATGTCTCATATAATAAGAGTTAAGGAGTTAACATCCGTGATTAAACTAGCCGTTGCCCGGGGCTCCCGTGGGAATTCCGGGATAAAGTATAGCCTATGTGTAGTTCCAGGGTCTAAGCAATATCCATTCTAAATTTCAGCCAAATCTGTGTAGCCGATTTGATGTTAAGCTGAAAATACTTCTGCGTCTTAGCGTGTTTCCTAGTCGCGTCTTCAACTTACGCCAGAGTACGTAGTACTATAACTAATTCTGGTGCCCTTAGTGCGAGTTTTTCTTAACACAGACGCTAGCGACTGCGTGAGGATTTTGTATGGATTTTTTTAGTTGCCTTACTATCCGCCAGAGGCGCTTTACAGCCCTGCCGTACAAAATCGCTAACGCAGTCGCTAGCGTCTGCGTTAAGAAAAACTCCCACTAAGGGCACTGTGGCCAGAGTCCAGGGTATGCTTTTAATCATGGTCCTGATTGGCGATACTGTACCCCTAGTATGAGGTTTTATAAACGCAGACGCTAGCGACTGCGTTAGGATTTCTTTTTGTCATACAAAATCGCTAACGCAGTCGCTAGCGCCATGGTTTATGTAATCTCATCCTAGGATTATTTTAAGCGTAAATTAAAAACATAATAAGATAATATATAAATATATACATGTCGGTCAAAATCAAAACCCTCCTTTTAACCACGCAGTCGGGTAATAAGCAGATTTACCGTGGCTTAATATACAATAGAGCTTTGACGCGCCGTTTATGCAGTAACTACCAAACCTACCAACGCTGGTTAAAACTACCAACACGCGAGGTAGAGATATCTCGTACTATTGATTCGCATTATAAGCCTTTCTTTTTGGTTATAGCTACATAATTAGTGAATATATCTGAGGAGCTCGATAGCTAGCTAACGATCGGGCGTGTCAAACGGCGGTGAACGCGGCCTGACTTGGATTGGTCGCCATTAGTGGCATTTCTATCTTGAGCTCCTCCGTGCTTCGGAAGGCGCGTTAAGCCGTTGGTCCCGGCTGTTATCGGGGATGGCAGTCGTTATTCAGATGCAGCATCCAGATAAATCTGTCAGTGTTGGCCACTAACACACCCGGGTCATGTTCCTGTGGGTCTGGTTTTCCTGTAAGGGTTACAGAGGTCAGACGGCAGTCGCTCCATTGTAATAACCAGATCCGTCATATCTATGATAGCCTGATTCTTGGGGAATTCATTTATTCGGACAAATTGATAATGAAACAATAGTAAGTAAATCGATTTGTTGGAAAATTTATGCTGCTACCGATTCTAATCGTTCGATTAGCATAAATTTTAATAATTCGGTTGTAAAATGGGTTAGTCTTGCTTCGATTTTTTAAACGACTGTTCGGAGTAGGATTAGGTTTTGACAATCTAAACTAATATTTTAAAATAATCACTACATAGTATAAAACAAAGTCGCTTTTTCTGTCCCTATATCCCTATGTATGCTTAAATGTTTAAAACTACGCGACGGATTTTGATGCGGTTTTTTTAATAGATAGAGTGATTCAAGAGGAAGGTTTTTATGCCCATGCGAAGCCGGGGCGGGTTGCTAGTACAGTAGTAGATACATATCTGTATATGTATCTACTACTGTACTAGCAACCCGTCTAGTCTAGTTCTGTAACTAGACTGGTTATCCGTATCGACCGGGATATATCCGGATCTTAATTGGCCGAGTTCCGGCTCTGGCTATTTTTGACTTTACTCAGTGTCGGTATACTTATTACAGATATTTTCGTTCGTCAGTTTATTTTTAGTTATCATCCTAATTCCTAACTAATATCACTACATAGTATAAAACAAAGTGGCTTTCTCTGTCCCTCTATCTCTATGTAGGTATGCTTAAATAAAAAATTACAGTGCCCCTAGTATGAGTTTTTCTTAACGCCGACGCTAGCGACTGCGTTAGGATTTTGTATGGAATTTCTTAGTTGCCTTACTATCCGCCAGAGGCGCTGTACAGGTTTGCCATACTAAATCGCTAACGCAGTCACTAGCGTCTGCGTTAAGAAAAACTCATACTAGGGGCACAGATATAGAACAGTACAGATTACTTATGGTACCTACCTATCAATATACTCAAAGTATTTAAGCACTTAGGTACAAGTAATACCTAATTGATATTATCTACCGTATGGGATTTGACCTCCAAACCATAGATAACCAAGTACTTATCATTTACAATCAGCAAACAGTTGCAAATTGGTGGTAGAGTTGACAGATCGTAAAATAATAGGGATGTGGAGGTGTCGATGTTTAAATGTATCGATAATATCGATGTCCGTTGTAAAGCTATTGGGTGACCTAACCTAAAAGTTATATCAGTATATTTGTTAATTTAAAGAAATAATGCTGAAGATTTTGTTTGTTTGGACACAATTTACTCTGAAACTAGGGACTAACTAATTTGGTTGGAATTGAATAATTCTTTTATTTTTCATGTACCATTCTTGTTTATTTCATAGGCCAAATTATATTGTAAAATTTATTTTATAAATAAGCTATATGTAGGTATTTCGCTAATAAATACTATTATAAGTAGAAAAAAATCCTGATACTTAAGTTATTAATACTTAACTTATGTCACATATTAATAAATCTACGATATTGCCGGAAAAATGATTGAACTTATTAAAAAAAAAAGATTTAATGCGATTTATGTGGAGAAACATATGTTAGAATATTGTTAGCTAACATACATTGGTAGATTAGGTAGGACTCTTAATAAACAAAATGCGTTTTTAAATACATTAATTGGTCATCAATATTTCCAGGCAGGGCTGTCAATTTTAAAAATCAATCATTAAATTGCCAACACATGCGACCGGCGTCAGGTGCCAGAAATTAACGACGTGGAAACCTTGATGACCGGCGCGGCGTGATTAATGTACGGTGTTCAGATTAGAATATTTTTCTCATTACCCATATGGTAACGTGTGGTACAAATTGCTCGTTTAAAGGGTAAGGTTTGAGGTGAAATATTGAGGAAATGGACGTAGATTATGAATTACATTGTTAAATATTATAAAAGCCGTACTCGATATTTATAGGGTAGCGTAAGGCGAGCGTATTTACAACGATCTTGCCAGTTAAAGTTAAAGCAAATTATAGTTCCCTATAGTTACTAATCGCAAAACTGTCAAGAGTGGCCGTTTTAAGCAATATTGCAATTTTTAACTATAGGGAACTTTAATATAATCCATACTCCATACTAATACTAGCCTTTGTACCTCACCTAGTTTTTAACAAAATTATGTATACATTTGTTTAGTGCAATAAAGAGTTTTTCTATTCTATTCTATTCTATTCTGTTCTGTTCTATTCTATTCTATTCTATTCTATTCTATTCTATTCTATTCTATTCTATTCTATTCTATTCTATTCTATTCCTATTCTATTCTATTCTATTCTATTCTATTCTATTCTATTCTATTCTATTCCTATTCTATTCTATTCTATTCTATTCTATTCTATTCTATTCTATTCTATTCTATTCTATTCTATTCTATTCTATTCTATTCTATTCTATTCTATTCTATTCTATTCTATTCTATTCTATTCTATTCTATTCTATTCTATTCTATTCTATTCTATTCTATTCTATTCTATTCTATTCTATTCTATTCTATTCTATTCTATTCTATTCTATTCTATTCTATTCTATTCTATTCTATTCTATTCTATTCTATTCTATTCTATTCTATTCTATTCTATTCTATTCTATTCTATTCTATTCTATTCTATTCTATTCTATTCTATTCTATTCTATTCTATTCTATTCTATTCTATTCTATTCTATTCTATTCTATTCTATTCTATTCTATTCTATTCTATTCTATTCTATTCTATTCTATTCTATTCTATTCTATTCTATTCTATTCTATTCTATTCTATTCTATTCTATTCTATTCTATTCTATTCTATTCTATTCTATTCTATTCTATTCTATTCTATTCTATTCTATTCTATTCTATTCTATTCTATTCTATTCTATTCTATTCTATTCTATTCTATTCTATTCTATTCTATTCTATTCTATTCTAATATTATAAATGCGAAAGTCTGTCTGTCCGTCTGTCTGTCATCTCTTCACGGCTAAACTGCTGGACCGATTGTGATGAAATTTGGTAGGGATGTAGTTAACGAACTGAGGTCAAACATAGGCTACTTTTGGGAGCGATATAACCGAGTCCCACGCGGGGCGAAGCCGCGGGGAATAGCTAGTAATATAATATGTATAAATTAATTTTAGATTCAGAACCTACATAAGGTTGACTGTTAGATAATGCTTTTAGCATTAAGTCCGCCTATTGTATTTTTACAATAAAGTTAAATAAATAAGACGGATTTTTGATAACTTGTGTTTTCAATGAATAATGATTTTTAACTGATGGTGGAGCTAGTGTTCACCGAGGTATGATCTTAAACCATAATTGGTATCAGCTGTCACTCTATTTATAACCTATGTACCCGCCATATCTAGGAATATGAATAAAGCCACTAGTCAACCTATCTAGGTAGCTTTTTGTTAGTAGAATCCACCACCAGTCAGACAGAGTAACAAATACTTTCAATATGCACGAAAATAGAGATTGTTTTCTCCACGTCAGAATATCCAGAGTTATTGTAATAGGCTTCAGATCCAATTTTGATACAACGGCTACAATTTTCAAGTAATTTCTTTACAAAAATTTTAAGTTTAGTTTTAACCTAGCAAAATGGCGTCTTCTCCGTTTATGAAAACTATTTTAGGTAAGTCTTTAGATACACTGTTGCCAAAGACGGGTTTTGGAGCACAAGTTTTAATAAAAAAAACCTTTGCCGTCTCTACAAAAGATAAAACAATTTTACTATCAAGTTTTGGCTAACATTTCTCTTTTTTGGAGTGCTTTGTTGGTCGATCAACAAAGGAATCCCAGATAGTCGAACTATGAACACGTAAATTGAGACGTCTGTTATTTATTTAAAGGATTCTTACGACGACCATTGAATAAATAATTAAATATACACATAGGGACAAGTGGGACAACACACACAGATTGAGTTAGCCCCAAAGTAAGTTTGAGACTTGTTTTATAGGTCTACTAACTCAACGATGCTGTATTTTATAATTTTATAACAAATATAGAGATAAAGACCCAGGTTTATCAGAAAAAGATCATTTTTCATCTTGACCTGACCGGGTATCGAACCCGGAACCTAACCTGAGTAGCGGGCAACGATCGTCAAAACAGTGTGTCTTTATTTTAGCCAAGAATCGCACTACTATAATGAACATAGCACAGCATTTCCAATAGTACTTACTAACAGTAATAGTATCGTAGCTAAATAGACTTAGTGTAAACACAACCTTACAGTTTACGACAGCGCGTGTTCTCCATCCAATCACAGTGTTTACTTTGAGCCCGTGAACGCGGAGACGGTGGCTTTATAGTCTGTGTGGACGACCTGTCAATGTGACAGATAGGGATGGGAAAACTTGCCGGAAGTATCGATATTTTGATTACGATCTAATTTATATATTTTTTGTACGAACTTCTTCATTCTATGCATATTTTGTCCTTAGATTAATACTCGACTGCGCCAGGAGGAAGGTTATGTTTTTCAGGAGTATGTATGTACTTATCATCTTATCAATATATATAAAAATCAATGCCACTTTTCGTTGTAATTTTATAACGCAAGAACGGGCTCACCCATCCAAACTAAATGTTTAGGCTTTGCTCGGACTATTTAGTAGATGGTTTATGTGAAGCTTGCACAAAATCGGTCGAGCGGTTCTTCATTTTTTTATTATTTCACTTTATACCTATATATAAATTAAATATACTTGAGACTAGATATAAGTAGTAATGATATAATTCGACCTCCGTGGCGTAATGGTTAACATGCCTGACCGCTACTCAGGAGGTCCCGGGTTCGATCCCCGGTCAGGTCAAGACGAAAAATGATCTTTTTCTGATTGCCCTGGGTCTTGGATGTTTATCTATATATGTATTTGTTATAAAATATAGTAACGTTGAGTTAGTATCCCATAACAAAAGTCTTGAACTTACTTTGGGGCTAACTTGATCTCTGTGACTTGTACCTATATATTTATTTATTTTAATTATAATTGTACTTGATTAACTTATACTGAAATACAATATACTCACTGTCTTAATACGTATTTTCGTTTGTTATTTTAAATTGTTTTAAAAAAAGTATGTCAATAAGTTTATAGTCACGATAACGTCCGGTATCCATATTAATATACTTACCTCTACATATTCCCATGTAGCTGCTTCTCTTCCCGCGCAAGCCGTAAAAGTCGACTGAGGGAATCGGCGAATGGGGGAATCATGACATAGGCGATGCGGCTAGCAACCCATCACTATTGTTTTCCTGTTTCAATTGTCATCATGCTAAACGTGGTCTAAGGTAAGGCCCTAGGCTCTGTCTACCCCGTATGGGATAAAGACGTGTCTATATGTATGTATGTATGTATTCCCATGCAAAACCAAAACAGGTCCCTATTCAATCATTTAAAATAAATACCGAGCGAAACTCATTACAGCAACCTAAACCCTAAGAGAAATACCTACACTGCTCGTTCGACACTGACGCATTACCTACGGAACCATTGATATTGAAAGCTGGAATTAACTCCTAATCTCTCTTATCTAAGCGCTTTCCCGGTTGCTGACTGCTTCGGAGCCCAATGCCCCTATGAGTTTTTCGACCACTTTAGGATTTTGTATGGAATTTCTTAGTTGCCTTACTATCCGCCAGAGGCGCTGTACAGGTTTGCCATACTAAATCGCTAACGCCTAATCGCCAGCTCATACTAGGGGCACAGGGTCCGCTTTCTTGCCTTTTCTCCTCCACTTCGCCCGGTTTTCGGCATAGCAGCTTGTACATTCTAGGTCTTTGCTTTTTTCCCATAACGCGTTGAAGATTTATTTTTTGAGGTTTGTTGGTTAAAGTTGGTTGAGCCATGGGAGTTAGAGGGAGGTAGAGGGAGTTACATAGGTACTTACTTAAGCTTTCTGAAGCTTAAGCTCAAGGCGTTAATCATGGTATTAGATATGGCGGTACTGGTTATTACAATGGAGCGACTGCCGTCTGACCTCCGTAAACCTTTACAGGGAAACCAGACCCACAGGAACATGACCCGGGTGTGTTAGTGGACAACACTGGCAGATTTTTCAGGCTGCCTAAAGACATCTGACATAGCCTAACGACTGCCATCTACCGATAACAGCCGGGACCATCGACTTAACGTGCCTTCCGAAGCACGGAGGAGCTCAAGATAGAAACGCCACTAGCGGCGACCAATCATAGTCAGGCCGTGCTGATTATCGCTTGACAATTACGACCGTTATCACGCTTATCTACTGTTATCGTTGTCGTTTTGAAAGCGAGTCTTCTATGTATCCATATTATAATACTAAGCAAAAATCTGTCTGTCTGTTACGCTTTCACGACTTCACGACTAAACTGCTGGACCGATTTCGATGAAATTTGTTTTAGATATAGTTAAAGACCGGGGATCAATCAAAGACTACTTTTTGGCGCGATTGAACCGTGTATATACCTACCACGCGCAACAGCAACATCATATCTTATAACTATTTAGTCTATGCTTAAAACTGTCATGACTAAACAATATAGTTTTGAATGAATGAATGATTACATAAGTGTACCCCGCGTCAACCACATCCTTAGAAACATTAATATTACTCTAAATATAATTAATTAGACACTTTGTCGTTATTATGTTAATCTTATTGGACATAGTTTTGGACGAAGAAATTTATTGCTGAAAAATATGACTGCTGTTTTTTCATGTAAAATATTGTTTATATACTATTTATATAAACACAAGCACATACTTAAGAATGCTATTATAGTAAAAATAGGTCTCTTATTTACCTACACTTTGTATCAAAGATCTTGAATTTACACTTTGTATTATACTGTGACTGCGAAATATTAGTATCACTATCACTACATAGTATAAAACAAAGTCGCTTTCTCTGTCCCTATGTCCCTATGTATGCTTAAATCTTTAAAACTACGCAACGGATTTTGATGCGATTTTTTTAATAGATAGAGTGATTCAAGAGGAAGGTTTTTATGCCCATGCGAAGCCGTGTCGCTGTTATTATGATAACATGCTCTCGCACATTTCTGTTAAAAAAACTATGTGAAAATATTTTCCCCGCTTCCAAAATGTGCTAAAAATATAAGAAAAAAGAAAAACATTGTGGTGTGTTCACGGTTTATTCCACAAACAAAAACTAAACGCCTTTGAATTTGGAACACGAGAATCAATCCCCTCGGGTGAGAATAGACAAGATACATAATTTGGTACCCGATAACAGCAAATTCCCTTGCAAATGTGTACTCGGATTGTCTTTTAGGCTGAAAACCGCCCCCAGGCACCCACACGATGGTAGAATCAATAAAATACAATAACACAGGGGGGAAAGCTAGCTATTGTGTCTAGCGACATCTAGCGAAGAGCGTCTGTATTAACGAGACGACGGCCAAGAAATAAACCTTATCTTTCGTTTTCGTGTTCATAGATGGCGTTGAGCAATAGACTAATGTAACTTTTTTTGTTTCAGGTAAAAATTACTGCTATAACATTACTTTAGTAACACTTTGTGAGTTTTTTATTGTATTTCTTACAAAGGGTACAAAGTTAAGTCGTACCTATTGACTTTTAATACGGCTCGTACCAGTCAAAGTCGTGCTAATTCAACTTTTTTTATGAGATGGATTTCTACACGCAATGGAAACTGTCAAAACATAATGCAGCTAAGAAAGGGAAAGGGTTTCGCCTGCGTGAGTTCCCAACGGGAACAGTGCTTTTTCCCGGGATGAAAGGTATCCTATGTCCATTTCAATACTTCTTCTGTGTACATAAGCGAAATTTCAGAAAGATTGGTGCAGTAGATAGAAAACTTAACAAACAAACAAACTCACTTTCGCATTGGATTAGGATAGGTACATTGAAAAACTAGCAATCGGTAAGTAAACTTAAATAATAAATTATCAATCAAACTGCTTTATACGTAGATTTAGGTAGGTATTTAATCACTGCATAGTATAAAACAAAGTCGCTTTCTCTATGTCCCTAAAAACTACGCAACGGTTTTTGATGCGGTTTTTTTTAAATAGATAGTGATTCAAGAGGAAGGTTTTTATGCCCATGCGAAGCAGGGGCGGGTCGCTTGTGTACATATATTTTTGTCTAGATATAATATGTATTTTTCAAGTTAACTAAATAGAGGTTGCGTAGACTGATTTAATTAGTACAACTACTAGCATAGTATACTGTTATCTGTGGTAACTACTAGAAATAAATAAAGAAAAAAACTGTTATTTTTTTCTGTCTATAATCTATTATATTATGTATTTGTCGCTAATACTCAAATGTACCTATAATAAGTACACTCTTCGCATCCCAAAAAATTGATGAAGACACACCCATTAAAATTATACACAGCGAAGTTATAGCCGAAGTCTGCGACCGCCATTACGAGGGCCATAAATAACAGAAGTTTATGTCAAAGTTAGTAATGGCGGTTTTCCCGCGCAACTGAAATGAAATCGCTAAGAATCATGGCCATCAGTGAACGAAAAGCAATTTTTATTATTAGTATTCAGTCGTTTACAAACAAATTTAATATTTATGAATCGATTTTTGTCATTATCGATAAATTAGACATTTTTTATGCTTGAGCACTTTATTTCAATAAAACGCTTTTTATTAAATTATCTTAGGTTATTAGGTAATTTATTTTGAAACCTTTCATAAAATTATAGTGTGGCGACTCGACCTTGTGTTTAATTTTTTTTTTTACCTAGAAGAATTTGATAACTCATCTACGTTTTTATAACTACTTAACCTATACTAGCTTCCGCAAACGACTTCGTCTAAGTGAGCTTGTGATTTAAATTGATATACTTACAACTTAAGGTCGATCAAACTCGTTAATATTCCCTAATCCTTTCCATAAATTTAAATAAAATGTCTAAAAAATCTTCGCCAAAATACATACCTACCAGTAATACTAGTGTCCCCTTCAAAATCTTCAAATTCCCGGGTCTTTCGTCGTTTCGCACCACAAGCGATTCGAACCGCAGTTGTTGGAGCGGTGCGAAAGGCCCCAAAGTATTTTTTGGAATGGGTCGATTCGGACCACAAGGCGAAACGATCCAATACTCTTTGCGTGGGGCCGATTTAAACTCATATTAAAAGTTAAAGTATTTGAATTATTTATTTGTACTGATAAGAAGAAAAATGAATAGTGATAAAAAAAACTTGCGAGATAGTATGTAATCATTATATTTATAAAAAAATATAAAATTTCAACATGGCATAATCACAGATTGAATCACTAACAGTCTAAAATCGACAAAAATATAAAACTTTTAAACTAAAACTAAACATAAAACTTAGGCGGCGGTGATGTTTACATAATAAAAAAAAAATTGTGGGCTTAAGATATCAATTTGTATCTTAAGAATTATTTTGGTTGTCCTGTTATTTTGTGCCTGGTTGTACTATCTATATGAGATGTGTAATTAAAATACATAATTTTTGTCAGAATTCACCAATTCAAAATGAAAACTACTTACTTTGTTATTCGAACCGTGGTGTGAAAGAACCCATTCAAAAAGAGCTATTCGGCGATTCGCACCGCGGTGCGAAAGAACCCATTCAAAAACGGATCTTGGGCGATTCGCACCGCGGTTCGAATCGCTTGTGGTGCGAAACGACGAAAGACCCAAATTCCCGCCCAAAACAATGTCATTTGTCACCATCACAAACGTGCGACCATAGAGAAATCTCTTTCGCGCTATTAACCACAGACACGGACGGAAATGATTTATGAAGTGGCCTGCAACGGTCATAAGCTACTTTAGGGGTGCATAGATTTATCTGTGTGTCTTTGAGGGTTGAATATTAGGTATTTAGAGATTAAACTTCCTTTCATGATTTAGAAGCAAAAGAAAGTCAATCACAGCTGTCGCCTTATCTACGACAATAAAACACTAATTACGATGAATACCTAAGACAGAAAAATAAATAAATATTTATGGACAAATCACACAGATTGAGTTAGCCCCAAAGTAAGTTCGAGGCTTGTGTTATGGGATACTAACTCAACGATACAATATTTTATAACAAAACATAATATAGATAAACATCCAAGACCCAGATGAATCAGAAAAATATCTATTTTTCATCTTGACCTGACCCGGGATCGAAGCCGGAACTTCCTGAGTAGCGGGCAGGTATGTTAACCATTACGCCACGGATAGATCAACATACCTACTAGCCGTTTAGGGATGGGAAACGTCGATAGCACATTTACCGCTACTAACGACATTTTTTACACAATTGAATGGAAAAAAACCATCATTAAATGACTAGTCTATTCCCCAGCCCGCCTACTCCGTGTTTCAGTAAAACGGTGTCTCGAGAACTCGTCAACTAAATTGAATTGCCAATCAGTTATATCGAGATTTTTCGATTCAGCGTGATTGGGAAAAAATCCAGCCCATTTTTTTTGACTGTACTAACAATATATTAGCTTCTAAGAGCTTTAATATTTACAGCGGACTTTTGAGGCGAGGGCTTGACGCCACTCAGCCTTTTGGGCAAAAGCGCAAGGGGCTCCCAGTTGGGACGAACCTCGGCCATGGGCTTTGCCTTTGAGCAATGGCGAGCAATGTACTACCGTCTCTCAAAACATTGCAGGATCCAGTGAGTAAGGGAGATGTCGCCTTACACCACGTAGCGTGCTATCCCGCTTACTCACTCGATCTTGCATGGTTTTAAAAGACGGTAGTAAGGGGCCTGGTGGCCTACTAGCAAGATCCAGTGATTAAGCGAAACAGCACCATACATGATGTAAGGCGACACCTCCCTCACTCACTGGATCTTGCATGGTTTTAAGAGATGGTGGTAAACCACCAGGACAAATTCGTCACAAGAATATCGAGAGGTTTATAGTAGTAGAAACATATTTTTTTAGGATTCCGTACCTAATTAAGCAAAAACAGAACTCTTTGTCCCTCTGTCCTATCCGTCAAAAAATAGTCTCAGGTACGCGCAAAATTGAAATTAAATAACAAAATACTAAGGTCTGGCGTCTGGCGGTCCAAAGAAAGGCATTTGACCCTAATAATATAGCGATAACAGCCGGGACTAGCGGCGACCAATCTCATCTAGGTCGTGTGGTCCGTCGCTTGACGCGCGTTGTCGTTACGCACCACGCACACTCTATCAAGCTTCCGACTTTATTATTCATCCAACTTGGCCTCTTGATTACCCTCTCTCTCGTCTCATGGGCGTCGTAAGAGGCGATTAATGGAATATTAGAGGTCTTAATTTACTTGTCTCAACTAGTGGCCTCCGAATTCCGACACAATAACCGAGGATGGTTGAAGGTAGGCAAAAATTTTCAAACTAAATTTAAAAAAAAAGAATATCTACTACCGCCCCGAATTCGTGGGCATAAAAACCTTACTCTTAATCATTCTATCTATTAAAAATCCGCATCAAAATCCGTTGCGTAGTTTTAAAGATTTAAGCATACAAAGGGGCATAGGGACAGAGAAAGCGACTTTGTTATATACTATGTAGTGATGTAGTGATTGCGAGCGAGAGGGAAAGAATCATCAATGCTAGATAGCAGATAATATGAAGGTACGTTAGAGAACTTGTAGGGAGATGAAGAAGGTGCGACTGGAAAGAGCAAAGCGCAATAGTACAGCGCACTCTCACGAGATTCGGCTCGTGATAACCAAAAAGGTGGAGAGTATAGGTACTCTATAATATCTGTGGTACCTACGCGTCTTTCTTTTTTTTATTGGACTAGACTATTAGATCTATTAGCGTATTGTATGTCGGGACGGTTTATGCAAGCGGTAGCCGGTCATAAAATTAATTACCTATGTCGAATCTTCTAGTACCGTGTAGGTACCTAGGGAGGTACCTACCTAACCTAGAGTGCGTTTTCGACCCCTGAATACAATACTATCTGGTGTGGGATGTAACAGGAACAACGCATAGAAAAGACTAGCTGTAGCCCGCGAGTTCGCGCGCGTGGGCTTCGTTCCCGTTATCGTGGGAATTGCTCTAGAAATTCCACGGAAATTTCCCTGAAATCCCCCTTTTTTTATACAAAGTTTGTCATGACAATAGCCAACACAAAAAAAGAATTATAGAATTTGGTGTAAGCATTCGTTCGAAATCAAACATGCTTTGAGTTCTTTGAGTTCCTTCAAATGACGATAACTTTTTTTTAAATAAACCGATTTTGATGAAACAAAAGTTAGATGTTTTTCGGATATTAAAAAAAAATTTTGCTTTCTATTATTCATTTTAAATGTACCTCTATCCATTTTATTCAAAATTACTAAATGTACAGACAAAATATTTTAACTATTTTATTATGTATAGAAGATAGATTATTATTATTAGGTATATGTAAGTATAGATAGATGAAGTATACCTAAAACGATATAAAACTTATAATCTACTAGCTGTTCCCCGCGGCTTCGCCCCGCGTGGGACTCGGTTATATCGCGCCCAAAAGTAGCCTATGTTTGACCTCAGGTCGTTAACTCCCTACCAAATTTCATCACAATCGGTCTAGCAGTTTAGCCGTGAAGAGGTGACAGACAGACAGACTTTCGCATTTATAATATTAGTATGGATTTAGTGTGCGGCCATGTTTGGATTGGTCGCCATTAGTGGCATTTCTATCTTGGTACATGGCAGTCGTTAGGCTATATCAGATGCCTATAAGCAGCCTGAAAAATCTGACAGTGTTAGCCACTAACACACCCGGATAATGTTCATATTGGTCTGGTTTCTCTGTATTACAGAGTACCTAATACTTAGGTACCTACTAACCTCTTTAAAAGAGGGTTACGGAGGTCAGACAGCAGTAGCTAATGGATTGTACCTACCGCCAAATCAGCTGAAGATGCAACCGGGCAGAACGCACGGACGAAGAATGTACTTGGATTTTAGATCCGCAGATTTTCGCCAATGTTGGCCAAATTTTGGCACTCTTGGCCCAAAATTCGTCTGTTCAATTCAAAATCCAAGAAAATTGATCGGAGGCAAGCTAGCTACCCCGCCCAAAAGTTCATGACCCCGTTCGAGAGGGCGATATGTGTTGTCCCTCTCGTGTGGAAATAATTAATTTTGCCGCGATTAATTCTGACCATAGACTAAAAATAGTAAGGCTCTAATTTTATTTCAGACATAGAACGTAAATTGTTTAGATTCGGATTTCCATGGCAATACATTTCTTGTTTATTTATTTTTTGAATAATTATTGACTTTAAAGAGGACCCTTATAAGTACTCTTTCATTGGTTAATGAATTAGTTTAATTCGTAATCAATATGATATTATATTAATATATATAATTTAAATAAAGACACAATAAAATCGTTCCTAAATATTTTATTAATAAAAAAAATTACATAATACAAAATAAAGTATCAAAAGGAGTAGCTAATACTAATACAGTTCTTTTTCGATCCCACCTGATTTTAAATGCAGATGCGGTCTAAGATTGAGCTATCACACAGCAAACCTTAAAGATAATTCTTAATTTTTTATTCGACCCTCTGAAAAGTTTTTAAGATTCGACGGTCTTAGGACAAATTATACAATATGTAAAAAAATTAAATTTCTAAAACATTAGCCGATGTTACTTTATATTGTTTTCAATATAAGTACTAGGTAAGTATAGTAAGTACTTAGGTAATCAAATAACAAACTTCTATGTAAAAAAAGATATTAGTAAAAAATTCTCAAAAACGGAGGAGTCGTTTTCTTTCAGCACATAAACTATATCCAAACCAGCAACTACATATACAATTAATTTAATAAATATGAGTAATTGACCATCTAGACTAGGCAATATGCCACTCCTCAATTTGGGAGTGGCTACGTGCCGACAAACATGATTGTATTACCTCCCTACTTTACAATCGATAACATACATCATTGCAAATAAATTATAGTAACTAAGATATTGTGAGTGACTAACTTGGACTTAGATAATGGAAATTTTTAAATCAAGTAGGTATTTATTGAATGTTTCTATTCAATTTCAAATTAGAAACGTTTACAATTAACAAGAACGTCTTTGAATAATATAAATGTACAGAAATGAAAATTTTTATTGATATAGAAGAGATTAAATTGATAGGATTTTCGTGCGAATCCACCCATGAGAAAATGGCCGCGCCATGAGATGCAGCGATGGCGCGCGCATGCGCGCTGACTCGCTCGATAAATGCACCCATAAGCTCTAAATTTCACGTTTCAAACTAACTAATAACAATTTAAAATTACATTACACTGGTACTATAACACTTGCGCCTTTAGACTACACTTGCACACACTGTAACACTGATTGGTAGGTTTTATAGCCTCTCCGACCTCTCCCCTGTTCGGAATTTGGACCTGAAAAAGAAAGACACGACACTGTTACCAATAGAAATGCTGCGATGACTCCAGCTGGTTCGATGACAGTGCGACGGATCGGCCGGCTTGTCCAGGCGCAGCAGTAGGTTAGAACTATACTGCTGTGACAGGACAATATGGCCGAAGCGCGCGAGGTGGAGTCGGCGGGCGTCGGAGAGCGTGTGAGGAAGCGTGGCTGTTCGGCGCGCCCCGCAACCCCGCGCAGGCGCGATTCAACCCCGACCCAACCCTCACCCCCATACCCTCAATGAACCACCCCCAATCAACTATCGATTTTCGACAGCAAAAAAATTTAATTCATCATATCTTCCGTGCATCTCGACTTTCGTTACTACGTTTACTATTGAATATGATAATCCTTTTTTTTTTGAGTTCGTTGACCTCAAAAATGCCAATGCCTAGGACCAGCCAAGCGATAGTTGGACTGTAAGCGCCAACTCATCCGGATGTGTTGGCATATGGGGTTTTCTGAAATAAAATAAGAGTAGTATTTGATGCTATAGAGATTTTCAACATAAAAGCACAATTTGTTTTACGAGTATTACAGGCATATTCATATCCTTAATTACACAGATTTGCAAAGTAAGTTTAATTTTTTTCCGTACAAAAGCTTCATTTTCCGCAAATTTAGAGAATGATTTATTTAATCATGTTAATTAAGAGAGATACACGATTTCTTTTCTTCAGGTTATGTACCACAGGCTTTAAATATATATGACTAGCTGTTCCCCGCGGCTTCGTCCCGCGTGGGACGCGGTTATATCGCGCCCAAAAGTAGCCTATGTTTGACCTCAGGTCCTTAACTACATCCCTACAAAATTTCATCACATTCGGTCCAACAGTTTAGCCGTGAAGAAGTGACAGACAGACAGACAGACAGTCTGCATCCAGCACTTCCTGTAGCTTTAACCAGTTCGCTAGATGGTTACGAGTATATAGATTTTCCACGCTACTCTTACATGTACAGTCAGCTGCAGAGACATCTGACCCCTATGCCACAAGTATCACTATTGAAAGGGGGTCATATTTCTCTGCAGCCCACTGTACGTAGTCGTGATTGCAATCTATAGGCGAGGCTTACATGTCCAGCAATGGCTATCTACCGAAAGAAATGGTAATGAAAGTGAGTTCCGAGTATCATTATCCTTTTGACTGAGGCACTAAGTACTTATAATTATATTCTATCAGCCCTATTCGAGCATGACTCTCCCATAGCAACTGTGTTAATAATCTTTATTATCATCGGAGCGAGTTTTACGAGTAAGATTAATGAGTGAGCCGAATACTGAATGATTAAACATCCAATGATATCGTATTCATAGAAAACATAAATTTTGTTTCTCATAAAAGTACCCCTATAATTTTGAAACAAAATATTTCTATACCTTTTTGAAGTACTTGACAATATTAGGGCAATCGCTTATAGTTGGGTTATATTCGTATGCATGTTTGTCTACTTTGAAGTATAAAAAATATCAGATAACTAGCAGCCCACCTCGGCTTTGCCCGTGGTACATACATAGTTAGTCTATGTCATTCAGGATGAATGTAGCATTCCAATGGTGAAATAATTTTTGAAATCGGCGCAGTAGTTTTTGAGTTAATTCATTACATACTTACTCATATAAATACAAATCTTTCCCTTTATAATATTAGTATTGATATAGATGAGTAAAATAAGTTACTAAGGATATTAAAAGTGAAAAATTCTTGTCTAATCAAAAGTACCTATTTTCCTTAAGGATTCAATCCATCTTTTTTTATATAATACCAAAGTAAATATAACAAGCACTAGCCATGTGAAGTCCACAGGGTTTCCACACATCTAGATACACATTAAATTCTTATCAGCAGTTTTCATTTAACATCTTCCTATGACCTTAAATTGTTTTTAGACCTAAATACAAAAGAACATTTTCTATTCCATTTAGGTCAAAAACAATTCATCAAGAGTACCTGAACAGTGAACATATATCAAAGCTTTACATAGAGAAATGACTATTGTTCTGCCTTTGTGTTTAAAGTGGAGCTTTTACTAAGATTGCTGTCTTGTTTAAAGCCTACATCTCAGAGATATTCCGAAGCGAACCGACTTTAGCAAGAACACTATGACCAAACTTTTCTGGAGCTTTTCTCGGAAAAGCTTTTAGGCTGAGTTTTAATTTCCATTAATTACTTATTCAAATGATTTTTCATTTTACTTCAATTATTTATTTAAGAACTATACAGACTAACCAATTCATAAAAGCAATCTATGTTTTTACACACTTAAATATTTTAAGATGTAGGGAAATTTACCAGACTTTCTTTTATAAAGTTACATCATCATCACTTAACAACTTAAAGATAGCGAAAATTGGTTTAAGAAGATACTTATCGGAAAGATGAACAAGATGACATAATTTAGCTAGCAACATTTATTGTTTGTTTGTTTATAATAACTTTATTAAACTAAAATAATTTTATATGTATTGAAATTGATGCAACATTCATTTTGCTTACTAATCAATTTATAATCTACAAATCAATTTAGTTTCAAAAAAATAATAATAAGAATCGAGTCTATTCTAAATCTCGCAAACTATGGGTTGCATAATCACTTTCCTTATTAAACAGTCCGTTAAATCGATCAACGAGATTGAGGGTCAACTTAACAATCAGTGGAGCAGAAAAAGAAATCGCAACAAATCGTCATTGCATCATTGTATCAGCGACGAAACGCTGACTCCATTTCCGAACACAGGAAACTTGCTTTTTGTCTTCATTTCCATTTTTTTTTACTTGATTTTATGTAAAGAATGATGATTATTCCATACGTTCCATTAATGATGATTTTTGTTGACCTCCGTGGTGTAATGGTTAACACGCCTGTCCGCTACTTAAGAGGTCCTAAGTTTGATTACCAGTCAGGTCGAGATCAAAAATGGTATCTGATTGGCCTGGGTCTTGGATGTTTATTTTTATTTTGTATTTTTTATTAAGTAAATATAGTATCGTCGAGTTAGTGTCCTATAATACAAGTCTCGAACTTACTTTCTTTGGGGCTAGATCAATCTGTGTGATTTGTCCTTATTTATTTATTTATTATTTCAAGCTTGTAAAGGCATGCTAAGCTGTTGTTGGTCCCATTCAACCTAAACAACTACTGCAGCAACTCAAAAGTGAGCTTGATCACAGATAAAAAGGCTTTCCACTTCGATCTGTTCCCAACTTCTTTCCACATATACGCCATTTAACCTGGCGGATTAAATAAGTTCTTAATATAAATAGATTAGGTACTTTGATTTTTATTAATATCCTGCCTTAATACGTGATCGTGATATAAAGAAGAGCATCCCACAACATACAAATTGAACCCATAAGGTAATCCTGACTCCAGAGTTTCACAGCATGCTGCAACGCACAGAATCCTCAACCAATCTACTAAAGGTTACAAAGTTGACTGTCAGCCATTATTTCTGTTGGATTACTTGGGTTACCAATCTCGAAGCAACCCCTAGGGTAGACTATCCATTATGGTTTAATCCCATCAGCCGGTACGTAAGTGGCTAAGTGACATTTTTATTGACGATGCCAATATCTGAGCACATTCAATTGGCTGACTAGACGAAAAGTTTTACGTCCAATCACGTTTCTTCATTTTCCTTTTTGTTTTTCACTATTTATTTCTGCACTTCTGCTTTACATGCCTTTGACACTTTACGTCTATTCTTAATTTTAATTCATATTTGTTAATTTTATTCACAATCGATTATGTCATAAGCAGTCGTACGAACAGACAATCCTTCATACACTTTAGTATCTAAATTTCTTTAACCAGTAACAAGGGAAGATTTTTCTTTCGTTGACAGGACTCTATGTCATATCGCTTTGCGTCACTTAGCAAAATGGGTTGTCGAATTTCATGATCAATTCTATACTTTTCTTTCTTCTCTCTCATGTTTATTTGGGGTTTGTTTGCTTATAAAACTATTTTCATTATTTTTAACCTGCACTTCAATGATCGACAATAAACATACTTTTCAGGTATCAATAAAAACATAGGTATAAAAAGCATTACGATTTAAATAAAAAAATACAAATTCTGAAACGTTGTTTATGGGCTAGAAATTAAATTGCATTGTGAATAAAGTGGTTTCCGAAATTGCACTGTGGTTTTCTTGGTTGTAGAATTGAACGCAGATTTCATAAAATGACAAGAAAATTGCAATTAGTTTGTGAAATGTTTATCAGTTTTGTGGTTTCCAGTTATAGAGAATTTATTTTTATTTTAATACAGAAACACTTATAGTTACTAAAGGACCATTAGAATAAAGACCAAAGGAGTTTGGTTTAGTTCTTTAATAATGCCACGGGTACATGTTTTTCTTAACGGGTAAATAACAAAAAATTAAGATTCAAATCCTTTTCCAGTAGTTAATAAGATGGATGCTAGACATATCTACATGTCTAGTGTAATACCAAGCCGTCGCCTATTAAGATATTTGTCACATTACATATATGTTTGTTATCTTTGTCCTTTGTTGATTTGTATATGTCTATTCTATTCTTTTCTATTGATCTTTCCTAATTAATCCACAGATCAGAATGCTTCTTCCACTTTTTTTATGTCTTTCTACACATATTGTCTTTTACGAACGTTATCATTTCTTTACCTACCTGTTTCTACTTCTAACTACTTTCTACCCAAATAATTATTCATCAAATTGCTTTCTTCCATTCGCATAGCATTGCTATTTCTAAATTTTCTTACTCATTCCATCTTTAATCTATTTATTATAAGAAAACGTTATGAGATTCCGGCATTAAATAACATTATTTGGGATACAGCAAATATTTGCTCATTGCTCTCGTCAAAGAGAAAATGGGTCAGAGGATGAATAGAACCAGATTTTTATGTTTAGGGAAAGATAAATTGCGCCCGGCTTGATTTATAGTTGGGAGGGGTGTTTTCTCAAGAAAAATGTATTTATAATGCCTGGACATCCATTACATGAGTCCTGAAGTGAGATTATGTTCAAACATGAAACGATAATACTTTTAATTTTCATGTAAATCCCTTTCACAAAGTAAAGCTCAGGTGCTCCGGATTTCTTAGCAATTTGTTTAGTTTAAAAAGTATTATGAATTTTTCTTATTTAAGAATCTTAAGTTTATATTCTCAAGTCCATTATAAATTTGATCGAGAATTCACAAAAGGTTTTAGCTGTCACAGCTATATGCAAATAAAGCTAAAACAGAGCTTAGTTATTGAATTGAAATATTAAATAAAGTTCACAAACGAAGTCAAATATTTGTAGAGTAAAACCGCGCGTCGAATGCTTACTAGGAGCCCATAATGCCGCGAGAGGTTTACTTTTACACCCCCAAGTGAGAAAGAGATGAACGTATATAAATGACAAGGACAAAGCACTTTGGAGTTAACAGAGGGAAGAATTAAGAGGAGAGAGAATAGTGTCACTTAAGTTCTAAAAAGAAATGTGCAACACGTAATGGAAAATTTTCGGAATCGTTTACAGTTGGGTGACACAACTGCGTTCATCATCATCATTTCGTGTAGGTGACACGGTCAATCAACCATACACATCCTGGTATCAGAGTTTTAATAAACCGCCTCTCGGTTCTAACGTGGTTTCTTTAAAGACCACAGTAGGTCGACCGCCTATCTCGATTCTCTCCTCTCGTAATGACTACTTGTATCGCTTTCGCCACATTTCGCTCCGTTTTACGCACAAAACACTTTTAAACTTTTTTGACAATTATAACAAAAAATTTTTTTTAAAGCGTTTTGTGCGTTAGACGGAGCGAAATGTGGCGAAAGCAATACAAGTAGCCATTACGAGAGGAGAGAATCGAGATAGGCGGTCGACCTACAGATAGCAGCCGGGACCAACGGCATAACGAGCCTTCCGAAGCACGAAATCATCTTTTTACAAACATAACACTTTTTTGGGCAGCCAGGTAAAAAAGCTAGGTAGTTATTGTTTCACCTACTTATGTACCTAGTTGATAGTATAGTAACCATGGTAGTAAGTTGTGCTAGCTCTTAACAATGACCTGAATCGTGAACTATACTCGCCGCAGCTATAAGTACTATAATCCTATCGTAAACGTGTCTGACTGAGCAGCTTTGCAATTCCAAGTAACGGTATTCATTATTATAACAGAAATGTCTGACTTTGAATGTTATTTATATATAGAACTAAGTATTCTAATTTTGATACATTAAGCTACTGGATGAAACAGTAGAGTAGATCCCATTATGTTACGCGACTACCAGTGACCGCTTGGGTACTGAGCATTATACTAATAATACTAGGCAATGTAGAAGGATTACTCACTAAAAGAAAACCTCTCTATATTTTTAATGCATTCTGCCGTTATCCCAATCCCAACTAATATTATAAATGCGAAAGTGAGTTTGTATATTTGTTTGTTTGTTACCTCTTCACGCTTTATCTACTGAACCAATTTTATAAGGTACCTTTAATTCCTGGAAAAAGCACTGTTCTCGAAATTCACGCGGGTGAAGCCGCGGGCAAAAGCTAGTAATTTATATTTCAAATTTAGAATAAACTTATTTGCACAAACGAAGGACTGGATCGTTGTAAAGTATGAAAATGAAAAGTTGCTAAGACCCACTGAGGAAATTTTATTAACAAACTTAAATGGGTATTGTCCGTTGCTATTGTATTGTGTGTGAGCCGTCATGACACCCCATTTGTATGAGCATAATGGGACCTGCCGCGCACAGCAACATTTAATAAAGGGGTTGAGTTGGGCGTCATCGATTCAAAAACGAGAGAAGACGAACTTTTGTTGTTTATTCTGCCATATCAGATGTAACTTGATGCTGAAGTAGCTAAATATTGTGCGAAGAAATAGGTACCTTCTAAACCAAACATTTTTAGCTTTAGCATTTATTTAGCACTACTTACTTAGAAGTTGTCGCATAAACGTACCTATAATGGAAAAGTCTGTCTATTTTGTCTGTCTATTACGCTTTCACGGCTAAACTGCTGGAACGATTTGGATGAAATTTGGTATGGATATAGGTATTAAAGCACCAGGCGTCAAACGGCTACTTTTGAGCGGAGTCGCGGGCAATAGTAAATTAGTTATAAGTTTTGTTTTTGGGAAATTCGTATTAACGTTCAACTCATTATTAACGCATGCGGTTGGTTGGATCTTTGGCAAGAAACCTCTGTGAATAATAAATACGCTGCAAACATTATGCAGCTGTACTTTCTGTGCGATAATGTAAGTCTCTTTTTTTACAGCGAAATGCAAGACTTGCGCGTTGAATTTTAATCCATGTTAACATATTAATGCAAACTCACGACAGGTCATCATAAGAAGACTACCCATGTAGTGTGGCTATCTGATTACAAAAACTATTTTGTTTTATTTTATTCCGCTCTTTGTGTTTACTATAGATGCTATAGTACTTTTATGTATTCAGTGCTAGAGATTACTCAATAGGACAGATAAAAAAATCTGTGTGAAAAACGAAAAAAAAAACGAAACGTGCTAATTTACGTTCTATATCTTTGTCTATTGCACTGCATTGTACCTGTCAGTCACTGTCATTGTCATTGTTATTTATTTTAATTTTTTCGTGCTGTCAAATCAAATTCTTTCCGTTTTCTTGCAACCAGCATTTGAAAAAATGTTTGAAGATAACAAAAATGATTTAAATTACCAATATGCCAATACCACCAGAATGTACGCTCTAGTAGAAATGTAAGGATCCAATCCATTCTCATAAACACTTATTCATAGATTTGTTCAAATTAAAACTTACTGGCTGACATGGACGCAGAAAGAAAATAAAACAAAAAGGCGATTGTGTTTTGTTTTGATAGTTTCCCGCTCAAGCGTCAATCGGGTGAAAGCTGAAATTTGCGACGGTTTTGGTCGCATTGTGTAATTTGTGATCGGTTTAGTCATTTGTTGGTTGTGATCATGATGGGGCTGTATTCCAGTGGGGCGCTTGGCGGTGTGGAGGTTTTGGAAGGCGGGCTGGTGAGCGGCGAACTGACGGCGCACGTACTGACGGCCCAAGCCGCGGCTCATGCGGCTGCCACAGCCGCGGCAGCTGCTCACCAACAGCAGCAGATGGCTGTTCAACAGATAAGTAAGTACCTTTTTTAATTCTGTGAATAAATATAATTTCCCTTGCTAAAGATTCTAATCAGAATCCTATTTGAAAGTCATTCAAATCTTTTGTGTCAACCTAACTAGCTAATATTTGGTACATTATTTCCTTCTGAACACTTCACACATACAACCCTAGAGAAAACAAGGGTTAGAGTACTTACATGAAAGGGTGTGCATAAACTTTGACTTGGAAATAAATTTCTGTGATTTTGCTCTTCATATTGACACCCATTTTTGGGTTTCTTACAGTTTGTTAACTTTGTCAAGTACCCAAGAAACGTTTTGGCCCAGTAATTTTTTTTAATAAATGAATTTTTTAATAAATTTAAGTAAAAACTAAAAAAAGTATCCTTGAATCCAACATCTTCTGAAGTAACTATATCCATCCATACTTCCATACTAATATTATAAATGCGAAAGTCTGTCTGTCTGTCTGTCACCTCTTCACGGCTAAACTGCTGGACCGATTGTGATGAAATTTGGTAGGGATGTAGTTATCGACCTGAGGTCAAACATAGGCTACTTTTGGGCGTGATATAACCGAGTCCCACACAGGGCGAAGCCGCGGGGAACAGCTAGTATAGTGATATATCTGAATAATGAAAAATCTAGCAGTGGACAGCCTGTGGATGAAATAATGATGGTGTCTGAATAATAATCACTACATAGTATAAAATAGTCACTTTTTGTGTCCCTATGTCCCTATGTATGCTTAAATCTTTAAAATGTGAGTAATTCAAGAGGAAGGTTTTTATGCCCATGCGAAGTGGGGGCGGGTTGCTAGTTTATAATATAAAATATTGTCTATGAACACTGCTTAATATAGATGAAGTAACACATTGTCTATTCTTTTGGTAGTGGTTTTATATTTCTGGTTAATAAAATTTATATTGTGCAACTTATTCCTTGATGAAACTAGTTTTTTTATTATATAATTTATCGAAACTATTTTAATAAAGCTGAAGAGTTTGTTTACCACCACTTCCAAAGCGCAAGTGGAGAAGAAGCGGCGCCACAAACTCCACTACAGCATTTTCTCCAAAAATGTCAATTTACAACACTGTCTGTCTGTATTCTGTCACTGTCTTTTTCCATATTTCCCTATCTCTATCCACCCCTAGATTTTAATGTGATGCCTAATGATGCATCCTATACTATCAAACAAGCAATATTTGTATACTAGCTTCCCTTTTCCTGCGGGAACAGTGCTTTTTCCAGAAATGAAAGGTACCCTGTCCTTTTCAATACTCCTAGCTATGTGTATGCGAACTTTCAGGATGAATGGTTTAGTACAATATAGGCTTGAAGAGGTAACAAACAAATAAATTTACAAACTCACTTTCGCATTTTTTATATTATTTATTTGTACTTGCGTTTTCAAAAACGGCTCGAAAGATTTCTTTGAAGTTTTAAACCTCATTTCTTACATAATCAAAAAGATAGGTTACATGTCTGGGAAAATACATTTTACCCATATTTTCATGCATAAAACGAGCAAAGCTCCGTCGCCCAGGTACTCTATATTAACATGAGCAGATTACCACCCCACAGAAGCATCACCGTCATCGGGGCGCTCCACCCCGGTCACAAATGCAGCCAATGCCACATCAACGGGAACAACCTCACCGTCACCATCGAAGCTGTTCGTCGGGGGACTCAGTTGGCAGACCAGCTCGGAGAAGCTGAGGGAATACTTTGCTATGTTTGGACCGGTCACCGACGTGCTGATAATGAAGGATCCCGTCACGCAGGTGAGGGTAGTTTGATGGTATTTGGGGTTTTGTGCGAATTGAAGGAAAAAGTTTTTTTTTTTTCTATTTGATATACATTTTTTTTTCTGATACTGGCATTTGGTTTATAAAAATCAACAATGTTCATTTTAATTCGGATATTTTTCTCCATTATAATTAAATTACGTTTTGTCTCTTTCTCTCTTTTTGCTATTTAATATGAAGGAGCGAGATAAAACATGTTTTAGTTCAGTAATTATTTCTTATGTAAGTGGTTGTGTGTAAGAAACAAATGACTGGGAATTAATTTAATACTTACTATTTTATTGTTCCTTTGTAATTATTAAAACTTTTACTCTTAAACTTAAAAAGAAAGAAAAACAAAACTTTTTCCTTTTGTAAATTTTACAAAAACTTAACAACAACAAAGTCATGGACATGTATTTTTCTATAATTTTCTCTATGTTGTCCCACTGCAGGCAATAACTTAATCGAATATTTTTCCTATCCATAAAAAGTTATGAAAAAGTACATCTCTATTTATAAACTTTTTTTAATATAATAACGCCTTCTGTATGATATTACCACTATTTAAATGTCTTTCGCCCGAATACTCAAACGCTACTCAATTTGAAGAGCTATACCACCCTACTACCATGTCTTAAAACCATGCAATAACGAGTGAGTAAGCGAGATGTCGCCTTACATCTTGTATTGCGCTGTCTCGCTTACTGAATCTTAATGGTTTTAAGAACGGTAGTAACCCCCTGCTCAAGTATCATGCTGTCGCGCTAAACTAGAGCGATATGACAGTGACAGCATGATACTTTAGCAGCTCTCAAAATTGAGAAGCGTTTGAGTATTCGGGCATTAACCCCCCAAAATAAAAATAAATGAGAATAAATATAGTTTAACAATTTGACAGTATTATGACTGCAAGCTAATTTGAGTCTTATTGTCAAATTTGGCTTGGCATTCTGGACTTAATATTTTCATTAAATGAAGATATTAATTTTTTTTTACAAATAATGTATTATTTAAATTTATTTTGTTTAATTTATATTATTCTCGATCAAGGCAACAAAAGAAAAAATTTAATTCTTAATTTGCGTCTATTTACACAAAAAATGCGTAATAAATATCAGGTTGAGGAAATTTTGAAGGAAATTTAAATTAAGAATTTATATAATAATTGTATGTTTTTTTAAGACAGCATATAGGTATTGAAGACCGGATTACCATAAATGGGTCAGTCCATAGACTATACAACATGGTTGTTAGGTACGAGTAGGTAGAATTACGCGCGGCGTTGTCTGTGGTGGGTCTTAGATGAAATGGCGTCTTAAGTTTTTTAGTGCTTTGATTTTGCTTTCTTATATTAATTTTCAAAGATTTCAAATAAGTAGATTTTTATTTTATACTACTTTAAAATAAAACAATAATCTATAGATTTATATGCAAAATGTCTTAGGAGTTTTCGAAAACTCCTGTTGGTCTCTGACGTGGTTTCTTTAATGACCACTAGATGGCAATGACTTACGAAGCATGGAAGCATCTTTATTATCAGACAATCAGATGATTCAAGCCTACAATATCTAACCTAACCGAAACTTAAAACAACTTGACAAATTCTACTTCCCATGGGAACCAACGACCTTCGGGTCTTCAGGCAAACGCCTTAACTACTGGACCATAGAGTCAGATCTGACAATATTATTCTATTTTCTACTAACATAGACACAGTGGTTTAAGATATCAGCTACTAGCTGTTTCCCGCGGCTCCGCCCGCGTGGGACTCGCTTTTATCGCGCACAAAAGTAGCCTATGTTTAACCTCTGGTCCTAAACTATATCCATACTAAATTTCATCAAAATCGGTCCAGCAGTTTAGCCATAAAAGCGTAACAGACATACATTTACATTTTTAATATTAGTTTATTTGTCTAACATCTTTTACTTAAGTTTCTTATTAAAAGGACTAATATTTTCGCTACCTTTCACACCTTACCTTCCTGTTATAATTTTGTGGGTTCACAGTTACTTGGATAAGTTTTTTAATGCCCCTAGAATCCATTTTGTCTATGACCCATCGGATTTCGTTCGCGTAAATAGTCGGGCTATGGTTGAAGAGTATTTAGGTACACTAATAAATATCTAGAAAGATATGGCATGCTAGAATCACTAACATTCTAGATACCGTTTACTCAATTAGAATAATTTTGAAATTCGAAAATCGTATCTGGTTCTTCTAATCTATGGTAGCTCTCCCGATCTTTAGTGTTGCCATGATAATTTCTACTATTTTAGGAGTTTTTTTCCTTAGTATGTTTTAATCTTAAATGTAATTATCACATTTAGAATAGTAGACTTCCTTTGTCGACTAAAATTTAGCTAGTTTGCGTTTAAAACGTTTTTCAGTACTTATGGAAAGGCATAGATAACTTCTGTAAAATTCTGTTTGGTATTTGGCATAGCTTAAACGTTCGCCATTTAATTTTCTTTCCAAAATGGTAACTATATTTTTGGCACAAATAATAAATAAAAATCACTGACGCCCGAATACTCAAACGCTACTCAACTTTGAGAGCTGCTTAAGTATCATGCTGTAGCGCTGAACATCAACGATATGACAGTGACAGCATGATACTTGAACAGCTCTCAAAATTAAGTAGCGTTTGAGTATTCAGGCACGAATTAAACAAATAATTTATTATTTTTTTATCTCAACTGTTTCTAATAAAATCATAAATGAGCCGCCATTTTGAAATTACAAAAAATGACGGACAATTGCTGTGCCAATAATCGAATCCCTAAGTAAATTGCAAGATAACTAAACCCCGTATTAAGAGAATTTCTACTTATTTAGTACCATAGCCAAATTATAACGATATAGTTGAGATATAACACGAATTGGTAGAAATAGTATATTCTCACTGAGGTAACATGATATGCTCAAGCAAGTCATAGTAGAAATTGGACACGACAGGTAGTTCAGTACTTACGCTCGGGTAGATAACATATGCTAACATACGCTTTCGCTGTATAGTGACGTCACAAATGTAATGACCATTTTGTTAATACTTTTAATTTTATTTTACACTAGCGTTCGCCCGCGGCTCCGTCCGCGTGAATTTCCCTCGGTAACTGTGCTTTTTCCCGGGATGAAAGATACCTCATGTCCTTCTCAATACTCCTAGCTATGTGTATGCGAAATTTCAGGAAGATTGGTTCCGTAGATAGGGCGTGAAGTGGTAACAAACAAATAAACAAACGAATATACAAACTCCCTTTCGCATTTATAATATTAGTAGGGATTGTTATGTTTTTGATGTAGAGAGATAGTCCGGTCAAATTAGACATTTGACCCACGACAAATTCAGAGGAAGCTGAAAATTCTTACAATTGTTAAAATCATAATTATAAACATTGTCTTAAAAGTCCCAATCGATCCCATGTAAGGAAAAAAATTTAGCGGGGTAAAAAGGTCCAAAAAATGGGTTTTTCGCGATGTTCTTGAAAACGGTAAGTTTTATCGCAAATTTACCTCAGACATAATTTGTAGATTAGGAAATTTCCTATAAAAAAGGTATTAATAATTTTTTTCTTAAAAGCCACCGCTTCTGAGATATAACGATGCAAAAAATTGCAACTTGTAAGCGCGCGCCCATATACTTGCGCTAAGTACACTACCTCAGAGGTAGCGTGGAAACGTGTGCGTTTATGACGCTTGCAATTATTTGCATCGTTATATCTCAGAAGCGGTGGCTTTTAAGAAAAAAATTATTAATACATTTTTATAGGAAATTTCCTGATCTACAAATTATGTCTGAGGTAATTTTGCGATAAAACTCACCGTTTTCAAGAAAATCGCGAAAAACCCATTTTTTGGACCTTTTTACCTCGCTAAAATTTTTTCCTTACATGGTTTCGATTGGGACTTTTAAGACAATGTTTATAATTATGATTTAAACAATTGTAAGAATTTTCAGCTTCCCCTGAATTTGTCGTGGGTTTACTAATTTTTTGGTCTAATTTGACCGGACTAAGAAAGATATCCATTATTTCTAAGTTACAATAATCATATTTACATATTATCAGATTGTGCGGAACTAATAGCAATTTGAACGCAATGGTTCTCGAATACGACCACGTACTGGCAAACGCAGTGTTGGACATCAATCTACCACATGGTTCTACGAACTATTTATAAATATGGGCTTTGTTTTACTAACCAGATTACCTATCTACCCTTAACACAATTTGGACAGACATCATAATGACAGGCAGGACGACCTCCGTGGCGTAATGGTTAACACGCTTGACCCCTACTCAGGAGGTCCCGGTTTCGATCACCGGCTTGTGTTTATCTATATGTGTATTTGTTATATAATAATTGAGTTAGAATCCCATAACACAAGTCTCGAACTTACTTTGGGGCTAACTCAATCTGTGTGATTTATTTATTTATCAATGTACCTATAATGATATATGAATAGCTACTAGCGCCACCTCGTGACCCAATTTTAAGCAAATTGCAAACGGGTTATTTATATATTTAAAAATAACACAGATCGATAGAAAGATAGATCTCACGAATAAGAAGTCGAACCAATTACACTTTTATGTGATTGGCTTGTTAGCCAGTTTTGTTAGCCAATCACAAAAGTGTATTCAAATTCAACTGACAACTGGCAAATCTGTTCTTGTCTTATTAATGTCTGTTTTGATCGTTTCTTCGTTTATCATCCTGATCTTTTCTCAATTGTGTATTCTTATTAAACGGGTTTTTCTTAAAAATATTTGCAAATTGGTCATATTAATTAAAAGTCACTATACAGCAATAGCCCTTTGATCTAAGCATGAGACCCCGTAATACTCGACTAGGCGTATTGTACGGGCGTATAGTCTTGACAATCGTATTTATCTATAATTAATTATATAGTTATGGATCTAACTTATGTATTAGCAATTACTGAATCGGCGCAGTCTTGTTCAATAAAATTGAGGGTATTTTGAAATTTTATACTAGTTCCATATTTGAAATGAGTTACGGCCATGAGTATTTCAAACTACCGTCAATATCTTTAGTTTCGATTTTGTGTGGTAATTTTTAGTTAAATTACCATCCGCCATGATACGGTTTACGGATTTCCATACAAAATTCGAACTACAGCAAATGACGGTAGTTTGAAAAAATCGTGTGGCAGATATAGATATGTTTTTTTTTTATGAATGATACTGCGTAGATTTAATTTATATATTTTTCCTGGGGAAATGCCTTCTTAATTTTCAACTATGCAGTTTGTTACTCACAATATTGTAACTTTATTTAACTAACGTACACCAAATTCTCAATTTGTCACTCGTATTGTTTAATGTATTTACTGATACAAGGGGTGAGGAATTTTACATTATTTTTTTTTAAACGTCACAGGGAGACATTTCTGTTAAAATCCCTAATAAGATTTCATAATTTTTCCCAATCGTTAGTAGCTTAAGAAAACCAATTGGCTATATGTCCTTAGTAGTAGTTCGCGTTTTAACCTTTTCACTAACATTTTATACATTTAGTTTATTCAGCATGATTTAAAGGCCATATCCTAATCAGGTCAATATCGAACTTTGGACGATCTTCATATAATATCCTTGGTAGTTTTTAGTTTCGGCATTGTAGAATAACTTGATTTGAGAGGAGGCATTTCCCGTCCGCCATTTTGTGGATTTCCGAGTGACCGTTGTGATAAATATTGAAAGAAGGCGTTGAAATGGGTTTTTTTAGGGTATTATTGGTTGATAAAGTAATTTAGATATTTTTCGTACCATAAAGTTTCTAATTGCATGCTTTATAGTATTAACAATTAGCTTTGGGTAATTAGTTAGTGAATTTCCTTCTCGACACAACGCTAGCTCGCCCCACAAAATGGCCGCTCGGCGTCAAACGGTGCATACTGAAGCTTAGCCGCGCAGCGATCGCGCGGCTTCGGTTTTATCACCTTCCAGGACGCGGCCTCCGTGGACAAGGTCCTAGCAGTCCCCGTTCATACATTGGACGGCAAGCGTATTGATCCGAAACACGCCACGCCGAAATCGGCCCCGCGCCCCGCAAAAACCAAGAAGATATTCGTCGGCGGCGTCGGCCAAGACACGTCGGCCGAGGAGGTCCGCGCGTACTTCTCCCAATTCGGCCTCGTCGAGGACGCGGTCATGCTGATGGACCAGCAGACTAAACGCCACCGGGGATTCGGGTTCGTCACTTTCCACACAGAGGAGGCGGTCGAGAGGGTCTGCGATATACACTTCCACACGATTAAGAATAAAAAGGTCGAATGCAAGCGCGCTCAGCCTAAGGAGGCCGTCGCAGCGGCGCCGCTGGCGCTCGGCAAGCGGTTGGTCCTCCGGCCCGGCCGGGGACTGGTGTACGCCACGGCCGGCGGCGTCGGGGCCGTGCCCGCCGTGGGCGCGGCGCACGCGTACCGGTACGCGCCGTACGCGCTGCCGGGCGCGGGCGCGGCGGCCGCGCTGGTGGCGCCCCCCGCGCCGGCCCCGGCACCGACTCTGCCACAGTTCGGCGCCACGTACTCCCTCGCCGGCGTCGACATGTCCTCCTTCCAGGGAGTCGACTGGGGAGCGATGTACAGCCTCCCGATGTACATCTAAGTATGGTAACGACGTTTTGAACCCCCCCCCCCACCACCGCCAGAAGTCGCGATCCGCCGGCAACTCTTCGTTTTACGATAGTTCCTATATACTTTTTTTATTTTTTTTCGTAATTTAAGGGCTCGTCTTGCCGCGTTCTCTAGTGGCCACGGAAGGGAACGAACAGTATTCTTGTTAGAGATTAAGTATTTCGACTCACTCGAAGCAATACTTGCCCGTTGGGCATCAAAGAAGCGCATTTTGTTTATGATTAAATTATAAGACGTGGATCTCAAGTAATTTAGTTTCGTCGTGAGGACTTTCTTGTCTGGATTTTTTGTAGAAGTAGATAGTGCACGCTCGGTGGCAATATATATAAGTATTATTTATACGAGTGTATATGATTATATGTGACCTCCTGTATTTTGTAGAACGGGGCGGGTGGATGCTGTGGCGATTCTCAGTATTGTTCGTGCCATTATTTTCGATTTGAAAGCCGCCATTTTGACAAGTTTGCGTTTGCAGCGGGAAGTTGTGAATTTGGCGGCCATCTTTGTGCCAAATCGCGTTCGGTTGGTCTGATGGAATACTCGCTCACTGACCAAAAATAAAAACTTTACTTTTGATTACATTCTAAAATTTAAAAAATGGTTTTAACTAACCATTAATCGAATTTCAAATATTCAAATTGTGTTCCAATTTTGGTATTCAAAATCTGGCCATATTTAATTAGGATATTCTTGCTACAATTAGCATCTACCCGCTTACATCAGCTCATTTTTCCCATATACATATCTAACTCGATAAAGCAATCTCATATACTATACTTATGTATGATTTAGTACTCTGGCTGCCTCAGTGGCTTCTGAATTTGGCAGCTTTATAGGTTGTATGGTACATTGTGTACGTTTTATTTTTGTGACGTGTGAGGGTAGTTTAAGTTTATTTATTTTACAGTTTTATATGTTTTGTAGAAAAAAGGTAGTTAGTCTTAGCTTGGGATTCGGAATTGTACTGTCAAAAGTAGTTTAGCATTTTTATGTAAGTTTTCGATTATTGTAGAAATAATAGTTATAGAATCATTCTTTGATTTTTTTTTGTTTGTTGATATAATTTTTATTAACCAGTCTGCTATATGAGTAAAAACTAAAAAAAAATTAACAAATAATATAGAATTTACTTCAAAAATCGACGTTCTTAGAGAAGAATTAGCCAAATAAAATGGCTTTGGTGTAATTAGCTGTGAAACGTCAGATTTAATTGTACCGTTTATTTAACATAACCTAAAAATGCTGAAATACTTGACATAATAACAATATCGATATTTCAAGATTCTCATCTGATGATCCCACCTTTTTGCTACTCCTTTTTATATATCTTCAATTGAAGTTTAATTGGGTCAGAGGTCACTGAAAGCCGATTTAGTCGTAATTTAGTTTAGCCTTGTAAGAATGCAAACTAACCGCGTGTCATCTTATGGCGCTAGCGTCGTCTGGTGTTGCTGGGATCAATAAAAAACAATATATTATACGCTCACACATCTTTGGTATTAATAAGACTTATAATCAGTTTATTGATTACATATTTATCTACTTCGTAATGTTTATAAATAAATATATAAGGCCCGGCGCCGTTATGAGTCTCAAAAGTAAGTTACTTGAAATTTTATTCGGTATTAGTAGGTTATATATAATAAAACTTAGATTTCGATCGGCTTTTGAATATGTGACAATAACGATCAGTATTATTACAATTAGATCTAAAAAAAAGTAATTAATATTTATTCTCGGTAAGTTTCAAAAAATATTTATTTTATTTATCTTTGACTCGGTCCCATTTTAGGTCTTTGGCTCTGCTAAAATGATGGTCCTTCGGTGATTCTCTTTAAAATCGAGGGTATTTTGCTAGCGGATTCTAAAATACGTTACAAATGTTTAAACAAAAGAACGGGCCATGTTATATTTAAAGTTTCGCTAGTATTACTCTCAATGTAAGTTTTTATTTTATAAACCGAGTCCCTAGTACTTAATTATAGGTATAGTACACAAAGCAATATTCTTAAAATTGTGATTCGAATATTATAAAAGACAACAGGTTGTGTTCGTGCAATTCTAGAGTTAAGAGTCGCGTCGCGTACTTAAAACTTACATCAGATACTCAAAATATATTTAAGAGTTTTTGTTGTAATGAGTAAGTAGGTTTGTAACGCAAATGTGTAAGAACCTAAATCTCTTTAAGCGTATAAAGTGAATCTCAAAATATGTTTGCTTTAATTATGAATCTCAAAGCGTAGTTGAGGCTAATCCTGAAATGTTATATGCTATGCTATAAGCAAAAAAACAAATATTCTTTTAAATTTTTATTGAAAATATAGCTAATCACATTTTTTGCTTCAAGTTTTTAGTGCTATGATGCGATATAAATAACAGATTTGTGCTACAAACTTATGATCCGTGATCCAAGCAAAGCCAGGCGGCGAGTAGAGTGCATGCGGTAGCTTTGCTGGCATTCATCGCCGGCTCACTTTTGTAACCTAGTGTATGGAGAAACAGTTACATGTTGGGCGCCATCTAGTATTTTTTTTTCACGTATTTCAATCTAGCTATCATTTAGGTATGGGCTTGATTGTAAACACGGAAATAACAGCGCTAGTGACACTCACTTGTTTGGTATTTAATCTATGATAATATAACCGTTTTTACTGGCTATAAAACTGTCCTGCCATTTCAGGTTCTTAATCATGTGGCAATCTTAATAGTATGTACTTACTTTGTTGTACTTAAAATTGTATTTGTGTAATCAGTATTCTATTTCTTTTTCTCTCTTTTTTTTATCTGTATCTCCACACACGACGGCTACCGATTGCTAATCACATGTACACCTACCCTGTTAGCAGTATTTTTAGTTAGTTAAGTAGGTTAGTTTTTCTAGCCTGGATCGCGCGCTCGCACATCACCTAATTCCTACAACTCAGAACTATGCGCTTAGTGTCATTAAAAATACAGTGTTACTAATCGCATAGTTTTATATATACGAATTTGGTTCTTTTTAAATACGTAACTGATAATACGTACTTATTTATGCTTTGAATATTTTTTTTACATGTTTCGTTTGTTTTACAGACGATTTGATGGTACGAGGCACTGGTGCGTATAGTTGACTTTCTTGCCAATAGTTTTGCTCTCTAGTCTTTAAAATATTAGAGATTTCGTATCAAGTCTTATGAAGACTATAAAATATGCGTGAATATGTAACTGTCAGTATGCTGGCATACTGCTGCATTTATATAATAAAATTACATATTCCTTTTCAATTTCTGAATTTTCCAGTCTTCTGTACGCGCTAGACCGTCACCTTAATAAAAAATTTATTCGTGTTATAGTCTTCATTTTCCCTGTAAAGGTTAAAGAAGTTTTAGTTTTGCGAGTGCGTGTATCGGGCAACACTTTTGTACATTAATTCCCGTCCCCAGTATTAGAAATGTGATGTTTGCTCCGAGGCGACCAAAGCAGGTAAGCATACGTTTCCATAAAAGGCATTATTATACCGTTGCAAATATAATGTGCGTGAATAATATCTCCGCGATTCCACTAATCACAAAATGTATGTTCGCTTAAAAATGAGGGTAGTTAAATTTTTTTTTAAACAATTTGACGCCTTTTATGTAAACGTATACTAGGCTATGGATATTGTGGTAGCGTAATAAACGTTTGATTTAGAAGAGGTTGGGCAGAGAAGTTGCTATTGGGTGCATGTTGAAACAAAATTGTGTTTCTGATACCTTTTGCTTGCTATCGTTTTTGGCTCCTACAATATCTATCACCTTTTTACACGTCTATGCGATTAGTGATTTTCCATTGCGTGCGGTGACTATGTTCACGCGATTTTGCACGCAATGAACTTTTACTAACGCCATCTAGTGTGAGGTGTATGCTGCGGTCAAGTTTGTACTTAATTCTCCTAATTTATATTCCGTAGTTTTCTAAAACCCTGTATTACACTGGTTTGTATTCCCGCTGCGTTGGCAGCTGTAGGTTTAGAAGTAGTATTAGTTCGCCCGTATTGTATCGAGCACATTACATGATTATATTAGAAAAGTGTGTTTTATTTGTAGCTGAGCGGATTGGATCCTTAACTAGACTGCACGTGTAGTGTGAATAGACCAGCGTGCCACGTTGGGCGCCATATGAAGTTGGGTTTATATCCGTTAGATGTCGCTTCTTATTACATCCTGTCGCTTATGATTGACATTATGAAGGCGTACGCAACGGTTGTACATGAAAAGCGACGATTTGTTGGATAGAAAACCTAAAACGGCATGCGATCACAGTAGTTACCCTAAAACATCATTTAATTTGGATTGTGTCCAAGATAGATGAGCATTTCCAACAGTATTTCAAATGATAAATGTCTATATTTAAGTGTAGATAGTTGCAACGGGCAATTTTAGGCGAGAGATTTATATAAGAATTTAATATTGGATATCTACGGGTCCTATTCTCAATTTGTACGTTCTCGTAGCCGCAAGTCAGTCTACGTCGTTATTTAGATTAATATGGCAAACTGACGTGGCTACGAAGTACCCTCAATTTGGAATCAGGACCCGAACCATTAGTTTTACATCAATATCACTAAATCACGATGCTAATCTATCTTGACTATTAAATGCCTAAATTACACAAAAGCATTTCAAAATTTGTCACATTAGTGTCTTAGCTTTCACTTGAAAGCAAGAAGCTGATGGAAAAATGACAATTTGGAATGCGTTTGCGCAACTAAGCTCTAAAACTAACTCTGACATGTTCCAGCATGCTCGGCATGGAGTTATACGTAAACACTTCCAGACTTCACTGTCAATTCGCAGGCGTTTGCCTCACGGTGGTTGTGAGACGTGCTATATGATATCTCTTTCGGCGTTGTTCGTTTTACTCTCGTTTCTGCAATGTACGAAAGAAAATCAGGCATTCGAGCAATAGAAGCCCCTCTTGTGGTGATATATTAAACAAAAAACACATCTAAAACGCGTGTGAAGAAGTTTAAGATAAACACTTTTGACATGGACTGTTAATCGTTGCTTCTTTGAAAATAGTTTGACTAATACGAGCTCTTACAAACTAAAATCTTAGTTAAATACGATCACTCCAATCTTGAACTTTATAGGAATCACGTTACACCTTGCGCCTTTTTGTACGTCACTGAAATCATCTCTGTATTATTTGTCCTCGCAATCTATGATGATCTTTGGAGATATTATAAAGTTAGGCAGAGGCGACGAGTTTCGACCGCTAAAAGAGATATCGATAACGTAGACACGTAGTTTAGACCTTGTAGTGACGCTTCGCTTACGGTCTTCCTCAACCTTCGGGATACGGAATTGTTTTTGCCAAATTTCAGGCCAAAATTTAGCCAATATCGAAGATTCTTTGCTCAAACCGTACGGTGACACAGCTTCCAGAGCCTGGTGAGAGAGAAGTTGCGGGAGATATCAAAAATTTCAATTCAACGGCCGAAAAAGCAAACTCCAATTGAGAAAATTTTACCAAAACACTTGTTCTGAATGATGTTTTTAATATCTCCCGCCAAAGAACAAGAAACAAGCGTACAACGCGGGAATCACCGTGTTTAGCACTGGTGAAATCACGCGGGAAATCCATGAACCTTTAGTTTAAGAATGTGACAATAATAAGACGGACGTTGCCAACTAAGACGCTAAACGTAACTTTATTCTATTTGTTGTACTGCAAAATTTTAAATTTCGAACAAGAGGAAGTTTTTCTAATTGATTTCAGCGATCAACAGAATTTAAATTATTCAAAAAGTTTTAAAGATTTCCCTTTGTGCGATGTTACCGCCATCTGGTTCAGATTAGGTACGTCATTTAGCATAATTCTTTAGACATTTGATGTATCCTATAAAACTAAATACATAAGTCTGTATACGAAACAGTAATAGTTACTAGACGCCTTCCAAATTTTGCAGTATAACAAAATGAAGTGCGCGTATTTTCACGAAAATTCGCCATAACTTACATTCCTCTCTAGTCATTTTACTTAGTTCTTCGACATACTATGTCTTGCTCAATACTTACTATGCTAGACGTAGTTGCGTCAGCTTCGCTTAAATCTGCGTTATAAAAATTGAGTAACTATTCACTTGGTATTTTGGTAAGCTACTAAGCGCTTAGGTACAAAATTTTCGTAGATTTTTTAGTTACGTGCCATACACACCACGCTTGAATCCAGAGTTTTGGATAAATATTACAACATTCTCATAATATAGATAGATATACATGGGATTAATATACAATTTTTGGATTGGTATAATATAATAATATGTTAAAAAAATAATAATATGTTGTGTGTTAAAATGTATGCCGATGCTAGAGTAGTTGTGTAGCGTAGTAATTTTGAAGTTTTACATAATATAATATAAGTTTAATCGAGAGCAATAATAATATAAACAGCACGCGCGCGCTGTGAAGAAAGTTAGATCAGAACGAATATTTGAGACCTTACACGACATAAAGTACTTATTCTTGGACAAAAGTGAACAAATCTCGGTGGAGATTAAACACTAATATAACAGATGACGCCACTGTATAAGTAGCGGTGGCGCCATCTGGTTTAATATAATAAATTTTTCGAATGATAGCCGATGTAAAGGAATAGTAAACTAAACGGCCTACTTTTGGCTTCCCGCTTAAACGGAAGCCATGATGACCATAGACAAATGGTTAATAAATTTCGTTTTTTTTTACGCTAATATAAAGCACGAGAGCTATTTAAATGGCACGAAACAGCGCGCGCTTAGTCTATAATATTATACACACTTGCAAACAATATAAAGTATTACAATATTTTTGTATAATAGGATTCGTGTACTCAGTAGTTGGTTGGTATTTATAAACTTAATCGTGATATATGCAAATAATTGTTGATATAAGTGCGTTTGTGATTTATTGTTTGATGCGATATGGTATTTTTGCTCATATGTTACATTGCCTATTTAAGAAGTCTTCTTAATCAACTGTCATTCCATGTTAAAAGGTTATAACACCAACGAATATAGATTTGTTTGTATTAGGTACCTTGACCGAGAAGACTTTTTAATTTAGCACTATTATACGTCAAGTTGTCGTGGTTCTAAATTTTCAGAATTATCACTTGAACAAGTGGTGTTTTTGATTAGACATTAACTCTCGCGAGTTATGGTTGTACGAGTATGTATGTCATATTATATTATTAATCGCATGATAGTAGCCATTTGGTTTAAAAAGGCGAGTAAATATAACATTCCCTTATGTATTTTGGTCGTAATATGCATCTTATTTATATGGTAGTTAATCTTCAGTCGGAATTATAGTTCCATAGACTAGCGATGGGCTGTTTTTTTTTTTATTTTTACCATCACGATCTGCTATTGACGATATTGTGCAATATATATGGAGTTTTTGTATGTTTTAAAGTTTGACAGTAGCTGTGGGCGGGATTGGCCGTAGATCGTAGATGCAGTAATTTGGACTATGTCAATTCTACGATCCCCGTGCGTAGACTGGGAGAAATGCAGGAATAAATTTAACTTCAGTAAATTAGCCCATGGAATTATCGAAGGACCCCCATTTTTTTTAAATCTGTCGAGCTAATGGACGACGTCAAAAAAAAGAAAGAATTGAACCACAGCGACATTATGCAATTTTTTTTTATCGTGCGTTCCCGCCAAATGCGCGTTTAGTTTTTGAAAATGTTCCATTTTTGAAAAATCTTTATTCCTGTTAGATCTCCAAGTGTACGCTAAGGGAATGGCGGCTTTGCAATGACGTATAATTTATAATATAATGAATGTTTTGTAAAAGTAATGTAGGTTTTGTTTCTTGTCAATCGTATTTAGTTTGGAACTAAGAGTCGACGCCAATTTGGATCATCTTCACTTAGAAGTTAGAAATAAATGGTAATAACACAAGCTGATCTTTCATTTATCGCTTTATTTTGGTTCGTACCTCTACGTTAGTTTAGTGTTGCCCCCCTACCAGAAAAACAAAATTCCTACCCGAAAGTCTCGAATATGTGGAACTACGTTTTAAATATAGATTTAATATATATATTGACGTCTATAATAAATCTATTTAAATGTGTTTATTCCCAAAATGACAAATTAACCATTAAGGAGCTGTTTTTTTTGTCAGGTGTTTTATTTTTCTGGTCAGTATCAGTAATGTAGATTAAGCTTCGGTTTTTTCGGGTGGCAGAAAATTGAAAATATTGTCTACCTTTTTGGTGACCAATATGAACTCTGTAGAATTATTACAGCGGTTTTTTTTATTTAATGAAGTATTGAAGCGAAATTTAAGATGATTCTACAAAGTTTGGTACAGTTGAGGAGAATTTGAAAACATACATATAGATGCATGAAGCGGGGAGCGGTGTAGCGGACTGCATGGTGTCGACGTCGATGAAGAACAAGAATGGATACAGCATTTAATCCCTGGCCAAAGGTTTGAAGTGTGTACTTAATGCTACGACTTATCACTAGAACACCAGTCGTTGATTTCGCCAAGAGGAGGGGGAGGGGTTAAAAAATGCCCTTTGGTTTTCACCAAGGGTATCCTGTCCTGATGAACTTATGAGTTTCACGGGGATCCTCGTGAACGACATGGTCCTGTTTGATGCCATCTGGTAGTCGTATAGAAAGTCGCGTCAACGGTAGAAAGGCCGTTTCATAAGACTTCCAAATTGTGTGGCCTAGGATCTATGGAATTATTTATTTCCTCTCAATATCTTTGGTCAGGGATTCACTTTCAGACTTTATTAAAACTGGTGCTTAGTTTAAAGTATAAAGTGCATCCCAGTATATATAGAGTAGCAATATCTAGTCAGCCCTTAGTTGGATGGCCATCTTGTAATTTCTAATGTCTTAAAAACTTGATCGATACGCTTAGTTTTTTTTTTTTTTCGATCCGAGTAGTGTTAGTCTCCTGTAGTTTGACGTAGAAAAGCATATCATTCAAAGACACAATCTACTTTGTGCCTTATTTAGTTTTTTTTTATCGATAAATTGTCTATGCGAACGGTAGATTCATTTAGAGTAGAACACGGACCAAAAAGTCGATTCTAATAAATATGAAGAATAATATTTTTTGTACAATATTTTTAGTTGAATTTGTGGTTAAGAGTACAACATGTATTAGTGATGTTCTCATAGTGTATTTAGTCATAAATTATACATGTAGGCACCCTTCTAGTAGTAGTAGTACAAAGTAACATAAGAATTTTGTAAGTCTTCCCAAAGAGAACTTAAAATTTAGCAGTTATCTGTTGCCTATATCCCATAACTGGGATGCACTGGATTTCCTGAATGTAAGGGCACTTAATTAGATCTGTCATGTTTCCCGCGCTGTCACTTTTAAAATATCAAAAATCTCCCGCCTATTGTCTATGGTACGTAAAGATGGTCTGATAAAGTGCTTTTTCAAATGACAGAGAGAATTGTAGTGATCTCTGCGTAGTTTATACAAGTGTTCAGTAGAAAAGTGATAACCCAACAAGTACAAGAATCATGTACGCGAGTGCCTAATACGTGTGACAATATCGTTAACACACCTTTTGGTTATGGATTTTCTACATATCTTATTCATAAATGTTTAAAAAGTAGATTGAATGTAAAATTTTAAAGCATAATATATAATACGTACGACATTTTTAATGTAAAACCATGTGAATAAGGTTTGTGCTAGTCTCATTGTTTTTAAATGCTTAATTTTACCAATTTATTTACATATTATAACTAGTTTACTTTTATAAATTGTTCTTTGGGTTACTTACTGATAGATTTTGTTTTGTTATTTAAAATTCCGCATTTTTGTCTCGAATAATTTATTCTAATAACTACTATCTTATATGTCGATGTTAGTCACTATTTATTCAATCATTATTAATTCGTATCTACATGCCAAACAATATGAAACATACTTGTTCCCGCCGGACTATCTGCAACCTTACCACCATCTCTTAAAACCATGCAAGATCCAGTGAGTAAGGGAGATGTCGCCCTACATCATGTATCGCGCTGTCTCGCTTACTCACTGGATCTTGCATGGTTTTAAGAGACGGTAGTGACGCCCGTGTACCATTGATGGTACCATTAATGGTACAAATGGCGCTGATTTATACCAGTTGTGTTAAACTTACACATTTATAAAGATTTAAAGTAACAACTAAAGATTAAGAAACATAATATCAGTAAAAATAAAGTTATAAAAAAAGCAAAAATGCGGATATTTTTTTTAAACATTATGTATATATCTAAGTACTTAGAGTAAGAATTGTTGAATTTTGGTGTAACTACATATGTACTGAATTAAATAATTTACATGTATTTCTACATATTATTAGCAACGTAAGTATTTAGTAATTTCATTCATTAAAGGTTTTTTCTATTGACGTAGAATTCTTGTCTATGGTAAATTGGCGGTTATTATTGAAACTTTTGAATATCGAATTCGTAAAATAAATTTCGTATTTTTAATATATTTACTAGTTGTAATGTTTAAAATGGTTTCGTGAGTACCCGCCACTTAAACAGACATAAGTGCCCCACGAATTTGTTCTTTAAGACCTGATGAATAAATATTATATTATCGTATAGCGTAGTTCGAGATGTAATTTGAATTTTTTCATAGATTTTTTACATAATTATGTCTAGTTGTGTGAGTATTGTTGCTTATATCTTTGTAGTTGGCCATCAAACTGAAATTATATTATATTTACATAATAAAGGTACTTACTTTAAACTTTTTCACTTGTTAGTACCACTACTAATTCTTAATTTTTAAGTTATTTTTAGGATTTAAATTTCACAAGTATTGACTTTTTTTACGTTAAAATCATTAACGACTTCTATCACATTAACATCAGATGTCAAAATTAAACAAAAACAAAATAAATAAAAAAACACTGCTTCAAGTCCGCCATTACACTTTTTGTAAAAACTCAATGAGTTCATATTTTTTTTTAAATATTGACACAAATATACTCTTTTTCATTTCGGCAAAAGTCATGGCTCTCTTGCAAAGTCTCTTATCTGCAAGTAAACATGGGGGGCAAACGAATTAATTTATTAATGTTGATGTCATGTCATAATGTTAGTGTCATGTTTAATTAATAATTTAAACCATGAATTGTTATGACGTCGTGGTAACCCCTGAAAGCAGTGGCATTTTTTTTGTACCTTAATCTGACGTTTAGTTAGGTACCTAGGTCAGCAAAATTAAAATTTGTAGATTGGTATTCTTCTTAAAAATAGTAGGCACAGTAGGTCGAACGCCTATCTCGATTCTCTCCTCTCGTTATGGCTTCTTGTATCGCTATCGCCACATTTCACATAAAAAAATAATATTTTTTTTACATTGTCGAATGCGTTGTCAATAACCAAAAAAAAATTTTTTAAGCGTTTTGTGTGTTAGGCGAAGAGAAATGTGGCGATAGCGATACAAGTAGCCATTACGAGAGGAGAGAATCGAGATAGGCGGTCGACCTACAGGTCGCGTCATATAAGATGAACGCTGGGGATTAAGCTGCGCAGTAGGCGATTTTTTGATGTATGCGGTGAGCGCGGTGCGGCGCACGGGATTGGTTCGTTAGCTTCCTGTGTTGTGCAAGTTTACTGTCTCCGCTCTCCAGCGTTCTTTTTATATGACGCGACCTATAGTGCCATAGATTAAAATCTATGGTTAGTAGATTTATATTAGAAGCTGTAATACTCACAGAACACAACCTTTCTAAATATAAATGAATTTGAAGGTACTGACTCATTTATCCTGATAGGTTATCATCTTCAGGCCCATGTCATGCTATAGCTATGATGAGGGCCGTTGTGTGTTTTCGTCTGTCAAGATACTAAACAAGATTTTCAAAATTGTGATGTGCTTTTCTGAAATAAACAATTTTATATAAAACGCTTTTTTTTAATCACCTACCTAGAATGCCTATGTACACCTATAGCAAAGAAAAGTCTATAGGTATATATCATAGGTAAGTAAGTATATAATATCATCTTAGACCCTCTAGACACACTTAAGAGATGCTATGAATAACTAGGATATAAACTGTGCCTACTAATGGTAAGGTCAACAAACGCAATACATCCCGGCTAACCACCATCTCTTAAAACCATAAAACATCAAGTGAGTAAGCGAGACAGCGCAATACATAATTATTTGCATAAAAAGTGTAAAAAAAAATGTTAAATAAGAATTAAGACCTCGCAATGCAATATAAGTTGTCAAATATGATTGTTCAAAAGTATTTAGTCTTATGTCAAATTACTATCTAGAAATTCCTGAACACTAGCAACAAACGGCTTGCTATTAGGATAGTTCTTCAGAGCTTGCTATAGATATATCATAGACTGCTCAGCAGGCTTAGCCAGCTATCACCGCACTTGGAGTGCTATTTTTGAAATGTATGACATACTGAAAATCGGTGAGTCGAATGATTATCGTTCGTTTTCGAATGATTTTCATGCGACATAACCGGTGACTCGAACGATAATCATTCGATTCACCGGTTTTGGGTGTCATACATTTCAAAAATGGGAGTTCAACTTCTGCGACCTGAAGGAAAAATAGCACTCATGGCTATTTGTATCTATACGAATATTTTCGTAAGTATTTGTCCATGTGTGGGCGGTATATTTGCCAAAACCTTTGCGTTATTTGCCTATTCGTCAAATATTTTGTCAAATACGCGAATTGCCAAGAAGGTAGCATCAAACGCAACGATTTACTTTTCCCTAAAGCTTCGGTCACACACAGCGAATACTTGGGATGTGTGTGCAAACTAATGGTGGCAGGCATGCTGAGACCAACAGTAGTGGGTGTGCGCCGACCGGCAGTAGTTCTCATGAACTTACTGGTGGCGAAAGCATGCAAAGTTATTTGGTAAGTATTTGTAACTTTGACATCCGCAAAGTAACACCTGAATTTATTAACTTAGAAAGCGGTTACTATAACCACATGAGCGTAAGTATATACCATCCTTTGACTGTATACACCCTGCAACACGAGGAGCGATGAGTACCTAACCCTTTTACAGGGAAACCAGACCCACAGGAACATGACCCGGGTGTGTTAGTGGCCAACACTGTCAGATTTTTCAGGCTGCCTAAAGGCATCTGACATAGCCTAACGACTGCCATCTACCGATAACAGCCGGGACCAACGGCTTAACGTGCCTTCCGAAGCATGGAGGAGCTCAAGATAGAAATGCCACTAATGGCGACCAATCCAAACATGGCCGCGTACTCGCCGTCGCTTGACGCGCACTATCGTTACGGATACGCGCGTCGCGCTAGGGCTATCGAGCTCCTCCTATATCTGTAGTACTTTATAAACAAACTAGCGTACCGCCCTAGCTTCGCATGGGCATAAAAACTTTCCTCTATAATCACTATCTATTGAAAAAAACCGCATCAAAATCCGTTGCGTAGTTTTAAAGATTTAAGCATACATAGGGACAGAGAAAGCGACTTTGTTTTATACTATGTACTTAGTGATAAATCAAAACAAAAGCTCTAGTTCCTAAACATTAAATTCCACGTTTTTTTAAACCGCAAAATTAATATGCAGCAATTTAAATTATTCGCACGTAGCCCGACCCGGCCGCGCTCGCTTTGATTCTTTTGCTTGGACATTAAAAATGTTTCAAATTTTTTTATTTGTTTTCATTTTGGCGGCATGTGGCGCCTCGGCTTTTTAGGAAAAAGATAATTTATTGCGTAAGGTAAAATGTAGGTAATATTAATGTAATAAATATCCAATGCGTAAAATAGAATAGATATGGGGCGGAATTGAATCGTAAATACCGACTTATGTAGTTATGTACTTACCCTGTCCATATTTTTATAGTCTAATATTTTAAAATAAGTAAATTAAAAATGCGAAAGTATGTTTGTTAGGTTTTGTCACGCCAAAGCGTAAGAAATTAAAAAAATGAAATAAGTGTTTTACTTACATAACCTGAACCCAAGGCCATTATGGCAGTTACGGTAGGTACAGCTTTATTTCATGACAACAGTAATTAGCTTTTCTCGCCAAAACGCAGTAAACTAACCTACAATATGTACTTAGTATGTATTAACGCAGAATACCTGATAGTAATAGTTAACGTATTACTTCCATTTAAGTAAGTACTTACCTACCTTTTCGCCAACCAAACTGCCCCTAGTGATCAATCATTTTACCGCCAAAACAATTAGTACACTATTTACCATAAATTAACCTGTTTCTAGACGACCTACGATATCCAATCTCCGTACCGTCAGTGCCGTCACACAGGTGTACAGTCAATAACAAAAGTGAGCACAAACATATCGTCCTATGGTGTCAGTGGAGTTTTTGGAGGGAAAGTAAACTGTCGCCTATGTCCGCGCTGTATATAATTTCCAAAACTTAGGTTTTTTCGAGTGTTTGCGCATAATATTGGTGGATTATTATTCGCAAAGTGTTCGTGAACAAGCGTGAGTGTTGGGAAGTGATACAGTGTCGATTACGTGACTTTTTATCTTTGTCACCATAATCTCCATGATATAGCTAAGTGATTTTTTTCCACCGCTTCACTTAGCCATCTGACTCAGACTAGACTTACTTACTTGACTGGACTTGACTGTTGACTTTAATTTTGACTCGACTGACTTAAGTAGGACTGAAGAAGATTAATAAATTCAAGAAAGGCCTTAAAGGACTAGATTCCATGGCCGTATAAACTATAAAAAAAAATATGGTGTTAGTCATATCAGGGTCTTTATTTGGTACCTAGCTGTATTTCTGTATTTGAGGAGCTCAATAGCCTAGCGCGACGCGCGTGTTCGAACCCATAGTACGCGTCAAGCGACGGCGACGGCGAGTGCGTGGCCATGTTTGGATTGGTCGCCATTAGTGGCATTTCTACCTTGAGCTCCTCCGTGCTCTGGAATGAACGTTAAGCCGATGGGCCGGGCTGATAGCGGTAGATAGCATTCGTTAGGCTATGTCAGATGCCTATAGGCAGCCTGAAAAATCTGACAGTGATTGGCCACTAACACACCTGGGTCATGTTCCTGTGGGTCTGGTTTCCCTGTAAAAAGGGTTAAGAAGGTCAGGCGGCAGTCGCTCCATTATAATAACCAGTTCCGACAAATCAGGAACATGATTAATAGCATACCCTGGGCACTCAAGCGTAAGCTGAAGAAGTAACCATGAAACACGCTCGGACGAAGAAGACCTAGCTGTATTTCGCGAATTGACTACCCCTAGTGCATATACTAGTTACTCAGAGATAATAAATCATTATAATGATGAAAGAATTATAGAAATCGGTCCAGTACTTTTTGATTTTTATTACAATTAAAATTACAAACATTCAAATCTTTCCTCTTTATAATAACTATGTCGGCAGTCAACCATACGGCCTGGGCGCTTGTGTCATCTCGAGTGTGTAACGCTGCCAACTCGTGGGTCTTTCGCAAGTTCGCACCAGTAGGTACCTACTAATAATTTCATGGCCTTCCTCACCCTTTAAACCAGAACACATTTTCTTTCGTCATTCGCCGGTTGACTGTAAGAGATCCCATCCTGGGATAAGTCCGCCATTGTCTTCTTATTTTAATAATGTTCTTTTACTATGTATTTTAAAGCAATAAAGATATTACAAACAAACAAACACATCAATACAAGCAGTGTTGTTTGGAAAACAGGTGCTAAGTGTACTAATATATTTAATCATTTGTCAGTCCGTTTGTCCACTAATCTCACACCTGCAGGTGTATGATATATTGTTAACTTGATTTACGTCTGTCTGTCACGTCTAATCTAAGATAATTAACCGACTGGCCAAAGACGAAAAATTATGTAATTTGGATACTACGGATTATATTATTATCATAGAATTTGGATATCGCGCGCACGGCAAGTTTTTTTAAATCTATGATTATAATAGACTTAGTAAATCCGCAATATTCTTTTTTCAAGTTGGTTACGGGGAAAAACGAAATTTCAAAACATTATCCATTGTTTATGGTCGATTTCATCCTGGCATTGACATTTGCACAATTTCCCGCGCGAATGCCGCGCTGCCGACCGAAAAGAACGAATGTCGTGTGCAGGAGTTGTGAGCACGCGTTTCGAATGATAAATTATGAAGACAATGTCGCAAAAAAAATAGCTTAGTAAGTATATAAGTATATGCTGCCTTCCCCTTCCCTTCAGAGGGTGGGTATTTCACCAACATTAAGTACAGTGGGGTTACTACAGTCTCTTAAAACCATGCAAGATCCAGTGAGTAAGGGGAATGTCGCATTACATCTTGTATCGCGCTGTCTTGCTTACTCACTGGAACTTGCATGGTTTTAAGAGATGATAGTAACCCCCCAGATTGGCCGACCAGTGTCCCAAGTATGAGATTTCATTAACGCAGACGCTAGCGATTGCGTTAGCGATTTCGGGTGACAAACGTACAGCGCCAGACAAGGCAACTAAGAAATTCCATACAAAATTCTAACACTAGCGTCTGGGTTTATAAAATATCGTACTAGGGGGTACTAAAAATCTAACAGTATTGGACGCTAACACACGCGGATCTGCTTTCCCTGTAAAAATTTAGAACCTACAAAAAATAACCATCTTCTTTATTTCTGAAACAGCCAGACCGGGGGTGTTACTGTGCTGGATTTAATTATCTAAGAATGCTACTGGTGGTGGTGGCCAGTGGACCCACAGTAACATGACCCGGGTGTGTTAGTAGCCACTGGCTGGTTTCCCTTTAAAAAGGGTTACGGAGGTCAGTCGGTCCATTGTAATAACCAGTTCCACCAAAATCTGCCAAATCAGGGCCATGATTAATAGCATACCCAGGGCTCTCACACGTAAGAAGATGCAACCGGGAAACACGCTCGGACGAAGACGAAGAATCCAAATCGGGTCACGCTGATCACCCTCTGTCGCTTGACATAATCATTACGGACACGCATTACCCGTAGGCAATATAGATTCTCAAATAAAATAAACTCCATACGTATTTTATCCTACTGAATAGACAAATAGGACAATACACCTGATGGAAAGTGGTGACCGTAGCCTACGTATGCTTGCAACTACGGAATTTCTCTGTGCTTGAAATACCAGTGCCCTTAGTGCGAGTTTTTCTTAACGCAGACGCTAGCGACTGCGTGAGGATTTAGTATGGAATTTTTTAGTTGCCTTACTATCCGCCAGAGGCGCTTTACAGCTCTGCCGTACAAAATCGCTAACGCAGTCGCTAGCGTCTGCGTTAAGAAAAACTCGCACTAAGGGCACGGAATATCGCGCGCGTTCATTGGTAGAGATGAATCGCCTGATAACAGTGCATAAATCCAGCCCGTCGGTTTAGGTCCCATACCATAGAGAAATGGCGTGTTTTCCGAAAATCCGAATCATTCCATGTCATCACCTCTGCCGCCCGCCCCGATAAGCGCGGATCCGCTGTAGTGGTACGGTTACATTGATATAAACGGAGCGGGTGCGGAAGCGGGAAAATATTTGTTATACTACATTAAGTACGTTGGCAGAAACTTGGATACTAGGTCATTATACTTAGATGTATTAACGTTCGTAATACTTTAAGAGTAGCGCGTAGGTAAGTAGCGCGGTGCGAACTGTTTCTCTGTAGTACACAATACACATAAATGCCACTGCCTCTGTCACCATACAAACCAGGACATAACAGGACAAAGCACTACTGTGCCCCTAGTACGAGTTTTTCTTAACGCAGACGCTAGCGACTGCGTTAGGATTTTGTATGGAATTTCTTAGTTGCCTTACTATCCGCCAGAGGCGCTGTACAGGTTTGCCATACTAAATCGCTAACGCAGTCGCTAGCGTCTGCGTTAAGAAAAACTCATACTAGGGGCACTGTATGGCTAGGACGTACCCAGGGCTCTGAATATATAAATATATCTAGACACGCGGCAGCGTGTCAAGCCAAGTTCAAGCAAAGGAACTGGCTAGCCAGCACCGAGTGTAATATTACACGAACCACTTGGTGCCACTTTTGACCCTTCTATAACTCGAAACCTCTTTAATGTAAACACATAAAACTACGTGTGTTTAATAAGATCCATCAGGACATGTAGAAGCCCAAATTTCATGAAGCTAGCTCAAACGGTTATAAAGATATGAAGGTCAAAAAGTTGTAACTTTTAGCACTGACTGACTGACTTATAGTACCTAAACCTAACCTACTTCCAGATGACCTAGAAGGATGAAATTTGGAATCCAGCTCGGAAATTGTGTGTAAGCGTAGGAAAAAATCAAAAAATAAAAAAAAGTCAAAAAATAAGTGGTGTCCCCATACAAAAAATTTGTAATACCTACGCGCTAAACAACCGGCCAACAACGGTGTGTCGTCAGCGGCGCGCGGCAGCACACCAGCCAATCAGCGTCACGCTCTGACTTATGGTACAAAATTATAAGCGGTAGCGATTTACTTAAAATTTAGCGGGTTGGTTGGTTTATACCTGCATAGTAGTTATCTTATAGTCCACGGCTAACTAAATTAACAAAGATCAGTGCCCAAGGTTCGTTTCTCTGATTTCTTTTGAAAATAAGAAATAATATTTTAAGGTATAAATTTGTTAGTTCGAACTCTTTGTACCCTAAAAGAAACTCCGATGTGTATGTATACCAAGGTCAAGGCAATAGCGAAGTCTTATTGGTACCGATATATGTATGTATTGACTAGTCTAAGAATGCTGCTTGAACTCGCTCGCGCCTTGCACTTGTGCGCGGCTCACAGCGCTATACAACTTAAAATGCGAACGAACCAAAGTATGCTCTTAGCGGCGCTCATTCGCGCCAGCGTCCTCGTTATGCCCGGTTGTTTAGCGGAAACCCACCTATTAGATTGCGTTTAATGCTGCGTCGTTCTACTAAATTTATTTGAGTTATAGCTGGAATAGTCCAGATATAAATTATTCCTTTTTAGTATTGTAGTTTAACGGTATTTGTGAGTTATTTAATATTACGTAAATCGTTTCTTTCAAAACCTCATTTGTTTGTAGCTCTTTTAGGTTAATTTGTCACGCAAAAAATAACATTAAATAGGAATACTTGCCTAGTTTTCTTTACAAAAAGTAATGATATCCCACCAAAAACATAAATGTAAAAAACGAGAGCCAAGTTCAATACAAAAATTATGCTTGGCGGTGAGCTTCGCCGCAAAAAGAATGGCGATCTAAATGAGTGCCAAGTTCTATGCAAAATCGAAATATGTTTTTATAGCAACAAAATAACATTATGAACAAGTATTAAACCCTATTTCTTTGCTTTATTAGATACCTATAACAATTGCTGTTATTTAAAAATGTGAGATCTTGAAGTAGGTAAGATTTGACTTGGCCAGTTTTCATTACATAAGTCATTTTATAAAGTTATTCAACATTTTCATTGTGTTAAAAACTGGCCAAGTCAAATCTGACCTACTTCAAGATCTCACATTTTTAAATAACAGCAATTGTTATAGGTATCTAATAAAGCAAAGAAATAGGGTTTAATACTTGTTCATAATGTTATTTTGTTGCTATAAAAACATATTTCGATTTTGCATAGAACTTGACACTCATTTAGATCGCCATTCTTTTTGCGGCGAAGCTCACCGCCAAGCATAATTTTTGTATTGAACTTGGCTCTCGTTTTTTACATTTATGTTTTTGGTGGGATATATATAAGGACAAATCACACAGATTGAGTTAGCCCCAAAGTAGGTAAGTTCAAGACTTGTGTTATGGGATATTAACTCAACGATACTATATTTTATAACAAATACATATATAGATATACATCCAAGACCCAGGTCAATCAGAGAAATATCATTTTTTATCTTGACCTGACCGGGTATCGAACCCGGGACCTCCTGAGTAGCGGTCAGGCATGTTAACCATTACGCCACGGAGGTAAGTATCTATGTATGTATGTATGTAAAAACTTTATTGTACAGAAAGAACATTGATGATACAACATAGAACACAACAAAAGGCGGACTTATCCCTAACAGGGATCTCTTCCAGTCAACCTGTATAATAAAGGAAAAAGAGTACACGGGCATTAAAGACAAAAGGTCGTCAAAAGCTTAAAATGCAACTGTAATCTCGGAATGATGACGATGATGACTCTACAGAAGATGAACACAAGTGGTAATGTGCGCTAGTACAAAGTTACCAGAATATTCTTGAAGTTACCATTGGACTGGATTTTTTTGAAAATTTCCCGAAAATTTTTCCGAAATACCCGGGAACGTCACAAGAGGCAAAAGGCAAGCGTTTTAAAGCATTTAAAGCCATCCGTGATGGATGCCATACTTTACGCCGAAGCTTTCTAGTTATGGATATTGCACAGCGCTGCTGGAGCGCTTTAAAAACGCTATATGCCCTTTAACATAACCGCTCCCTCCCAGTTATCACATTCACAGGTCATTTAATCCGCCATTTTGTGGCACGACAAAATGGCTGACGCTAATGGAAAATGGCGGACAAAAACCGGATAATGCCGGATAATAATTGTGTTAATTATCAATAAAGATGCGCACTGAACCGGAAGTTAAAGAGGGTAGCTTCCGTTGACTCTATGGTTTTGACAAAATAGCGCGCAAAAAATATTTTAGGGTTGAAATTGTGATGTGTAATGGTTGGGTTAGTTTGAAGATAAAGTTGTTTATTAACCCCCGTCTCTACAAAAAAGTGCTAATGAAGGAATATTTAGATCTAAGACATAAAGTTCTTATCTTACTTATATTGGCTAAACTTTACATCTAGAAATTCATCATTATCATTTCAAACGTAGACTGTCCACTGCTGGACATATAGGCCTCCCCAAGTATTTCCAAAATGACCGGTTGTAAGCGGCCTGCCTCCAGCGCCTGTCTGCGACCTCCTTCAGTGCCCCTAGTATGAGCTAGCGACTGCGTTACCTAGCGATTTAGTATGGCAAACCTGTACAGCGCCTCTGGCGGATAGTAAAGCAACTAAGAAATTCCATACAAAATCCTAACGCAGTCGCTAGCGTCTGCGTTAAGAAAAACTCATACTAGGGGTACTGGCGCATGGCGGTGGGGCATGGCTAAAAAAATACAATAAAGTTTATATGGAATTTCTTAGTTGCCTTACTATCCGCCAGAGGCGCTGTACAGGTTTGCCATACTAAATCGCTAACGCAGACGCTAGGGACTGAAGAAAAACTCATACTAGGGGCACAGGGCCGGGTAGAAGGCGCAAGCCTAAAAGTGCTTGACATCGCAGTAAATGATATGCGTGCTAATCATGTGCTAATGGTCTCACAACTAAGGATGCCGAAGACCGGGCGAAGTGGAGAAGAAAAAGCAGGAAAGCGGAGTAATCGGCTAGAAACAGAAAGAACTAATATTTTTCTTAGGCAATGACACCCATATTCTCAAACGTCTCCTCATATGTCGCCTCCAACTTTCCTTGAAAACGGTATTCTTGATTGTTTCCTTGAGGAAACTCCAGTGGGAATGACACCCATATTCTTAAACGTTACCTTATAGGTCTCCTCCACTCAACCTCATTCGAGGACGCCTCAAGGAAGTCCTCCAACTTTCCTTGAAAATGGTATTCTTAATTGTTTCCTTGAGCAAACTCCAGTGAGGATGAGTCAAGGAATGACGTCCCGTTTTATTTCTGTATGTTGGTAAACCGCTTAACTTTTTGATGTTAAGAGATTTTTTGACTAGTTTCATTTTCAATTTTAGCTTACTGGCATAGATTTATTATAAAACAGCAAAATACTTAATACACAAAGAACATTATTTATAGTAGGTACATGTTCTTTTAAATCTGGTCCTCAATAAAAGCACCTACGTTTCGTTAAACGAAACGTTCGAGGCTTCCTTAAGGTACCTCTCGACCAACCTTATATTTTGACAGTTCGTTCCTCACCTCCATTGAGTAATTTCCTTAAGGTGAGGAAGCTAGTGTCAACTATGAATACCATTGAGGTCGAGTGAGGATGAGTGGAGTTTGAGGAAACGTTTGAGAATATGGGTGTGAGAGCACAACAAAAACCATGACCACAGAACGAAACGCAATTCTGACATGACATGACATATCTGTCAATGTCAAAAGCGTCAAACCAATCGCGACTACTGGATCAGCTGTTTTGTTCCTAACCTACAAAAGTTATGAATATGCTACAAAAAAAATATTATTTTAAGTGAAAAAGAATTAATAAAGTAAAAATGAGATACATTTCACAGATATTTCAGCCCATTATCACCATACCAAAGAATGCTAAGATAAAAAACACGGAAATCACATGCAAAAGTCAAAAGGTACATAATTTATTTTTTGTTGATTAATTTTATTTTTATGGGGAAACTAGCTGTTGCCCGCGGCTCCGCCCGCGTGGGACTCGGTTATATCGCGCCCAAAAGTAGCCTATGTTTGACCTCAGGTCGTTAACTACATCCCTACCAAATTTCATCACAATCGGTCCAGCAGTTTAGCCGTGAAGAGGTGACAGACAGACAGACAGACAGACAGACAGACTTTCGCATTTATAATATTAGTATGGATAAACTTGTAAAACAAATCAAACTTTCTTCTATCTATTGTGATATTTTTTTCAGAATTATAACTGAGAAGTAAGTAAAATAATAGTCAGACAGTGACTAAAAATATATTATGTCTCTTTAGCTAAACGGAACATTTTCCTTAAAATAAGGTTATTCTAGGCTTTGCTATGACTTCAAAAGCATTCGATAAAAATTTAAAAGATAACATCGATCAAGAAACATAAAAAAAAATATTTTGTCTATGACACCACATTTTTTTTTATTTATACTTACAGCTCTTATTAGAATGTGGTCTCGTCCGACCTATAAGTGCCGGCTTCTTCTCTCTTCTGCCTCTCGCTAGAAGATCCATAGACAAGCTAGAAGCACTCGTAAGGTATACCATAGAGTCTGTTGGAGCACAGAATATATCCTTACCTTGTTTGACATCCTCCAGCTTGTGGAAGAAGACTGGACGATTGGAGACTGGTGTGGAGCTCCTCAAAGTTGAGGATAGACATGGAAAGCAGTATCTACTAGCTCCGGTAATCATCATAGTTTCTTGTTGTAGGTGTCACAGTCAATCGACCATACAAGCCCTGGAGTCAGAGTTTTCCGAAACCACCACAGACGTGGTTCCTTTAACGAGTACCGTTTGGCAGCCGGGACCAACGGCTTAACGTGCCTTCCGAAGCACGAAATCATCTTTATCATCAGACAATCAGGTGATTCAAGCTTGCAATGTCCTAATCAAAACAAAGTATGCTACCCATGGAAATCGAACCCACAACTCCCGGTACAGTCAAAAAACTATAGAAAAAATGTTTTAATCCAAACTAATAGAAAATGATTATTTCAAACAAACATACGATTCAACTAGTCTATTCTCGCTTCCAGACACATGAAGAAGCAATAGCCGATCTGATGTCAGACGTGGGTCCACTCTCATACAAACAGCTACCTCTGTTATTATACCAGGTACTTAGATCAATAATATTTTATAATTATATACTACTAGCTTTCGCCCGCATGAATTTCCCTTTAGTAAAAAAGTGATTTCCCCCGGGAACAGTGCTCTTTCCCTGGATGAAAGGTACCCTATGTCCTTATCAATACTCCTAGCTATGTGTATGAGAAATTTTAGGAAGATTGGTTCAGTAGATTGGGTGTGAAGAGGTAACAAACAAACAAATATATATTTAAAAATATAAACTAACTATCTATTAGTAAAAACCGCATGAAAATCAGTTTGTTAGTTTTTGAGTTTTGCGCGCGCAGATAGACACACACTGTACGGGCATCTTTAATTTATACTATGTATAAATTACAGAGCTGTAATGGTTTATTGTACCTGGGCGACCGAGCTTCGCTCGTTTTATACAAAAAATCTTACATACATACATACATATAATCACTTCTTTATCCCATGCGGGGTAGACAGAGCCTAGGGCCATAAGACCTTAAGCCACGTTTAGCATAATGGTAGTTGAAACGGGAAATCAATAGTGATGGGTTGCTAGCCGCATCGCCTATGTCATGATTCCCCCATTCGGCGATTCCCTCAGACGACTTTTACGGCTTGCGCGGGAAGAGAAGCAGCTGGTACATTCTATGTTTTTATTTTTCTCCCAGACCAGCATGGAAGAAATCTTTTTGCGTGAAAATATGGAACCTAGCTAGATTATCTTTTTGACTATGTAACGACTTATGTTTTAAATTTCAAAATAATCGTTAGAGCCGTATTAGGAAACGCGAGTACAAATAAAGTTAGTATGGATGGATACGTTTTGCGTTCAAAGTATCCATCCATACTAATATTATAAATGCGAAAGTCTGTCTGTCTGTCTGTCTGTTACCTCTTCACGGCTAAACTGCTGGACCGATTGTGATGAAATTTGGTATGGATATAAATATGCATTAGGAGTCAAACATAGTCTACTTTCGGGTGCAATATAACCGAGCGAGGCGCATGCGGGCGGAGCCACGGTCTAGTAGGATATATATATAAATGAGCATTTTTGACAAATAAATAATATGTAAATACAAAATAAAAAATATGTAAAAAAAACAGATGCTTTAAGGTTTCAATTATTAAATTATAGTTCCATATAGTTACAAATTGCAAAACTGCTAAATGTGGCCGTTTTAAGCAATAATGCAATTTGTAACTATAGGGAATTATAATTTACTAATTTAATATGATTAAAATTAACTTCAGATCCAGAACCATAATTACAGCAGAGGGATTTTTGATAACTTGTGTTTTCAGTGAGTAATGATTTTTAAATGACGGTGGCGCTAGTGTTCACTGAGGTATCACCTTAAGCATTATATGAAAATTTTCTAATTTTATTTTGTTTTTTTTTTTTTGGTTTGTATAACAGATAAGCAACAAATACAGAGACGAACATCGGCCCAAGCATGGTCTATTACGAGCGCGGGAATTCAACATGATTGACGCTTACGGAATCCACGCTGACGTGCAGTGTGCGAGCGAGACGTACGAACGGGTCGCCGTCGGCTACCGGAAGCTGTTCCGGCAGTTGCGGCTCGCAGTCCATTCAGGTGGGAATTTCGAGAAAACTCCCGCTGGAATTTAGAGATGGATAGTTGTTCCCGCGGGAATTTCGTGTTAAATAGTCGTTCCGGTGCGCATTTAAAATTAAAAAGTTCTATTCGCGAACATTCCCGCGGGAATGTTGATATAAATTGTCGTTCCCGCGGGAATTTCGAGATGAACAGTCGTACTAGTAGGCATTTAAGGTTAAAAGTAGTAAAAAGTAGGTCACCCAAAGGAAAGTCATTTTGGTCGCCTGCAACTAGTGAGTGTCACAAGCGCGTTGCCCGATTTTTACTCGTCCTTCTTGTAGACCCCCAATTTTCGAAGGTACGCTCCAAAAAGGGGGATCCTTTTGTTTATTTATGTTTTCAAAATTCATTAAACCCATAGATAAATTTTTAACCGACTTCAAAAAAAGTAGGTTTCTCAAATAGACGGGCGAAGCCGCGGGCGAAAGCTAGTAATTATTAGCTATATCCCAACTAATATTAGAAATGCGAAAGTGAGTTTGTATGTTTGTTTGTTTTCTCTTCACGCCCTATTGAACCAATCTTCCTGAAATTTCTTATACCTGGTATTGAAAAGGACATAGGGTACCTTTCATCCCGGGAAAAAGCACTGTTCCCGAGGGAAATTCATGCGGGCGAAAGCTAGTAATAAATGTAAAATAGGACTAGTAGATGAATAAATCAAAAAAGGGCCTTAAAGAACTCGTATTCAGGGCCGTAAAAAATTTAAAAATTCTTCGCATGGGCATAAAAACCTTCCTCTTGAATCACTCTATCCATTAAAAAAACCGCATCAAAATCCGTTGCGTAGTTTTAAAGATTTAAGCATACAAAGGTACATAGGGACAGAGAAAGCGACTTTGTTTTATACTGTGTAGTGAAAAAAACATTGTTACAGTATCAGCGCCATCTGGTGAAATGGGGGGCTCCCTGTCTCACGAATGGCAGCTCCCTGCCGCTGTAGGGGAAGACAGACTGTCTGTCTGTCTGTCGTGTCATAACGCCATACTAGCCGAGACTACGAAATGTGAAAAATGTGGAGGGGAGACGGAAATACACAATAGTATTGAGGTAGACAACTAGCTGTCGCACACGGTTTTACTTGTCCAGTGTGGTATATTATATAACTTACCTAAAGAATCAGGCTATCAGGCATTTGACTTTTAACTGATACGATAACTGGTACTTTGGTGCAACCCACCCTTATATTCAGATTCAATTTTGCGTTTAGTAAATGTAGTTAGAACTGTTTTTAACCCCCGACGCAAAAAGAGGGGTGTTATAAGTTTGTTATGACGTGTCTGTCTGTCTCTGGCATCATAGCTCCCGAACGGATGAAGCGATTTCAATATAGTTTTTTTCGTATTAAAGGTGACATACGGGCGAGTGTTCTTAGACATGTTTGATGAAAATCGGTTGAGCCGTTTAGAAGTTGTGGGGGTGAAAGTGGGGAAGAACAACCGAATGTCTGCAAATATACTCGAGTGGGGTCTCAAATGAAAGCGCGTCACGTGCACATTACAAAATAATATGTTTAATGAAAATCGGTTGAGCTGTTACAAAGCTCTGGGGGTGTAAGTGGGGGAAATACATAATGTCTGCAAATAATATGTGGGGGGTAAATCAGTCGACCGTCACAACTTAAAAGAAATGTAGTGGTTTTTTTTTAATTATTTTAAATTTAATGTTGCTACAATATGAAATGCAATAAATGAATTGAAATTCAAATTGGATTTATTTTTGTGTCAACAGGTGGGCCACACATTCATTCTTGGTACAAAATATAGCGATCCTTTAAAAGCCCACTACATCCCCTCCACGGGACCCCCCCAACCTTTGATCATGTCTTGTTATGGAATAGGAATCACTCGGTGAGTATTAACACAGATTATAATAGTACATTACTGACGAGGTATTGCCAAGTAGGTAAACTTATTACTTAAAACTTAAACTTGTCTAAACTTGAACTTGTCAACTTGAAATTGTCTAGACTTAAACTTGTCTAAACTTAAAATTGCCAACTTAAAATTGTCCAGACAAACTTGTCTAAACTTAAAATTGTCAACTTGAAATTGTCTAGACTTAAACTTGTCTAAACTTGAACTTGTCTAAACTTGAACTTGTGAACTTGAAATTGTCTAGACTTAAACTTGTCTAAACTTGAACTTGTCAACTTGAAATTGTCTAGACTTAAACTTGTCTAAACTTAAAATTGTCTAAATTTAAACTTGTCTAAGCTTGTTTTAATTTTCAGATTGCTAGCCGCAAGTTTAGAAGCCCTATCAAGTGAAACATGCCTGCGATGGCCGCGGCCTATAGCTCCCTATAGCGTTTTAGTTATAGGTCCTAAGGTGAATATTTATTTTCAACTCTTAGAATGGAATAAACATTTATTAAGACATTCATCCTTTTCATTCCTCTTGAATCACTCTATCTATTAAAAAAACCGCATCAAAATATTTCCATGCTGGTCTGGGAGAAAAAGAAAAACATAGAATGTACCAGCTTCTTCTCGTCCCGCGCAAGCCGTAAAAGTCGTCTGAGGGAATCGACGAATGGGGAAATCATGACATGGCGATGCGGCTAGCAACCCATCACTGATTTCCTGTTTCAACTACCATTATGCTAAACGTGGCCTAAGGTCTTATCGCTCTAGACTCTGTCTACCCCGTATGGGATAAAGACGTGATTATATGTATGAATGTAAGTATCAAAATCCGTAACGTAGTTTTAAAGATTTAAGCATTCAAAGGGACTAGGGACAGAGAAAGCGACTTTGTTTTATATATTATGTAGTAATAGTGATATAGTGATAGATAAGACGAATGTTTAAAATGCAATCGTAAAGTGGCCGTACATTTCGCGCGGTTCAGTCATTTCCGTGCGGGAAACTGTATTGTATTAAATAAAAATTAATTAAACGAAAACTATAACCCGACTTTTGAAGATTTCTAAAAAGTATAAAACGTATTTCGATATAAGTTTATTTGTAAAAGTTGTTCAGTAATTGCGGTCTGAATCTGCCCTTAAAATATTTGTAGTTGATTTGTGTCCACCTTGTATAAAATGTATTATTTCTGTTCTATGATACAGGAAGGCTCAAAAGAATGGTCCAATCACGGCGCAGACGTCATCAACCAACTTAGCCAACGGTTGATGGCGGTTGGCGGGTTGGCGGATGACGTTTTGGTTGATGACAGACACAACCTGACTATAGGCAAGCGGGTGTTGATGGCAGATAGGTATGGATCTTATAATTTGTTTGTTGTTTATGATATTTTACTACCTTTCGTATGCGTGAATTTCCCTCGGGAACAGTGCTTTTTCCCGGGATGAAAGGTACCCTATGTCCTTCTCAATACTCCTAGCTTTGTGTATGCAAAATTTCAGGAACACTGGTTCTATAATATATATAACTGAAACTATAATATATATAAAATCACTATAACCAACAAATATATAAAATCACTTTCGCAGTTATAATATTATTTGCATTGCATATATGAGTATATTTTATAACAAATACTTACATAATTATATAGATAAACATCCAAGACCCAGGCCTATCAGAAAAAGATCATTTTTCATCTTGACCTGACCGGGATCGAACCCGTTACCTCTTGAATAGCGAGCAGGCATGTTAACCATTACGCCATTGAGGCCGTCATATTCAAATGCAATGTTTTGTTTCAGAATGGGCTATCCCTACATAATTGTATGTGGAAGGTCGACCTTGGATAACCCGCCAAAATATGAAATATATAAGAGTCTACCTGACAAGCAAGCTGAATCTGTACTTCTCACTTTAGACGAGTTGCTTCTTATGTTAGAGAGAGATGAAAATCATGTTTTGGACAATAAAATTTAGAAAAAAAAATGTGTTTTATTTTAACCTTTCTTGCCTATTTTGTACCAATTCGCGTCTTTGGCACTATTCCAGTCTTACATAATCACTACATAGTATAAAATAAAATCGCTTTCTCTGTTCCTATGTCTCTTTGTATGCTTAAATCTTTAAAACTACGCAACGGATTTTGATGCGGTTTTTTTAAATAGACAGTGATTCAAGACGAAGGTTTTTATGCCCATGCGAAGCTGGGGCGGGTCGCTAGTAAAATATAATACTGTAAAAAGACATACCTACTTAATATAATTAATTCATTGGGTCATCTCTATTATCTATGGGTTTAATGAATTGTGAAAACATAAGAGACACTTTTTGGAGCGGTCCCATCGAAAAATTGTTTATTTTTTTTTCAAGTAGGACGTGAATATTTCAGGCAACGCCCTCGTGACTCTCACAAGTTGCAAGCGACCATATGGGATCATGAATTTTTTTTGCATAATAATTAAATATGAATATTGATTTAGGTAAGCAAAGTAGTAGTGTTAGAGTAGTAGTAAGCAGTGTAGTAAGTCAGTTTATAAAATCTCATAAGTACTAGAGGTACAGTAAACCTAGTATGAGTTTTTCTAAACGCAGACGCTAGCGACTGCGTTAGGATTTTGTATGGATTTGGATTTGTATGCTGTGGTGTTCGTAATCACAATAACTAGCCATTGTGGCTTACTATAAGTGAATTTCCCATGGGAACAGTGATTTTTCCCGTAATGAAAAGTTTTCTTTGTCCTTCTCAATACTTCTATCTATTAGTGCAGTAGATAGGGCGTGAAAGCGTTACAAACAAACAAATAAATAAACTCACTTTCGCATTTATAATATTAGTTATGAGTTAGGTAGGATAGGGTTAGAATTTTAGAACAAAAACATCATAAATTCCTTATTGTACTATTTTATCTTAATTCAATGAATTCGATCGTTAGCTGTACTTTTATTGCCCCGTATATTTCACAATATTGCTAACATCGTTTTTCGAGCGCGCTCAATTATATTGTATTATATTTCATCCGTCACCGCGTCAGTCTATACGCGGATTCTGTACGCGCCGCCTGTGCCCTGTTCATTATAAAAAAGTAAGTGTTCTTTTTTCGAACTCAAGGCTCAATTTATTTTTCAATGGTAAGTTTTGTTTTTTATTTGCGCGCCTTCGTGATGGCCAATTTGAAAACCAGTTTCCATTCGTTTTTTAGATGCAAGAATTTTTATCGTTTTTTTTCGTGTATTAAATTACCTTCATGTTTTAACTTTTAAAGTTGTACTTAAATAGTTAACTATATAAAGTTAGGGCTTTTAACTTTAGATGTAGGTGGGTACCTACTTACGTGATAAGCCGTGATTTTTTTCGCTCCAGTACAAACAATGATTATATCTTGAAGTGTTTTGTTGGTAAGTAGGTACCTACTTAGTGTAAAGGATTAAGGAAAACCTAACTACACTGCAACAAAAAAATTGCATGCTATGTGTATATTTATCTCCTTTTGTTTATTGACCTTAGAATAACGACCTCATAGAAGGAAGTGTGAAATCAATTTTTTTAATCTGATTTTATATGCATTATACCTAATTCGTTGAGAAAAAGAGACTTGTTTTCGTCTGAGCGTGTTTCACGGTTGCATCTTCAGCTTACGCTCAGGGTACGCTATTAAACATGGTCCTGATTTGGCGGCACTGGTTATTACAATGGAGCGACTGCCGTCTGACCTCCGTAACCCTTACAGGGAAACCAGACCCACAGGAACATGACCCGGGTGTGTTAGTGGACAACACTGGCAGATTTTTCAGGCTGCCTAAAGGCATCTGACATAGCCTAGCGACTGCCATCTACCGATAACAGCCGGGACCAACAGCTTCGTGCCGAATGAGATACTTTTATGTCTACATAACAATGGTATTTAACAACTGAAGTTTGCTATTTATAATTTCTGTGTACTTAACCATTTAATTTTACTTCCAATAAGTTACTTCCAAATCTTCCATGCTGGTCTGGGAGAAAAATAAAAACATAGAATGTACCAGCTGTTTCTCTTCCCGCGCAAGCCTTAAAAGTCGTCTGAGGGAATCGCCGAATGGGGAAATCATGTCATAGGCGATGCGGCTAGCAACCCATCACTATTGATTTCCTGTTTCAACTACCATTATGCTAAGCGTGGCCTAGTCTTATGGCCCTAGGCTCTGTCTACCCCGCATGGGATAAAGACGTGATTATATGTATGTATGTATGTAATTTTACTTTCACCTAAAATCTAAATTAAAAGTACCTAAATTCAAAGTAAATTCTGCGGTACACACAGACAGACGGTAAACATGCTTTTGTGTTCTTAGAAACCTGTTTTCTCATAAACTCATAGTTATTCACATCAAGGCGTGAGAATCGAACCTACTTGAATATAAAAACCTCGGTACAGTGAGCCACAGAGAAAAATATAATCACTTACAATTTTTTTAATTTTAATTGTTAAGCGGCGTGTTTTAATTTATTATAATTTTGACTTAAGATCTTGTACTATACTAGCGGCCCGTCCCGGCTTCGCATGGGCATAAAAACCTTGCTCTTGAATCACTCTATCTATTATTTATTTATTTATTTCTCGCTTGCATGTTTATGTACATGAAGAATGTATGAAGAAGGTGGAATTACATAATTTGGTAAGAATGTACATAAACCCAGGCTGGGTGTTGCGAAGTCTTTGAATTGGTACCAAAATCTATACATTACAATTTAATTAATATCGAAATAAAAATAAAAATAATGATAATAAAATAAGTAAGTATGTCAATAATGTTTAAATGAATTAAATAAATTAGATGAATTAAATGAATACGTCAGATAGTATAAAATAACAATGAAACCTATGTCATGATACGGTTGAGAATTCTCCAAAACGTCGGAAGTAGCCACCTATTATATATATTAAAAAATATATATATATTAAAAAATACCGCATCAAAATCCGTTGCGTAGTAGATTTAAGCATACAATGGACATAGGGACAGAGAAAGCGACTTTGTTTTATACTATGTAGTGATAGTGATGTATTTTTAAATAATAAATAATATGATATTGTTAACTGTTTAACATAATATATTTGTTTTTTTATATTGATTGTGAAAATATAAGCAAATCTTAATTGCAAATTCGTCGCGTCACATCTGGCTAATGCGTGTTAATAAATTAGTCCTAATTTAGTACCTACATAATTATAGTATTTTGTTAGTTTTAAAACAAGCCGTAAATGTCGACTGAGGGAATCGGAGAATGGGGAAATCATGACATAGGCGATGCGGCTAGCAACCCATCACTATTGATTTCCCGTTTCAACTACCATCATGCTGAACGTGGCCTAAGGTCTTATGGCCCTAGGCTCTGTCTACCCCACTATGGGATAAAGACGTGATTAGGTATATGTATGTATGTCGAGATAATAAACTTCACCTTTGCCCCTAGTATGAGTTTTTCTTAACGCAGACGCTAGCGACTGCGTTAGGATTTTGTATGGAATTTCTTAGTTGCCTTACTATCCGCCAGAGGCGCTGTACAGGTTTGCCATACTAAATCGCTAACGTAGTCGCTAGCGTCTGCGTTAAGAAAAACTCATACTAGGGGCACTTGACTCTCATCTGCCATAGTCACCGATAATTATGGACGCCTGCCATGCCACTTTTACCTCGCGTAAAAAAGAACTCAGGTAGTGTTTTACACTTTTTATGTGGCCCACTGTACAAACAACCGGGAAAGCGCTAAGATGAAAGACTAAACTAATTGGTAACCTACACAAGTAGGTAACCAATTAGTTTAGTCTACAAAGACGACCTAAATTAAATTAATCTCGTCGTTTAGTCAGGTAGTTAAGTGATTAACCCTAGCGTGTAACCTAGGTGTTTGATCTTTGTGGACTACACTCCCCGTTTCACTCATCATCATCCAAGCGTGTTTCCCAGGCACATCCTCACTGGCTTATACCATCTCTTAAAACCATGCAAGAACGAGTGTAATCGAGACAGCGCAATACATGATGTAAGGCGACATCTCTTACTCAATCATTCTTGCACGGTTTTAAGAGATGGTGTCTGATGATAGAGGGGGTTAAGGTTTATATAAATAATACCACGTGTGATCGATAAAGGGTCTATATTCAGACTACTCACACAACATAAGTCGCTTACTCTCTATGTTTAGTTGTTTACATTATTATATACCTAGCTTATATCATACTAGTATAGTATCTCCTCCCTAGTCTGTGCTTATATCTATTTCGACCTATACATATGGTGGCTATTATAATTAAATATTATAGTAGGTAAGCCACCCTGGCCTCAGTAACCCTAGTATAAGATTTTATAAACCCAGACGCTAGAGACTTTGTATGACAAACGTGTAAGTACAGCGCCCCTGGCGGATAGTATGGTAACTAAGAAATTCCATACAAAATCCTAACGCAGTCGCTAGCGTCTGCGTTTAAAAAATCTCATCGAACAGCTTGCGCTTCAGAGTCCAGGGTTACGCATCAATCATTGTCCCAGATATGGCGGTACTGGTTATTACAATGGAGCGACTGCCGTCTGTCCTCCCTAACCCTTACAGGGAAACCAGACCCACAGGAACATGACCCGGGTGTGTTAGTGGACAACACTGGCAGATTTTTCAGGCCGCCTAAAGGCATCTGACTCAGTCTTCGGCTGCCATCTAGCGATAGACCTGCCTTCCTGAAGGAAATCAATATAGAAATGCCAATATGGCGGCCAATCCGAAATAGGTCGCGCTCGCCGTTGCAGCGAAACAAGAACCGCATCAAAATTAGCCTTTTCAAAAAAACACATACTTAATGTCCTATTTCACACACACGCGGTCACACACCTCTTTTTCGTTAGGAGTTAAAACAGAAGATAAGTAAGTACTTGATTATCCCCCCCGCCCCGGCTTCGCACGGCTATAAAAACTTTCCTCTGGAATCACTCTACCTATTTGAAACCGCGTCAAAATCCGTTGCGTAGTTTCAAAGATCTAAACATACATAAGGACAGACAGCGGGAAGCGACTTTGTTTTATACTAATTTAAAGATAACTAGCGACCCACCCCGGCTTCACATGGACATAAAAATCCTTTTGAATCACTCTATCTAGTAAAAAAACCCCATCAAAATCCGTTGCGTAGTTTCAAAGATTTAAGCATACAAAGGGACATAGGGACAGAGAAAGCGACTTTGCTTTATACTATATTATACCATACTAATATTATAAATGCGAAAGTCTGTCTGTCTGTCTGTCTATCTGTCTGTCTGTCTGTCTGTCTGTCTGTCACCTCTTCACGGCTAAACTGCTTGACCGATTGTGATGAAATTTGGTAGGGATGTAGTTAACGACCTGAGATCAAACATAGGCTACTTTTGGGCGCGATATAACCGATTACCACGCGGGCGGAGCCGCGGGGAACAGCTAGTAGTGATATAAAGTAAAGTTATAGATGTAAGGAAAAGATAAAGATAATGATAAGGTATTTTGATTTACTTATGTAAGTACTTATACCAATATTACCAAGCATTGTTTCTGTTACATGGGTAGGTAGGTACTGTGCGTGCGTGCGTTCACCGCTGACACGAAGGTCGATGGTCATTTGATCTCCGTTATATTACAACACTAAGTACCTACTATTGCAATTTATAATTACCTTGTCATTAAAAGGCTTAAGCCCTTGGGAAAACTTATACAGATACATTTTTTGACTATTATATCAAACATACTAGCGACCTACCCCGCTTCGCATGGGCATAAAAACCTTCCTCATGAATCACTCTATCAATTTAAAAAAAACCGGATCAAAATCTGTTGCGTAGTTTTAAAGATTTAAGCATAAGTACTTTGTTTTATACTATGTAGTGAATAAAAAGTGTAAGTAAGTTATTGTTTACGTTGAAAAACCTTAAGAATTGTAAACATGAAAATAAAAAATATATATCTGAAATAGGTAGACTTTATTATTTCTTATTTATTAAAATAACTGATAATATGATATTTTGCGTTTTTCAAATATCTGGCAACATTGCTCCCTCGCATTTCAAAAGGCGCCATCAAAGTTTTATTTTGTGGTGTGATTTTTTGCATTTGGGTTTTTGGCGCCAATTGCCATCTGGCGCATAGAGCGACGGCTCCTCTTACTCTCCCAGGGTCGGCGCTGGAGACAACCCTCCACCTCCCATTGCTTTAAAAACTTTTCGAAGCCGAATCTTGGAAGTGCGCTATTCTTGCTTGGCTCTTTCCAGTTGCACCTTGAACTCCCTACAATTTCTTATGTAGGGATTTTGGCGGGAAGGTAAACATAGGTCACAATATGTCGGTGATATGTTTTCGAAATTTGTTTTTTCTATTATTTGTGCATAATAATGGTGGATTATTATTCGCTTATTGTTCATGAACAAGCGTGAGTATTGGGAAGTGGTACAATTGTCATATAAGTGATTAAGCCTTGTCATTAAAATCTCTCTAAATAATGCTAAGTGAAATTCTTCCACCGCTTCACTTAGCCCTCTGACTAAATTGACATGACTACTGACTTGACTTGACTAAATGAAGAACATTCAAATAAAACTTGACTGGATTTTGATTTGAAACTAATGGCAAAAATAAGCTATTTTAAGCTAAGTTTGATTGCTATATTTTAGATTAAAGCCACAAAATAAATAGCTCTATGGAGCTTAGCTAAAGTCACAATCGCAAAACGTTAACGAGGTACGACAAGAACAAAATGTATGGGATTGACATAAGATTGACCACGTGATTTACCGCAGCTTATGTCAATCTTTTTGTTCTTGTCGACATTCGTCAGCGTTTTGAAATTGTCACTTGGCTACGGGTGCTGATGTGGTTTCTTATCCGCTGTAAATGATTCTTCCGTACATAAGTCACTGAACTTTTATTAGGTATTATAAATAAAAAATTACCTACTAAGTAATAGTAACAAGCTATTAAACTCTAACACTGATAACTGGCGCCAGTCTATTTTAAGTAAAGATGAACTTTACTGACCTATGTAACTAAGGAGATATGTGAAACTAATTACATATAATGTCTGGTCTAATGTATTAGGCGTCTGTCTTGCGATCCGGTGGCCTACTATCATCTCTTAAAACCATGCAAGATCCAAACCATCCAAGATCCAGTGAGTAAGCGAGACAGCGCAATACGTAATTACTCACTGGATCTTGCATGGTTTTAAGAGATGATAGTAGGCCACCAGGAGGAAGTGCGTTCGAAAATTAGACATAACTTTGTACAAGCACCAATGAATTTGGAATCGCGCGCGGTCTCAATGCAAATTTATTTTTTAATCTATGACAAGCACATATTATTGAATGCTATACTAGGTAACTTAGGTACAAGTTGTTTAAACGGCTTCAATCCCGTGAAGACAAGAGGGGAGGCCTTTTCCCAGCAGTGGGACACTTACGGCTACAAAAAAATTACTGTCCTATAAGAAAGATAATTCCGTGGTTTGTAAGGCTTCTGAAGCGGTTATTATCGGAGCAGGAGCGGAGAGGTGGTTTAAAATAAAATATATTTTGAAAAATTACTTACTTTAAAAAACAAAGAGTTTCTAATCGCGCGCGATATCAATTTTTTTTTTTAAATTTATGTTAAAAATGTAAAATAAAAACAAAATTTATTACATTTAATTATTTTTTCGGATTGTCAATTAATGGTAGCTTAGCCGTTAATTAATTAGTGGCTTTATAGCATCCTTTTAGTACATCATAAATTCGAATTTTAATCTTTAGAATGCATTTTTTCTCATGGCAACACTGCGGTATCAGCTGGACTGGGGCAAAGGTGAGCGCGTCAATTATATCACGACCTCTTGCTACATAATTAGTGTTAGTGAAGAAAGTGTTTTGTTATTATCATACTAGTGGCCCGCCCTGGCTACACACGAGTCTAGCTACATTTTTTTTTAGTGTCATTAATCTACAAAGTGGCAATCAAAATTATAGCTTATTTTTGCCAGTATCGAGTTTTATTTGAATGTTCTTCAACTTTTTCATTTGGTCAAGTCAAGACAGTCAGTTAGTCAGTCAAGTTTGTCTAGTCAGAGGACTAAGTGAAGCTGTGGCCGGTGGAAGAATTTCACTTAGCTTTATCTTAGGATATTTTGGTGACAAGGATTAAAGTCGCTTATACGGTATTGTACGATTTCTCAACACTTACGCTTGTTCACGAACACTTGCATGGTCGAGTGACCGATTAAATTGACTAAACGAAAGTCTATACAAATTCAAACAATGTAGTAGGACCAAGGCTTATCGCTTGATATTGCGACTTTTCTCTAAATAAATACCTAATGACTGATTTTATCAGAGTTCTTAACATTTTGGCGGGTTACGCGATATCTCATTACGTTTTTAACCGTTGTTGGCAAAACACAAGCTACATACTGTTACGTAAATACTGCAGTGTCAGTTATGAAGGGTTGTGTTGTGTTTGTGTATATATTTAAAAAGATTTACCATGTGAGTACTCAGCCTTTTGGCCTCTGAAATGTTTCTTTTAACGACTACCAGATGGCAGCCGGGACTTACGCTTATCATACCTTTCGAAGTACGGAATCATCTTTATTATCAGGTGGCCTACTTTAAAACCATGCAAGATCCAGTGAGTAAGCGTGACAGCGCAATACATGATGTAAGGCGACATCCCCCTTACTCACTGGATCTTGCATGGTTTTAAGAGATGGTGGTAAGCCTTCAGGGGGGTTACTACCGTCTTTTAAAACCATGCAAGATCCAGTGAGTAAGCGTGACAGCTCAATACATGATGTAAGGCGACATCCCCCTTACTCACTGGGTATGCATGGTTATAAGAGAATTAAAAGATGGTGGTAAGGCTTAAGGTCCCATTGCCAATTTTCAATTTCAATTAATTTATTGCATTTTATATTAACTATAGGTATACATAAACAAAAGTCACTGTTTTTTTAAGTAGGTATTTAAGAAGATAATAGTTCCTTTTTTTGCTAATAGTTGGCGCTATAAGAGTTGGGAAAATTAAATTAAGTTATAGCGTTCGAGTATTCGGGCATCAGTATGGGAGGTCTCATTGGAACTATTTGGAACACTAAATATCGGCGCGTCTTTGTATGGCGGTAAATCTGTAAATTGATGTTTTTTTATGAAAACTCTGCAGTGGAGTTTGTGGCGCTTCTTCTCCACTTGCGCTTTGGAAGTGGTGGTAAACTTAATATAAGATGAATGACGTCAATAAGTGATAAGAATCACTACATAGTATAAAACAAAGTCGCTTTCTCTGTCCCTATATCCATATGTATGCTTAAATCTTTAAAACTACGCAACAGATGTTGATGTGGTTTTTTTTAATAGATAGAGTGATCCGCGAAGCCGGGGCGGGTAGCCTGCGTTAGATTGCCTACATTTGATTTGACCCCATACCAAATTTCTTCAAAATGTTCATATGTTCCACGGACATGAAGGCGCTGGTTGTTTTCGTAAAACATAAAAATTCTAACGAGTAATTACCATTTCGCGGTCAAACGTGATTTTAAAAGCGATTGAAGAGAAACGCCGCTAAATTTTCCCCGTATAAGTCATAAGCGGCAGCGTTTTGATCCTTTTACAATCAATTTGTATCTGTATGTGAAGACCTATTATTGGCTTTTTGTTATAAAATCTGTTACCTATGTAAATTTATTTGCTGTTGGTCATCCAAATATATAAAATAAAAATAAAATAAAATAAAATTTTAAACTCCCGCACTGCATATTCGTAATTTAAAATTTACAGTATCCATCGCGTCCGATTTCGCGGTCGCATCCTACTTTTGCGCACGTCTCCGTGGCGCATCCGTGGCCACCCACAGACGTTGTAACATAGTTGAAACTTTGGTAGTATGATTGTTTTAATTTTTAATAGATGTAGTAAGTATATTTTAATACAATACAATACAAAATATATTTAATGCCCACATACAGAATATATAAATAACAGTCAAAAAAACTTCACAATCATATGGATATATATTTCTTTTATTTTATTAAGTTTATTTTACATTACTAAAACTACTGCAAAAAAAAACACGCTCACGTATCACTCACGCTGTCCGAAATAAATAATAATTATTATTATAATCAAACACGCGTAACGAACGACGTTCCTTATGCCTGTGTGTACAGCACACACCACAGGCAGAGCGCTAGTGGAGGGGGATTAAGGCTAGCCACGCCACGCGTGCGAAAAGGAACGTCGTTCCAATTAACACGATACAGATACATACATACATACATATAATCACGTCTTTATCCCATGCGGGGTAGACAGAGCCTAGGGCCATAAGACTTTAGGCCACGCTTAGCATAATGGTAGTTGAAACAGGAAATCAATAGTGATGGGTTGCTAGCCGCATCGCCTATGACATGAATTCCCCATTCGGCGATTCCCTCAGACGACTTTTACGGCTTGCGCGGGAAGAGAAGCAGCTGGTACATTCTATGTTTTTATTTTTCTCCCAGACCAGCATGGAAGATATAGATAGTCTCTGCAAATCATTAAAAATTAAAAATCGCCTTGTCCTACCATTTGCGCCGCACAGGTCACCATATTAGAAAGTTCACCGTTCGCAGGACAAGACATACTGGTTTGTCTTTTAACTGTATGTTTGTTTGTGTAGTAGTCCACCAGGTGTACTGTTATTTTTAGATCTAAATAAAAACGGACGGCCTGCGTGATAGTAAGCAGTTTTGGCGGTAACCGCTTACCAACAGACGGAAATCTATATAAATATATAATATATATAAAGTCGTGTTAGTTACACAATTTATAACTCAAGAATGGCCTAACTGATTTGGCTGAAAATTGGTGGGGAGGCAGCTTAGAAGAGAAGGGTAAAGGGCACCTTTCATCCCGGGCAAAAGCAGTGTTCTTGAGGGAAGTTCACGCGGGCGAAGCCGCGGGCAAAGGCTAGTGTAAAATGAAAAGCAAAATCCCTACACATTAATAATAATAAGTAACAGTATTTATTTCGCCAGTCAGAGCTATTACGTAGTAAGTAATTACATAGTGCACGTGTGTAACCAATTTTATTTTGATATTAGCTGTAGCCCGCGACTTCGTGCGCGTGGTCTTCTTTCCCGTTACCGTGGGAATTGACCGGGAATACACTTTTCTATAATACAAAATTTCAAAAAAATAAAAATTTCTTTCTGTTTTCATTTTAAATTTCTCTCTATCCGTTTCAGTCAAAATTGTACAGACAAAATATTTTTACTATTTTAGTATTGTATGTGTAATAACTAAGTAAAATGTGTTTATTTTTTGTTTAACTTTATTGCTCTTTAAATGATAAAAAAAAAACATTTCTCTCACTCGGAAAGCAGTGTTTGTCTGATCTGAGTATAGGGTGGCAAGCGCTTCTTGTAAACTATGTTAGTGGTTTTTTTTTTATAAAATCTATTTTTATTAGTTCCAAAAAAAAATTAATTTTCCCGCTACCGCTTATCGCTCGCACTTTGACACGGGTCATCGTATGTGTGAAAGTAGTTTCACTGCCGATTGTATTGTTGCGTCGTGGTCACTGGACGCAGTTATTAGCTGCGCACAATGGCTTGTTATATCACTATCGGCTACGTGATAGTTGCAATAATCTATTTTTTATTTCCATTAAATTCTACTAGCTAGCTTGTTTAGCTATGAAGCTAAAGAAGCTAATAGCTAAGAAGTTGTTAAAAAGCTAATCGAAATTGACTCGACAAGAAGATTTAATTTTAAGTATATATATATATATATACCCATCATTCCATTTTTAGGGTTCCGTACATCAAAAGCGGAACTCTTATGAGATCACTTTATTGTCCCTCAATTTGAAATTTCCGATTTCAGATTTATTTTTTATTGTTTATTATTATTTATCACAAAATCCATGAATGATAGAAAACAAATTACATGGGGTACTTCCGTTGATCTAGAATCACGAATTTCGCCAAGAAGCAATATCATACGACACTTATTTGGGATTAAATCTAAAAACTAAGTTCATTTTTAAATTTTAAGAAAATGTGATTTGTTAATTCTTTAAGTATTATGTAATGGAACGGAATCCTCAAGGCGCGAGTCCGACTCGCACTTGGCTGTTTTTTTTTTTTATTTATCACAAAGGACGTAGAAGAAAAAACACATGACATCTAGTCTAGATAAAACAGCAAATAAATAGAAAAATAATTTATGATTAGAACGTTTGACGAATAATTGTAATAATTTTACTGTCAAGGTCAATAGATTTAGTCTATGTTTGAACTACCAAACTTGATCAAAATCGGTTTAGTGACAGACAGACTTCCGCATTTATAATATCAGTATTTAATTTGTATAATGAGTTCGTATATATTAATTTATTTTCTTCATAATTCTTGTATTTTCTAATGATACGTAAGGATTAATAATAAAAACTTATCTAAACTTAAAATACTTACAATTAAATTGTTTTAAAACTATGTAATATTAATATTAAAAATAAACAATCCTTTATTTTAAAATCTTTATAGACCATTTTTTTTTAAAGTTCCTAATCGCTTATGCCTTGGACCACGCGTTTACTAAGTAACGTATATGAGAAAGTGGTAAGTACGGACTATCGTGTGCGGTATTGGCAGTCAGTTGCCAACAGAACAGCGCGAGAGGTGTATTTGTTGATTATTATAACTGTGTAATATTGGAGAAATTCTAGTAAGTACGCTCACTTTTAACACGCTTTTAGTAATTTAATAAGGCATAGATTATAGAAGTATGAAATTCGCGCGGTCTCTAAGTCTCTTTTTTAATCTATAAGTTATGGAACATGAAACTTCGAACGCGTAATTTTAAATTGTGCACTTTTATTACACATTTTTAAATATAGAATATGAAATCGCGCGCGTTTTTGACGCCATGCATTATTTTTTTCTAAGCTCTTGAGAGGCCGATACCATTACAATATTATACTTTAGTAGGTTTGTTTTTGAATCTTGACTGAAATTAATTGGTAAAACGCCGCCATCGAAGACGCTCACGGATTAGAGAAACTCATACTATCTATTCAGTCACTATAAGTAGTTCTTTGGCGTTCGTTTTTGGGATTTTATATTCCAAAACACTATTAAACATATAAGTTTCTATTTTACGTATATAAGTTGTACTTATATTTGGAAACGCCCTTTAAAACCCTTCCTTTTTATACCACATTCGATCGGTTTATGAGAGAATGTACTTTTTGCCGCCAAAACTCCGCCATTTTGATTTTTATACCCAGTGATACGCAACAAAATCGATTCTAACATACTTGTTAGTTATTTAGCCGTTTTATTTTAGTTATTATTTATTAAATACGTAAATTGATTCAACAAACTCGTATACAAACATAACAATCTTAAAATTTGGAAATTTAGTGCAAGGTTGCTACTTATTTCTATAGAAATTTCTTCCAGTAGATCCGCGAAAATAACAATTGGAACTGTAAGCTAGGAACTTAAAAACAAAAAGGTAGTTGCCATGCACTTTTAAATGTATATTACACTATTTTACACACACTATTGAACATAGAGGATGTGCATATATACAGGTTAAATACATAACCCTCCATTTTTGACATCGCCACAGTCGGGTAAATAACAAACATACCATCTTTGCTCAAATGCGTCGTACATACGATGCATCTCAAATGAGTTATGTCTCCAGCATTTATTATGCAACTAACTAGGTACTTAATTAACATTTATATTGTTTCAATGTTTATTTTTCTGCGTAGAAACTTGGTGTTGTTTGTTAGGCACACATTACATGCTCATGCACGCATGATGGTTTTCCATTAAACAAAGGGATGGTACTCGAATAGTGAATTGAATCGACTGATTTCCAAACAAATCAATTTAATCACACTTAGGTATATGAAATGTTGAAAAAAAAAAACCTTAATTTTTTAAGCGTTTCGTTGTTGCATCTATTTTTTTAATTTAAGTGCACGAAAATACAAACATTAGAATTGAAGCGGACAGCGAACCTACGTCTTAATAAATAGGATAAGTTAGATTAATAAGTCTGATTTAAAATCTGATATGTTTGATATGTTCCTTTAGATAACTTTGATATATGATTTGTTAAGTTTGATTATATACCTAGGTACATACAGTTGCCTGTTCACACTCATTAGTTAGACAAGGATAGATGTATAGAATGTTCTAGAAATTTTGTAAACTTTAACTTTTGTATGTAAATTCCCCCACTATTTTTTAGTATACTCGTCAATGCTTGTATAGTTTGTATGACGAAAAACTTGCATAAAATTGAGCATGATTTTGTATGGAGCATTCAGTAATTCGTCAGTTCCAGTACTAGCAAGAAGAATCACTAGGAAGAATCACCAGGAAACTATGGTGCTCAACAGTGGGAAAATAATTCTGTAAAATCAGTGAGAAAATAATGCTGTAAAAATCAGTGAAAATAAATCAGTGCTTCGTGAAAATCTGCGCCTTCATTTACTACAGTCCTCATCAGCTGGTCCTTCAGAGCGTCGGATATTCAAGAAACAGCAAGGCCAGCACGAAGCTATCGCCGTCGGGACGCCGCTATCAAGATCAAAATGGTGGTAACAAGAAGCCAAAGCGGAGAGGAAGCACGTGGCCGAGTTTTCGACGATCCGCCCAGGTCGCCGAGCGCTACTGATCCAAGCGCTACTGGGCGTCGTATCCCGACTACTGTGGCTGCAGCCGCCGCTCAGCGCACCGCCGTTGCGGACGTCGTCGTGACGGCGGGGGTCCGTAGTGCGCCGCCCGCACCCCCCGCCTCCGCGTCCGCCACCCCCGCAGCATACCCGTCGACCGCGTATTCAACCGCGCCGCGCCCCACTGCTGCGCCCTATACTGGTGCAGTACCGCGTACTCACTCGCCTAACCGGTCAGTGCGCTCGGTTCATTCACGAAGATCGTCCATCAGCGCTTCAGTACGCATCAAGCAAGCTGAACTAGCCGCCGTCGAGAGGCTCGCCGAGATAAAAAGACGTGAGCTACGTTTAGAAGCGGATATCGTTCAGAAGAAACTCGCCTTTGAAATTGCAACAATCCAAGATGAAGAATGTGAAGCAGTCAGCGTCCATGAACAAAATCTCGACAGGGTGAATCAATGGTTGAATCAACAAGAGCAAGTACCTACAGATCAAGAGCCTACATATACTGAAGAGCCGTCTATCATCCAACCCGCCGTCAATGTCGCGCCTTCCGTCGTCGCCGCCCACGCAGCTGCTACCCCTACCATGGAACAGCAGGTGCCCCTACCCCGTGCTCACGCATATCCAATACGGGGGGAGCAACCTGAGGTCTGCGATTGGAACACACCAAGGCCACGACGAACAATGGAACGTCAGCGCTCACCGACGCCGCATAGAAACAGAAGCAATGGAAGAGGAATAGAACAACTCGCCGATGCAATAACGAAAATGGCTCGCACCAGGATACCTCCGAGACAAGTCACCGATCTACCTACATTCACGGGCGCCCCTGGAGAGTGGCTTCCTTTCAAGGCTGCGATGAGGGATTCTGCTGCAATATACAACTTCTCCGACGTCGAGAACATGGCGAGACTACGGAACAGCTTGAAGGGCGAAGCCAGAGAAGCCGTTCGAGCACTACTGCATACATCAAGGGATCCAGAGGCTATAATGAAGACTTTGGAACAATGTTTCGGCCGGCCAGAGATTATCGTCGATCAAACGCTAGAAGATATCAAGAAACTACCAAGACCAGGGGCTAGTGCAACAGAACTGAACAACCTAGCAGTGAAGCTACAAAATATAGTACAAGTACTCAATAGCCTGAACCAGAAGGGCTACCTGTACAATCCTATGCTGACAAGAGAAATAATTGAGAAGCTAAGTCCACATCTTCGATCAAAATGGTGTGATTACGCTGAGAATTACTGCAATCAAGATGAACCACAGCTCGTGATACTCTCACGATTCCTGATGAACGAGGCTGATCGTGCATTGAAACACTCATATGCACCTAGCATCACTGCGCCATCGCGAAGCACGAAGACAACTAATAATCAACCTGCAACGCGGCGGCAAGAAGCGAATCGCAAGGCAGTTACATACACAGCAGCCACTGAAAACAAGGACAGCGTCGACGTGCAATGCTTACACTGTGGAGAGCAACACAAGGTTCCCCAGTGCGACAAATTCCGCGCACTGTCTACGGATCAAAGATGGCAATGGGTGAAAGAGAAGAAGGTATGCTTCAAGTGCATCAGCAACACGCATCGACGAGTCAACTGTCGAGCCAAGCCGTGTGGGGTCAATGGTTGTCGGCGACCGCATCACTCGCTACTTCACGCAGCAGCACCTGCCACTCCTGATACCGCTCAGAGTGATACTACTACGCCAACCAAGGAAGATACCGTGCTATCAGTACGGACAAGCACGACCCAGCGAACGGTGCTATTGAAGATATGTCCAGTCACCGTGATAGGCCCTGGGGGTATAGAAGACACCTATGCTCTGCTGGATGAAGGGTCAACGGCGACACTAATCGACGCAGACCTGGCGCGCAAGATCGACGCTCGCGGGCCTGCATCTCCACTTCATATTCATGGGGTGAACTCGACGCGCCAAGAACAAGAAAGTCATCGAGTCAAGATCAAAATCAAGAATGAAGATCACGACTATGATATCACAGCGCGTACAGTGGAGGGATTGACACTCACGAAACAATCAATTCCTGCACACCTGCTACAATGTGCACATCTTAAAGATCTGCCAGCCGAGAAGCTTAGCTACAGCTCAGCGACACCACGCCTACTGATTGGAGCAGACAATTGGGACCTGATCATCACAAGAGAACTGAGGACAGGCAAGAAGAATGAACCTGCTGCTTCGAAGACTCGATTGGGCTGGGTGGTTCATGGTGTTGCGACGAGACATCAACATAAAACTGAAGCCTCAATTTTGCACCTGCATACGAAGAGTGAAGAAGATCAGAAGCTTCATGAACAGATTGAAGAGCACTTCCGCATCGACTCACTAGGGGTGACATCAGCAGTCAAAGTGTCACCTGCAAATCAGAGGGCAATGGACATCTTCCAAAAGACAGTCACATGGAAGAATGGACATTACGAAGTTGGGCTCACGTGGAAAGAAGACAATCCGAGGATGCCTTCAAGCCATGACCAAGCGCTACGAAGACTGAAAACAATCGAGAAGAAAATGGATCAAAACTCAGACTTCGCGAAACAATACAGCGCCCAGGTGGATAATCTGGTCGCAAAAGGATACGCCGAAGAATGCAAAGGAGGAGAAGAGAAGCTGCCTCATAGCTGGTTTCTTCCACACTTCGCTGTAACAAACCCGAACAAACCTGGGAAGATACGCCTTGTCTTCGATGCTGCTGCAGTTGCCAACGGGACAAGCCTCAATGACATGTTGCTGGAGGGACCCGACATGCTGCGCTCGCTATTGGGAATTCTTTTTAAATTCAGAGAATACCCAGTAGCCCTTACCGCCGACATCGAAGAAATGTTTCTAAGGGTGAAGATTCGGGAGGAAGATCAAGCAGCTCAAATGTTCCTGTGGCGTGGCAATGAACGAAGTCAACCACCGCAACAAATGAAGATGACCTCAATGATCTTCGGGGCATCGTGTTCTCCTTTCATCGCGCACAGCGTACGCAATCACAATGCGCATGTGCACGCGAGCTCACATCCTAAGGCACTAAAGGCAATTACAGAAAACCACTACATGGATGATTATGTGGTTAGCTACGAGTCTACGGAAGAAGCAGTACAGACAATCAAGGAAGTCATAGAGGTACACGCTAAGGCAGGCTTCAAGCTACGAAGTTGGAACTCTAATAAACAAGAGGCTCTTGTCAACGTGCCAGCGGAACTGCGTGCGAAGTCCAGCACACAATTAGGTCACAGCGACAAGACATTGGGACTTATATGGAATCCACATGAAGACACACTGGGGTTCAACACAACAATGCCAAGGGTTCCAGAAGAAGTGCGCAGCCGACAACGAGCGCCAACAAAGAGAGAAGCATTAAGCGCCGTGATGTCAGTCTACGACCCATTGGGACTGTTGAGTTGCTTCACCATCAGCGCGAAAATATTCCTGCAGAGCCTGTGGAGACTTCACATTGGATGGGATGAGCCAATACCAGAAGATCACGCTGAAGGTCTCACGACTTGGCTTGAGCAGCTTGAGCAAATAGCAACACTCAAGTTAGCGCGATGCTACGGGTCTGAAGATGCAGTGGAGAAGACACAGCTTCACGTCTTCTGCGACGCCAGCCAGGATGCATATGCTGCAGCAGCCTATTGGTTACTGAAGAAAGAAGACGGGTCAGTCCACGTCGTGCTCGCCGCTGCCAAGTCTAAGGTGGCACCAATTAAGACTCAAAGCATTCCACGACTAGAGTTACAAGCAGCGCTCATCGGAACAAGATTGGCTGACACCATTCAACGGGAACATAGATGGGCATCGAGTGAAGTCATCTTCTGGACAGACTCAAAAACAGTACTGCATTGGATTCGAAAGGACGCCAGACGCTATACTCCTTTCGTCGCTCATCGCTTAGGAGAAATAGCAGAAAGAACAAACGCAAATCAATGGAGATGGGCGCCTACGAATATGAATATCGCTGATGTGGCTACCAGAGCTGGTTACGCGCCTGCAAACAAGGACGACTGGTGGTTTTCCGGCCCTGCTTTCCTTAGACAATCAGAAGAGCACTGGCCAGAAGAAGCACCTTCAGTTGAAGACGAAGAGACGGAGGTAGTCCATCATATAAATACAGAGTGCCAGAAGCTACCATTACCCGAGATCGACAGATTCTCCTCGTACCAGCGAATGTTGAGAGCGACTGCCACAGTTCTTCTATTCATAGACAAATGCAGACGTCGAGGAACAAAAATGACGACAACCCATTTGAACAAGGCAGAAGAGCTTTTATTGAAGAAAGCCCAAGAAGACAGCTTTCCAGAAGAGGTACATCTGCTGAAGAAGGGGAAGCCGATATCAAAAACAAGTCGACTAAACAAGTTAGATCCAGAATTAGGAGAAGATGGATTGCTGCGCTTAAGAGGCAGAATAAACGCAGCCAGATTACCAACGCAAACAAAAAATCCCATAATTTTGGACGGAAGACATAAATTAACAAAGTTAATTATCCTGCAAGAACATGTTAAAGCAGGACATGCAGGACGAGAACGAGTGGTGAATGAACTACGCCAGAGATTTTGGATACTGCAGCTACGACCGACAGTTCGAACAGTGGCACGTTCATGCATGACGTGCCGAGTCAGGAGAGCCAAGCCCTGCGTGCCTATCTGCGGAAACCTGCCTGCGGCGCGCCTCGACTGCTATCACCGCCCGTTTACCAATTGCGGCGTTGATTATTTTGGCCCAATGCTCGTGACCATCGGCAGACGAAGAGAGAAGCGCTGGGGAGCCCTGTTCACATGTCTAACTACAAGGGCAGTTCATCTGGAGTTGGTTGGAAGTCTCACCACCGACTCTGCTATAATGGCGTTAAGAAGAATGGCGGCGCGACGAGGGTGGCCATCAGTGATGTACAGTGACAACGCCACCAACTTCAGAGGAGCTGACGTGGAGCTGCGAGCTGCCTACGCCGAGTGGATGCCTGCACTACGAGACTACGGACACAAATACAACATGGAGTGGAACTACATTCCTCCCGGGGCTCCAAATCAAGGCGGAGCCTGGGAACGCCTGGTTCGATCAGTGAAGGTGGCCTTGCAAGCAGTCCTGCACGAGAAGACACCAAAAGAAGAAGTACTGCAGACAGTGCTGACAGAGGCAGAGCACAGCATCAATGCTCGACCTCTCACGCACGTCTCCGTGGAGCCAGAAGACCCAGAGGCCCTCACCCCTAATCATTTCCTGTTGGGGTCATCATCAGGCCTACCACACACTGGGCCTTGCGATATGGCGGACCGGCGGACGTGGCGAGCATGTCAAGCGCTCGCTGACGAGTTCTGGCGGCGGTGGGTCAAGGAGTACCTGCCCACACTAGCAGCTCGAGGCGAGTCCAGAGACGCTGGCCGACGACCGTTGCAGCCGGGAGACCTAGTCATCGTGGTGGACCCAACGCTACCCCGCAACACGTGGCCTCGCGGTGTCGTCGAGCGTGTCTTCCCGGGACCAGACGGCGGCGTACGATCTGCAGACGTCCGAACCAGAGGAGGAGTATTCAGAAGACCGACATCGAAACTCGCTGTCCTCACCATAGAAGAGGCTACGCAGAGTCTTCGCCGGGGGGAGGATGAAGCGGACAGCGAACCTACGTCTTAATAAATAGGATAAGTTAGATTAATAAGTCTGATTTAAAATCTGATATGTTTGATATGTTCCTTTAGATAACTTTGATATATGATTTGTTAAGTTTGATTATATACCTAGGTACATACAGTTGCCTGTTCACACTCATTAGTTAGACAAGGATAGATGTATAGAATGTTCTAGAAATTTTGTAAACTTTAACTTTTGTATGTAAATTCCCCCACTATTTTTTAGTATACTCGTCAATGCTTGTATAGTTTGTATGACGAAAAACTTGCATAAAATTGAGCATGATTTTGTATGGAGCATTCAGTAATTCGTCAGTTCCAGTACTAGCAAGAAGAATCACTAGGAAGAATCACCAGGAAACTATGGTGCTCAACAGTGGGAAAATAATTCTGTAAAATCAGTGAGAAAATAATGCTGTAAAAATCAGTGAAAATAAATCAGTGCTTCGTGAAAATCTGCGCCTTCATTTACTACAGTCCTCATCAAGAATATACTTAACTAGCGACCCGCCCCGACTTCGCATCGGTGGAATATTATGGGTTTTGCTTAGATAAAAACCTTCCTTTTGAATCACTCTATCTATCAAATAAAACCGCATCAAAATCCGTTGCGTAGTTTCGAAGCTAAATAGGGACAGACAGCGGAAAGCGACTTTGTTTTATACTTTGTAATGATAAAGATGTAAAACACAGAAAAACGTATAATATTGGAGTGCAAAATATATAATTTGAATAAGTACCTATTTATTTGTTTCAGAACAAAATGAGGAGCCTACTGTGTGTGTGTCTGTTTGCCCTGCTGTGCGGCGTCTACGCCAAGAACAAAAAGGATGACAAGGTAAGAAAACATTTATTTTAAACACACAACACGCCAAGTGTGTTAAAACACGCCTAGTGATGATTTTATTTTTATTCAAAACAAACAGACGAACAATTTAATAAATCTTTACATAGTATAAAACAAAGTCGCTTTCCGCTGTCTGTCCCTATGTATGCTTAAATCTTCGAAAGTACGCAACGGATTTTGATGCGGTTTTTTTTTTGATAGATATAGTGATTCAAAAGGGTTTTTATACCCATGCGGAGTCGGGGCGGATCGCTAGTAATATATCAAAATAAATAAATTGAAATTCAGGTTTTTGAAGGGAAAGTAAACTGTCTCTTTGTCCGCGCTCTATTTAATTTCCAAAATTTAGGTTTTTTCGAGTGTTTGTGCATAAATGTTGGATTATTATTCACAAAGTTTTCACGAATAACCGTGAGTGAAGTGGTGCAGTGTCGATTACGTGACTTTTATCTTTGTCACCAAAATCTCCAAGTTATAGCTAAGTGAATTTTTGCCACCGCTTCACTTAGCCATATCTGACTCTGACTAGACTTACTTGACTGGAATAGACTATATACTGACTTGACGTTTTTGACTTGATTAAAGTAGGACTGAAGAAGATTAACAAATTCAAGCAAGGCCTTAAAAGAACTCGTATCCAGCGGCCCTACCGCCTAACTCGATTTCTATCGCTATGGCTATGGTTTATGACGTCATCCTGTCTTTTCGAACTGCCAAGCAAAGCGATATTGCTTTTACATGTATTCTATGGACCAAGACATTGTCTTAGTCTTGGTCTTGGACATGTGAAAGCAATATTGCTTTGCTAGGCGATTCAAAAAGACAAGATGACGTCATAAACCATAGCCATAGCGATAGCAATCGAGTTAGGCGGTAGGGCCACAGGGCAGTTTTTTTTTTAATTTTATAAAAGCTGTATATTGCACAGAAACGACACCTATGATAGAGCGAACGTTAAGAGGATACCTTAGCGAAAACTAGCGCCACCATCATTTAAAAATCATTATTCACTGAAAACACAAGTTATCAAAAATCCGTGTTATGTAATAAAGGTTCTGGATCTGAAGTTAATTTTAAACATATTAAATTATACTTCCACATACTTACAAATTGCAATATTGCTTAAATCGGCCACTTTTAGCAGTTATGCAATTTGTAACTACAGGGAAGTATAATTTAATATGTTTAAAACTATCTTCAGATCCAGAACTTACATTTGACGGTTTTTTGATAGCTTGTGTATTTAATGAATAATGATTTTTAAACGATGGTGGCGCTAGTGTCCACCGAGATATCACTTTAAGAGGAAAATTATGATGAAAAATTCGAACCTATAAAAGTTTTTCTTAGCGTGTTCCATGTTATTTATTTAACTCCTCATTTCCAGGTGAAGATAGCGGTATACTACGAGTCTCTCTGCCCGGACTCCAAGAAGTTCATCACGAGCCAGCTTGCGCCCGTGTGGAGGGATTTCAAGGGCGCTGTCAAAGTCAAGATGGTGCCTTATGGCAAGAGCACGGTGGGTATTCTTGATGCGATAAAAAAAAACTTTTGTCTATACACATTATTTTTGAAATAGTACAAGGCCTTAAAGGACTTGTTTCCAAGGCCGTAAAATATATTATTAAAAATATATATATTTGAAATAGTACTTTGTACTGAAGTTTTTGGAGGGAAGGAGTTTTTGGAGGGAAAGTAAACTGTTGCTATGTCCGCGCTGTATTTAATTTCCAAAACTTAGGTTTTTTCGAGTGTTTGTGCATAATATTGGTGGATTATTATTCGCAGTGTTCGTGAACAAGCGTGAGTGTTGAGAAGTGATACAGTGTCGATTACGTGACTTTTTATCTTTGTCACCAAAATCTCCATGATATAGCTAAGTTAAATTTTTCCACCGCTTCACTTAGCCATCTGACTCAGACTAGACTTACTTACTTGACTGGACTTGACTATTGACTTGAATTTTTGACTCGACTGACTTAAGTAGGACTGAAGAAGATTAATAAATTCAAGAAAGGCCTTAAAGGACTAGATTCCACGGCCGTAAAAACTATTAAAAAAAAATTTTTGGAGGGAAAGCAAACTGTCACTTTGTCCGCGCTGTATTAAATTTCCAAAATTTATGATCTTTCGAGTAATTTTGCACACTTAGTTATCGTCGTTGTATTTATTTTCTAATATTTGTGTGTTTTTCGAGTACTTGTGCATAATAATGGATTATTTATTATTCGCAAACCGTTCGTGAACAAGCGTGAGTGTTGGAAAGTGGTACAGTGTCGATTACGTGACCACAAACTAAATAGAGATACTACGTATCAGACGGGCAAGCTTGAACATTAAAATTGGGCCATAGCAAATTAAATTTCATGGCAACACTGACTGCAAAAATACAAAATGACAAGTATATTTTTTTTTAAATCGTCATGGCAGCTATAGTTTTAAAAAAGCTATTTAGGCAAAGGAGAATGAGTTTTAAGTTTTATACAGTATAACCACAGGTATAACCGTTACTTCAATAGGTGATATTCCATGTTATCCTTCAGGATCTCCTGAAAGATAACATGGAATATCACCTTAATGAAAATTTTGTAATGACACAAAATAAAAGACCGAATGAGTTTTACACATCATTTAATAAGTATATTATTTCTTATTTTTTTTAATTTATAAAAATATTACTAATAAGTAAAATTCACAACTTGTTTGAGCATGATGTATTGCGTTACGAAGGGCACTCCCTTTCCATCAATATAGTGAACTGAAAAGGAAAATGTTGAAATTATTAAGGGCATTTGATAATCCCAAAATTAAAAAGTGATGCGATATCATCATGATCATTATAGCTGCAAGCTGTCCACTGCTGGAAATGGGCTTTTCCCAAGATTTTACAGAATGACCAATTAAAAGCGGCTTGCATCCATTATATGCCTATAATATCAAAATAACATACAATATTAGCTAAAGAGTTTGTTCCAGTACCAAAACAACTTATTTTTGTAGACTATTATTTAATAAAGACTATTTATTGCATGAAATTTACATTACAAAGATGAAATTATTGATGGTTGAAAATATACAATAGCAATTCATTCATATCATGTGTTAAAAGGCCAATTGACTTTGTTATCCCCAGGGTGAGAGTTCATTCGGAATGGCCTTTCTGTCTCAGACTTGATTCTTTTAACAACAACCAGAGGGCACCCATTATATGCATTCGAAAGCACATTAAAATATGCTTCCTGTGGGAATTGAACCCACGACCAGTAGGTCTGCCGGCAAACGCCTTAACCACTAGATTATTAAAGCAGTTACTGAAATAAAAGGTTTTCGCTTTTGTAACATTATAAAACTATTTAGGTAACTAGGTACCTATTTAGCATAATTACCATTACATTATCCAACTTACCAAGTCATAGAATGTGCTTGTGCTATGTACCCCAGTGTGGATATCAATTATAGTAAATAAATTGGGATATGCCGATTGCCGTAGTAACTTGCCATCTTGCCAACATCTCTTAGTGATTGTGACACACATAAATACAGAAGCTTAGGTACAACTTCTGTAGGTTAGTTAGGTTAGTCGGGTCCTGCATTGGTTTTAAGAAACTTAGGTATGTACTTAGTAAAACACTATTCCTTTTGCTTTCTTAACAAGGAATACAACACCACCAAAACATTATCAACACAATTTTCAAATATAATAAAGGCACTCTGTGAACACAATGCTATTTTCCAGTCACCACATGGTCCAGTCAGTCAAAAATTATAGAGAATAACGTATGGCGAACAAGGGGGTGAAGAATGAAGTACGGGAGGCAAGACAATTGTCAAAATGTATATTTGCGATTGTCTATGACGTTCTCTATCGATAATTTTTTTTCTTTGAGCTTTATCTGCCGTGTACGTGACTTTTACCAAAACCTCCAAGTTATTGCTAAGTGAAAATGTTGTTTAATTGTCATAGTTATTCAACTGACAGCTTAGTAGACACCATCTAACAGTCGCCTCGAGTGTTACTAGCGACATCTATTGAAAAAAAAAACACTATATTCAAAACAAAAATACGTTTTCTTGTTTCACAGCACGACAAAGTGAATGGAAAATGGCAGTTCACATGCCACCACGGGCCTGAAGAATGCTACGGCAATAAGGTAAGAAATAAGCATTTTTAACTTTTAAACATATTCAAACAACTTTCATCATAATTATTTCAGCCACAGGCTGTCCACTGCGACATAGGCCTCCCGCAAAGATTTCCAAAACGACCGGTTGGAAGCGGCCTGCAGTAAACAAACTTATAAATCCTAATCCTAACTAATCCATACTTCCATACTAATATTATAAATGCGAAAGTCTGTCTGTCTGTCACCTCTTCACGGCTAAACTGCTGGACCGATTGTGATGAAATTTGGTAGGGATGTAGTTAATGACTGAGGTCAAACATAGGCTACTTTTGGGCGCGATATAACCGAGACCCACGCGGGGCGAAGCCGCGGGGAACAGCTAGTATTATACCTATGCGAAAGCTAGTTTGTTACGCTTTCACGCCATAGGGGACGGGCGGGCAAGAAGGTCATGGTAGGCAAAAAGGGTATTTGATATATTTCTATGCTAACGCAAGAGCGAGACAGCAGGATTGCGCGTAGCGCTAGCGCCCTCGCGCCAGTGGCAAATCAGTCCGCCGCGGGGAGCGGTACGCGTAACACGAGTGCACCGGGACCTGTGCAAGTTTTCGCGCCAAAAAATTAAAATATTTTCAACGTAAGTACAATGTGTTTTTACAATCTATGTGAAACTTACTGTATATGAATATACATCGCGTTTTTGTTTGGCTTGTATACTACCTAATAAGAGTTCAATTTACTGAGAGAAAAAATCATTGTGTGAAATTTTGAGGTGTGGGCTCAGATCGGGGGTGGCAGGTAAAACGGGTTCGGGTAAAACGGGTAGTACCCTTTTTGCCCGCTTAATATGTTTTGTTTAATGCATGGCTTTAATTGAATATATCTATTACAGATGGTGTACAATTACAAAAGAAAAACTGAGCGAGCATCTTGGTCGGAGAGTACCTTAAGAGAAGCAATCAACGAGGCCAAAAAAACTTCAATAAAAAGTGCAGCTACTAAATATGGAATATCATACAGTGTATTGCAGCGACGCATGAAAACAGGTTCCTGTATCAAGAGTCTAGGTAGGTTCAAGCCAATATTTACAGATGATGAAGAGCTAGAGTTAGTACAGCATCTTATGACCCTAGATTCTCTATTCTATGGACTAACTAAGTCTGAATTTTTGCAATTGGTCGGTGAATTTGCTAAGCGCAAAAATAAGCAAACAACGTTTAAAAATAATACTGCAGGAAAGCAATGGTTTAAAAACTTTAAGAAAAAGCATCCAGAAATAGTACTGAGGACCCCAGAATCTACATCCATTGCCAGATTACAAGCATTTAATAGGCCAGCTGTCAATAGGTTCTATGATTTGCTTGAACGAACAGTGGAATCAGAAAGAATTCGTCCAGATATGATTTACAACATGGACGAAACAGGTGTCAGAACGTCATCTACAAGACCACCTAAAGTGCTGTCCGTTTATGGTAAAAAACAAGTGGGAATCGTCAGCAGTTTGGAGAAAGGAACACTGACAACGGTCGTTTGTTGCTGCAGCGCTTCTGGTAACTTTGCACCGCCTCCTTTTTTTATTTTCAAACGGAAGCGGTTTCAAGCTCGATTGCTGGATGGCGCCCTTCCAGGTTGTGAAGCAGCTGTTTCGGACAGCGGTTGGATTAACGGTGAAATATTTTTGGAATGGCTAAGGGTTTTTGTAAGCCGTGTTAGACCAACTCAAGATTGCAAAGCTTTATTGCTCTTGGATAATCACGAGTCGCATAAATATTATCCTGCTTTAGACTACGCCTCTAAAAATAACGTCATATTTTTGTCAATTCCTCCCCACACCTCACACAAATTACAGCCTCTAGATGTAGCTGTATACTCCCCATTCAAAACCTACTTTGAAATAGAGGTCAATAAATTTCAAAAGCAATACCCAGGCAGAGTTATTGGCCAATTTGATGTAGCAAAACTTGTTAGCCAGGCTTATCTGAAAGCAGCTACACCACAAAATGCTCTTAGTGGTTTTCGAGCATCAGGAATTCAACCGTTTGATCGTTATGCTATTGGAGAAGAATATTTTGCACCATCTGCTGTTTACAATCGCGAATTGCTACCTGAAGAACCCTATCGCCATGACGATGGTCATCTTAACCTTCTTCCGATAACGGAAAATGTACCAGCACAGATTTTTGAAGTGGAACATGTTCCATCAGCTGCACCGACGGAAAATATTCAACCCACGCAGACTGAAACAATACACGAAAATCCTGAAAATGCTGAAGTTATAGAGCCAGTAGAAGTGGCAACATTTCCTGCCGCTTTACCACAGGTAAATCGAGGAACAACTACACCCCCGCCAACCATAGGCTTCCAGAATACTAGCCATATACTTCAAGAAATTCATCCACTCCCACAAAATACCCAAAAAAAGACAAACAGACGCAGACAGCCACAAAAGTCTGAAATTCTGACAAGTACGCCAATAAAAATTGGGCAGAAAGAGAAATTCGAAAAATCACTAACGAAAAAGGTAAATACATCAAAACCATCTACATCTGGTCAGAAGAGAAAGAAGAGAACGGAAAGGCAAGAGAAAGGGAAGAAGAAAAATGGCAATAACAGCGAAAATGTGGATTTTTATTGCATTATCTGTAAGGAAAAATATGTGAGTCCTCCTAATGAGGACTGGATTCAATGCTCACAATGCCAAGAATGGTCTCATGAATCCTGTACTTCTTATAGTGGGCATGGATCCTACTTTTGTGACATCTGTTTTGATTAGAAGATAAAAATCATGTTATATTCTTCTTGCCCGCTTAGGGTACCCGTTTTACCGACCCCCTAAGGGCAAAACGGGTATTTTGTACTTTTTTTAAAAACTGAAATTGTTTAATCTTGTTGACTTTTTAGTCCATTAATGTTTGTTGATTATGTTAGCCAAAGAGGCAAAGTTTTGTTATGTTCATGTTTTTTATTAAATTCCTTATCATTTAAGAAGATTTTCATTGATGAACCTTAACGGGCCCGTCTTGCCCGCCCGTCCCCTATCTACTACAATCTTCCTGAAATTTCGCATACACATAAATAGAAATATTGAGAAGGACACGTTACTTTTTTTCATTATCATTACATTCCGGGGAAAAAACACTGTTCCCGTGGGAAATTTACGCGGGCGAAAGCTAGTAATCGTAAATTTAAAGTGGTCATTCCGGCACCTGTAGGTATTCATTTGAGAAAAAACAGCTAAAATACATGCCAACTGCCTTTTTGTTTTGAATCTCCTATCGCGGGTCTACTGGAAGTAATTTCTATAGAAATAATTAGCACCCTTGTACTAAGTTTCCTAATTTTAAGTTTCCTATGTTTGTGTTTGAGTGTACATGAATTAAATAAATAAAATAAATAAAAACAATTAAAAAAAACTTGATTCTTTCTCTATATCCATGCTTCTTTTGCTATCTTCCATCCTGGTCTGGCAGAAAAAGAAAAACATAGAATGTACCAGCTGCCTCTCTTCCCGCGCAAGCCGTAAAAGTCGTCTGAGGGAATCGCGGAATGGGGAAATCATGACATAGGCGATGCGGCTAGCAACCCATCACTATTGATTTCCTGTTTCAACTACCATTATGCTAAACGTGGCCTAAGGTCTTATGGCTCTAGGCTCTGTCTACCCCGTATGGGATAAAGACGTGATTATATGTATGTATGTATGTTCTCTAGATCCAGTCCTGCATACTAAAAGACAATAAATTAGCAGACACGGTGAAGATGGAGCTGGTCATCTGCCTGATGGGGCAGAGCAGTCCGGACAAGGCACTCGACACGGTGAGTTCTTTACCCCTAGTATGAGTTTTTCTTAAGGTGATACCTCGGTGAACACTAGCGCCACCGTGATTTAAAAATCATTACTCACTGAAAACACAAGTTATCAAAAATCCCTCTGCTGTAATTATGGTTCTGGATCTGAAGTTAATTTTAATCATATTCAATTATTAAATTATAGTTCCATATAGTTACAAATTACAAAACTGCTAAAAGTGGCCTTTTAAAGCAATAATGCAATTTGTAACTATAGGGAAATATAATTTAATATGTTTAAAATTAACCTTAGGTCCAGAACCTTAATTACAGCAGAGGGATTTTTGATAACTTGTGTTTTCAGTGAGTAATGATTTTTAAATGACGGTGGCGCTAGTGTTCACCGAGGTATCACCTTAAGATATATGATACTAACACAGGATGTAAGGTTGTATTTACAAGGTCTGAAATAAATTAATTTTATTTTTTATTTATTTTATTAAAGGAACCACATTAGAGGCCGAGATGCGGTTCCGAATAACTCTGACACCAGGGTGTGCATCGATTGACTGTGTCACCTACACGAAATGACGAATAATCTCTTCAATTATTCTATTACATTTCCAGTGCCTAGAGCAAGTGAAGAAAGACTATAGTTCCGCGAACCTAAAGAGATGCGCTGAAGGAGATCAGGGTGACAATCTACTGGCGTCGTACGGAGATAAGACAGACGCTGTGTTCCGTCCACTCAGCTTCGTGCCTACTATCGTTATTAATGAGGTGAGAATCTAGCAATAGTAGTAAATAACAAAAAAATAGACTTTCTTCTTTCACCGTTAGAAAGCTACATTCACCCCCAGTGGCATAGGCTATGTATGTACCACGGGTGAAGCCGGGATGGTCTGTTAGTTCTAAATTAGGGTAGGAGTGAAAATTTTTGAAACGCTTGAATTTTTTTCTGTCGGTAGTAATAAGGTTCCTTGATACCAGAACTAAATCTCGGATTTTTAGAATCAGCCAATTATTTTAAATAGAATATTATATTTTAATGACGAATTGATGCGTTGCTACGGCCTAAATGTCATTGACACTAATGACAACCAAAACCAACATGACAATGACATTCATGACTACCAAAACCAACATGACAATGACATTTGTTTTTTTTTTTTACCGAACGAAGCAAAGGAATAGACCGCAAAGGCCGTAGCGACGCCATCAATTCGTCATTAAAATATAATATTTTATTTAAAATAATTGGCTGATTCAAAAAATCTGAGATTTATTTCTGGTATCAAGGAACCTTATTACTACCGACAGAAAAAAATTCAAGCGTATTAAAAATTTTCACTCCTACCCTAATTTAGAACTAACAGTCCATCCCGGCTTCACCCGTGGTACATACATAGCCTATGCCACTGGGGGTGAATGTAGCTTTCTAATGGTGAAAGAAGAAAGTCTAAACAAACATACAGACAAAAATACAAATCTTCTCTCTTTATAATATTAGTATAGATTAGCTGACCCGCTAGAACGCGCTTTTCTCACCGTTTAAACCTTCCCTGAACTTCTACAAATATTTCAAGACCAAAATTACTCAAATCGGTCTAGCCATTCTCGAGTTTTTGCCAGACTAACGAACAGCAATTTATTTTTATATATAAGGGAAGATGAAGATTTACTAAAATTTCTAAAATCACGCTTAACGTGTTTTACCACGCATGGCGTGTTTTGGTGGAAACGCACAGATCCAGAACCATAATTATAACAGAGGGATTTTTGATAACTTGTGTTTTCAGTGAGTAATGATATTTAAATGACGGTGGCGCTAGTGTTCACCGAGGTATCATTTCTTAATACGGCGCTTATTATTTTGTAATCGTTTGTTTCAGAAATTCGACCAAGCAGTACAAGATGAAGCATTCAAAGATCTGAAGGCTGTGGTCTGTCGCGTCGCCATCAAAAAGCCGTCTGCCTGCGAGCAATAAATACTCATAGTTATTAAGTAGTTTTAAGTCAGTGACTGATATCACATTCCCAAGTAATAAATCCATGCTAATATTATAAATGCGAAAGTCTGTCTGTCTGTCACTTCTTCACGGCTAAACTGCTGGACCGATTGTGATGAAGTTTGGTAGGGATGTAGTTAACGACCTGATGTCAAACATAGGCTACTTTTGGGCGCGATATAACCGAGTCCCACCGGGGAACAGCTAGTAAATATATAAGGTGGACACAAATCAACTGCAAATATTTTAAGGGCAGATACAGATTACTACACTGAACAACTTTTCCAAATAAACTTATGTCGAAATACGAAATTTTATTTTTCACTCTCCATACTAAACTAGATCAGCTGATTCTCAATTTGTATGGGAGGTCAAAAAATTTTTTTCGTATTTCGACATAAGTTTATTTGGGAAAGTTGTTCAGTTTAGTGGTCTGAATCTGCCCGTAAAATATTTGCAGTTGATTTAAATTCACCTTATATAGGGTCAAATCACACAGATTGAGTTAGCCCCAAAGTAAGTTCGAGACTTGTGTTATGGGATACTAACTCGACGATAATATATTTTATAACAAATACATTAGATAAACATACAAGACCCAGACAAATCAGAAAAATATCATTTTTCATCTTGACCTGACCGGGGATCGAACCCGGCCAGAATATTTGCAAACACGCACACATCAACATTTACTACATAGCCCATCTTCTTTTAACACGTTGAATGCGGAAAACACGCCTCACGTGTTTCGCTGAATCTATAACTATGGTATTCACACACCTAGCGTGTTTTGCCATAGTAATTTTCCATACATTTTCTACATTCGTTGTTACGTCACTGTTTAATAAAAAATAAACACATTTTTTTTTATAAACTACCTAATTCAATTTTAAATCTGTTGTATAAATACTAACTTCACACAATTTTTAATTAAGTATATTGCAAAACTAATGTATAAATTATTTTTAGAATTTTATAATTATATTAAGTACTTATATCTTTTTGTTTTTCTTTTACCCGCAGTTAAAGCTGTAATGTGCCAAAGACGCCATCTATTGAATTTTCGGCGTACTTTTTAAAACGAATCGCGTATATTATGCTGCCCTCTGGTGTAGAATCTATGCAAACTTTCACCCCCGTATTAAGAAACGGTGTTTCGTCTCGTTCTTTCACGTGAAGTGTCGGGTAAGAGAGAAAGAGCCAGAACATATTTTAGTTAAAATGGGCTTATCGAACGTTTCTTAATACGGGGATTAGTATTAAGCTATCTTCGTAAGGATTTAAACATCTGTGCCAGTTTTCTGAATTATATTTTCATCTCAGCGTGTTTCCCTGATGCATCCTAAGTTTGTGATTTGAATGAATCATAACTAATATTATAAATAAGACAGTGAGTTTGTTTCTCACTTTCACACCCTATCTACTGAACCAATCTTCCTGAAATTTCGCTTACACAGTATTAGTAGTATTAGTAGAAGTATTGAGAAGGACATAGGGTACCTTTCATGCCGGGAAAAAGCACGAGGGAAATTTACGCGGGCGACAGCTAGTACTTACATAATAAGTTAAATACGACCCGACTAGAAATTAAATAAGTTCGATTGAAGATTTCCTCCGTATTAAAAAAACGTTAAGCCCATTTTAACTAAAATATATTTTGTCTCTTTCTCTCTTAACGACATTTTAGGTGAAAGAATGAGACGAAACACTTACCACTCTGATTTTAGATATTTATTTTAACTGCGAACTGAACTACAATTTGTTTATTTGCATCGAATAACCTCCGAAACTACTGGACCGATTTGCAAGATTTTTTCACCGTTGTAAACCCACACTATCCCCGAATGGCATACGCTATGTACCACGGACAAAGCCAGCGTGGACAGCTAGTGACAAATAAAACACCAAAACACATTCAAACATATATTCACATCAAAAATCAATCACATTCGCCATCACTGCCCTGATGTTTCCTCGTCCGATGCCTTTTCAAATCCGAATTCCTTTTTGTCGTATATTTACACAAATCGCACTTGAACAACTTAACTTTTCTACAACACTTTATATGTTTCAAAGTCTTACTTTTCACGTTACTTTCAAAATCACAATTATCACAATGGAACGTGCTGTTTTTGTGTGTTTTCAAATGGTATATCAAACTCATGTTATGTCTCGCTCTGTAGTCGCACAGATGGCATTTGAATCGTTTCTCGCCTTTGTGCTTTTTCATATGCCTGTTGAACTGGTATTCGCTGGCAGTTGTAAAACCACACATTTGACATATCTGTATGGCCGTTGTGGAGTGCGATTTCAAATGAGCCCTGTATTGAGCGCGGGAGAAACTGCAAAACGTGCAATAGTTACAATAATATTCGTGCGCGCCCCAAAATAATTTCGATAGTGAAACCCTTTCCGGTTTCAATAATCTCACTAACGGCACGTCGTCTTCGTCAGTCTCGTCTGACACTTCCACTGTGTCTATGTGCGGTTCCTGGAATAATACAATTATAAATTACTAGCTGTCCCCCGCGGCTCCGCCCCGCGTGGGACTCGGTTATATCGCGTCCAAAAGTAGCCTGTGTTTGACCTCAGGTCGTTAACTACATCCCTACCGAATTTCATCACAATCGGTCCAGCAGTTTAGCCGTGAAGAGGTGACAGACAGACAGACAGACTTTCGCATTTATAATATTAGTATGGATATGGAAGTATGGATATTAGCTGCTGCCTGAGAAAAAGATATAGTTCTTTTCTTTGCAAATAGGTGGCGCTTCAGAATTGAAAAAAAAGCTGCTCCTTAAGAAAAAGATTTAGTTCTTTTCTTTGCCAATAGGTGGCGCTTCAGAATTGAAAAAAAAAAGCTGCATCTAAGAAAAAGATTTAGTTCTTTTCTTTGACAATAGGTGGCGCTTCAGAATTGAAAAAAAGCTGCTCCCTAAGAAAAAGATTTAGTTCTTTTCTTTGCCAATAGGTGGCGCTTCAGAATTGAAAAAAAGCTGCTCCCTAAGAAAAAGATTTAGTTCTTTTCTTTGCCAATAGGTGGCGCTTCAGAATTGAAAAAAAGCTGCTCCCTAAGAAAAAGATTTAGTTCTTTTCTTTGCCAATAGGTGGCGCTTCAGAATTGAAAAAAAGCTGCTCCCTAAGAAAATATCGATTGTTTAAAATATCGTTTTTTTAAGTAGAATTTCTTAGTTGCCTTACTATCCGCCAGGGGCGCTGTACAGGTTTGTCATACAAGATCGCTAAAATCTCATATTAGGGGTAGACGGGAGACAAACTAAACTATATTAAAAACTAAAACACTAGCAAATAAAAATTAATTAAATAATTAAAACAAAACAATTATTATTTGTTCTATTCTTTTCGGCGATACGAACACAGAGACGGACACGCGGACATGTCAACCTTATAAAATCCCTCTTTTTCGTCGGAGATTATGTAAATATATAATCGCAGCTGAATAATGCGGGGATTATGTACTTACAAAATTGAATCCTATAGCTATCTGAGTAGAGACATTTTTTTTTTAATAACTCACTTCAATAATCACTTCGTCCTCATCACTAGACGTTAGCAAACTGATCGGGTCGTGATTCTTGTCCTCGCTGGAAAAAAAAAATCAAAACAAATCAATCAATCAATTGACCGTGACACAATGAATGAATGAAAATATACAAAGTAGACTCAAATCAACTGCAAATATTTTAAGGGCAGATTCAGACCGCTATACCGAACAACTTTTCCAAATAAACTTATATCGAAATACGAAAAATTTTTTTTGACCTCCCATACAAATTGAGAATCAGCTGATCTGTTCAAGTACGGAGAGTGAAAAAAATAACTTTATATTTCGACATAAGTTTATTTGGAAAAGTTGTTCAGTATAGTGGTCTGTATCTGCCCTTGAAATATTTGCAGTTGATTTGAGTCCACCATATATAAAAGTCAATGCGACTTTTCGTTGTAATTTTATAACTCAAGAACGGGCTCAATTCCGAACCAAATGTTCAGGCTCAGTTTAAGCTTTGTTCGGACTATTTGGGAGATGGTTTATGTGAATTTGCACAAAATCGGTCAAGCGTAGGGTAGCTAGTATAAGTATACATAAATGTGGGCGAGATTTATTCTCTTAGAGCATTAAACTATCCAGAGAGGCCACGCGCACTTGACAAAATTATCCAACACAAGCAAAACACACACGCGCACGAGTACAAGCAGTATGACCAGCGGTCATATACTTTTGGCAGAGGGAAGGTCGCCTGTCAGTGGCCACTGCTCTAAGCTTATTCTATACTAGCTGTTGCCAGCGACTATGCTCTCGTAGTACTTCAATATAGCCTATAACTAATAATCAGGTGATAACCTATCCCACCAAAAACATAAATGTAAAAAACGAGAGCCAAGTTCAATACAAAAATTATGCTTGGCGGTGAGCTTCGCCGCAAAAAGAATGGCGATCTAAATGAGTGCCAAGTTCTATGCAAAATCGAAATATGTTTTTATAGGAACAAAATAACATTATGAACAAGTATTAAACTCTATTTCTTTGCTTTATTAGATACCTATAACAATTGCTGTTATTTAAAAATGTGAGATCTTGAAGTAGGTTAGATTTGACTTGGCCAGTGTTTAACACAATTAAAATGTTGAATAACTTTATAAAATGACTTATGTAATGAAAACTGGCCAAGTCAAATCTGACCTACTTCAAGATCTCACATTTTTAAATAACAGCAATTGTTATAGGTATCTAATAAAGCAAAGAAATAGAGTTTAATACTTGTTCATAATGTTATTTTGTTCCTATAAAAACATATTTCGATTTTGCATAGAACTTGGCACTCATTTAGATCGCCATTCTTTTTGCGGCGAAGCTCACCGCCAAGCATAATTTTTGTATTGAACTTGGCTCTCGTTTTTTACATTTATGTTTTTGGTGGGATATCATTACTTTTTGTAAAGCCTTAGCGTAATTTGACATAGTAGGTACCTACTTATTGCTTATAGAATAATTAGATGAAAAACAATTGTTTTTTGTTAACACACTTTTTAGGTATATTTAATTTAAAAAACACACCTTGTTGTGTTTATATTTAAAAAGAAAAAATAAATTTAACTGTCAAGAAAACTTACTACTAGTTTAAAAGTGTTTTTTTTTTTAAGAAAGGAATACTATTCTATACTAGTTTAATATTCCTGTGTCTTCCTATTTCAATTACACGTGAATCTTACTCCTACGGTCCTACCTAATAAACAAATGACAAATGAACCTAAAAGAGCTACAAACAAATGAGGTTTTGAAAGAAGCGATTTACGTAATATTAAATAACTCACAAATGCCGTTAAAGTACAATACTAAAAAGGAATAATTTATATCTGGACTATTCCAGCTATAACTCAAATAAATTTAGTCGAACGACGCAGCATTAAACGCAATCTAATAGGTGGGTTTCCGCTAAACAACCGGGCATAACGAGGACGCTGGCGCGAATGAGCGCCGCTAAGAGCATACTTTGGTTCGTTCGCATTTTAAGTCGTATAGCGCTGTGAGCCGCGCATAAGTGCAAGGCGCGAGCGAGTTCAAGCAGCATTCTTAGACTAGTCAATACATACATATATCGGTACCAATAAGACTTCGCTATTGCCTTGACCTTGGTATACATACACATTGGAGTTTCTTTTAGGGTACAAAGAGTTCGAACTAACAAATTTATACCTTAAAATATTATTTCTAATTTTCAAAAGAAATCAGAGAAACGAACCTTGGGCACTGATCTTTGTTAATTTAGTGAGCCGTGGACTATAAGATAACTACTATGCAGGTATAAACCAACCGACCCGCTAAATTTTAAGTAAATCGCTACCGCTTATAATTTTGTACCATAAGTCAGAGCGTGACGCTGATTGGCTGGTGTGCTGCCGCGCGCCGCTGACGACACACCGTTGTTGGCTGGTTGTTTAGCGCGTAGGTATTACAAGTTTTTTGTATGGGGACACCACTTATTTTTTGACTTTTTTTTATTTTTTGATTTTTTCCTACGCTTACACACAATTTCCGAGCTGGATTCCAAATTTCATCCTTCTAGGTCATCTGGAAGTAGGTTAGGTTTAGGTACTATAAGTCAGTCAGTCAGTGCTAAAATTTAAAACTTTTTGACCTTCATATCTTTATAACCGTTTGAGCTAGCTTCATGAAATTTGGGCTTCTACATGTCCTGATGGATCTTATTAAACACACGTAGTTTTATGTGTTTACATTAAAGATGTTTCGAGTTATAGAAGGGTCAAAAGTGGCACCAAGTGGTTCGTGTAATATTACACTCGGCGCTGGCTAGCCAGTTCCTTTGCTTGAACTTTGGCTTGACACGCTGCCGCGTGTCTAGATTATGTGGTGAAAAAAAATATAATATAATATAATATAATATTTATATAAGTGCTGTGGTTCAGATTCTTCACATATTATGCAAACTGTGTGAAAGTGATTGAGATTGTGTGATAAAGTGATTAAGATAGTGTAAAAGTGATTGAGAATGTGTAAAAGCGATTGACATTGTGTGAAAGTGATTAAGATTGTGTGATAAAGTGATTAAGATAGTGTAAAAGTGATTGAGAATGTGTAAAAGCGATTGACATTGTGTAAAAGTGATTGAGATTGTGCGATAGTGATTAAGATAGTGTAAAAGTTATTGAGAATGTGTAAAAGCGAATGACATTGTGTAAAAGTGATTGAGATTGTGCGATAAAGTGATTAAGATAGTGTAAAAGTGATTTAGATTGTGTGAATATGATTAAGAGCTAATTAAGATGATTTTGATGTGTGTAAAAGATATTAATATAATGCTATATCGGACGCAGCTAGTAATAAACATATATTTACATAATACTTTTTAGAATGTTTCTACTCATTTTTTCTAACTCACCGGTGATCAACAGAGTCGTCGTCATCTATCTCTATCTCCTCCATATCTTCGTCTCTCTCCGGCAGCATCAGAGCGGACGGGTCTATATTCACTTGTAGACTCTCCAGCACCATCAAACAATCGTTCTTATCACCGCCAGTCTCTTTATTGCGATCTGTTTTGGGAACCACTGCATAGTATAAAACAAAGTCGCTTTCTCTGTCCCTATATCCATGTATGCTTAAATCTTTAAAATTACGCAACGGATTTTGATGTGGCTGTTTTAATAGATAGAGTGATTCAAGAGGAAGGTTTTTATGCCCATGCGAAGCCGGGGCGGTCGCTTGTTGGGAATAATAGGCTAAGGGGTTATTCCAAACAGCAAACAAAATCAAATATTTGCAATTCCCTATGTTAAAAATATAATTAGTCTGTGGTAAACTTCGCGCCTTCTCTATTGTTGGCTATACTCTCTACTCTGTGGACATAACGAATGCGTGATGTGCTCTTTATTATAACGAAATATAACTTTATCTCGAAGTAAACCGTACTTTCATTGCTTAAATTATCACCCTAAATGAACTTTTACATAGTCCAAGTAAAAATGATTTTTTTAAAGAAATCACTATTTAACATGAAACTTCCATATTAATATTAGAAATGCGAAAGTCTGTCTGTCTGTCTGTCTGTCACCTCTTCACGGCTAAACTGTTGGTCCGATTGTGATGAAATTTGGTAACGGTGTAGTTAACGACCTGAGGTCAAACATAGGCTACTTTTGGGCGCGATATAACCGAGTCCCAAGCGGGGCGGAGCCGCGGGGAACAGCTAGTTGAACAATTAATAGGTTTTGCAATTAGATTGATGGTTTTTGAGATATTTCGCGAACAGACATACCTACATAAATAAACTTATGGAAAGTTGGCACCAGTACTTAGAAACTGATATAGTCTAGAATTATTTATTTCTGAGCAAAGAAAATTTTATATATAAAAGAAAATTGGAACACCCACCTTTTTCGACGGGTATTTCTATAAAAACCGGTTGCCTCGGCACGCCGATTGGTAGATCTTCGTCGTCGTCTTCTATTGTCTGTATAAAATCATCTTCCTTAGGTTTCTCACTTGGTTTCTCAGTCGGTTTCTCACTTGATTTTTCATTTGATTTTTCACTTGATTTCTCAGTAGGTTTAACGATTGGTTTCTCACTGGGCTTTTCACTTGGCGTCTCGCTAGGTTTCTCACCTTAATTTAAACACGAGAAATTAAACGTATTATTATAGACATTCTGAACTACACAATACCTACTTAGTTGTCAAGGTTAAATTTCAAAGATTAAAATATTTTTAAACTTTCATATTAATAAATCAGTGACTGTTAGAAATATTTGACCAAATAAAAACAAAACATCTGTTTTTGTGCAATAAAGTTTAAATAATTATTTTTTCTATTTTCCTACTGTTTTCAAGGAATTTTTAAATACTATTTCTAGCCAGTTTTACTTTATTTTTACCCGACTGCACCAGGAGGTATGTTTTTTGAGTGTATGTATGTTTGGCACGCTCTGCAGCCTGAAATAAAATAACAAAATGGCGGTTTTTTGGCGCCCAGTTCAAATTTTGGCATTAAAGTTTTATTTGAATGCAGTCGAGTATTATGTATTTTTTTAAATTTATAATATTAAATAGCTACACAAACAGAATATAGTTTTAAAAGAATTCTTAGTTCGTTTTCCGCACATACTGTTTTTAAGATCAGTAATGCGAATAACAATATTGTTTCTCACCTGACTCACTAGGTTTCTCGCTTGGTTTCTCACTAGGTTTCTCACTGGGCAGTCCGCGGTCCCGTCTACTGGGCGGGTTCATGATGTGATAATTCGTCAAAATGTCTTCAATATCATGATTTATATCCGGCTCCATAGGATCTGGTGGTTTGCTGAAATATTTCTAATATTATAAATGCGAAAGTGAGTTTATTTGTTACCTCTTCACGTCCTATCTACTGAACCAATCTTCCTGAAATTTCGCATACACATAGCTAGGAGTATTGAGAAGGACATAGGGTACCTTTCATCCCGGGAAAACGCACTGTTCCCGAGGGTAATGAACGCGGGCGAAGCCGTGAGCCAAGCCTAGTATCTAATTTTTTTAAGTAATTAATATTGGTCAAGTGCGAGTCGGATTCCGGCATATTTACACTTGGAACCTTTAATGCCCATAAAAATACTTTTACCCGACTGTGAAAACATGATAGTTATGTTTTTGGAGTGCATTTCTATTTGTTTACGTATTAAATTATGTACATACTAGCTGTTCCCCGCGGCTTCGCCCCGCGTTCGACTCGGTTATATCGCGCCTAAAAGTAGCCAATGTTTGACCTCAGGTCGTTAACTACATCCCTACCAGATTTTATCACAATCGGTCCAGCAGTTTAGCCGTGAAGAGGTGACAGACAGACAGACACACAGACAGACATACAGACTTTCGCATTTATAATATTAGTATGGATTTCTAAAGAAATATAGCATAATGGTTAATGTCCGCTACTCGGGAGGTCCCGGGTTCGATCCCCGGTCAGGTCAAGATGAAAAATGATCTTTTTCTGATTGGCCTGGGTCTTAGATGTTTATCTATATATGTATTTGTTATAAAATATAGTATCGTTGAGTTAGTATCCCATAACACAAGTCTTGAATACCGACCTAACAAAAGTGTCCATAAATTTCCATTTAAAACCGCTAGAATAGGTTTTTTTAGTCGTCTGGCCAGAGTGAAACTAAAAAACTTAATGTATGAAAACGTGTACATTAAAAAACCTCCATTAGCGGCTGGCAGTGTATTTTTTTTAACTACATCGTGTTCCTAGGCCAGCAACGAGTCTATTGACGTATTTTTTTAAATAATGAAGCTATTTCCGAGCAAGAGGAAGAAAAGTACTTTTTTTTTAAATAAATGTACTTACAGTGCGTCATAATCTTCAATCATGTCTGGCGTTACTTGGCTGTGAAGTAAAAAATAATCTTTACTAAACTTTTACTAATACAAAGATACAAGAGTGTTTATTTGAATGCACTAATCTCGGGAACTACAGAGCAGTCTCAAAAATCATATCAAAGTTTTTATAAACCAACTAGATTTAGCCCGCGGCTTCGCCCGCGTGACAGACAAATAAAAAAAGTGATCTTATATGGGTTCCGATTTTGCCTATTGCGGTACGAAACCCTAAAAATTATGAAATTGTTGTAATTTAAATTAGTAGGTAATTATGAAAAAACTTGTTACTCATATTTATTTATTATTTGAGGTAACCTAGTTACATTGAAATATCTAGTATATATATTAGAATATCGAATATATATAGACAGAAATATGCCAGTATCAATTACAACAGAAAAGAATATTAAATTAAACTTCTATAGAAATAAGTAGCACCTATGTACAAAATTTTCTAATTTTAAATTTTGTATGTTTGTATTTGAGCGTACATGAATTAAATTAAATAAATAAATTAAATAAACTTACATTGGATTGTAATCTTCAATGATATCCGGTGTTATTTGTCTGTAAAAGATATCAAGGGAATATATTAATTAAGAGGCTATCGTAAGCCAAATAGCGCCACCAATCATTTTATTTATTTTACTCTAAAATCAGATCAAATTGAAAACATCTAAGAAGTCAGGTCACTAGTAAATAACGTTTAGTATTACTTTTCATTATTTTTGGAGTTTTTGTGAAGTGATACAGTGTCGATTACGTGACTTTTTATCTTTGTCACCAAAATCTCCATGATATAGCTAAGTGAAATTTTTCCACCGCTTCACTTAGCCATCTGACTCAGACTAGACTTACTTACTTGACTGGACTTGACTATTGACTTGAATTTTTGACTCGACTGACTTAAGTAGGACTGAAGAAGATTAATAAATTCAAGAAAGGCCTTAAAGGACTAGATTCCACGGCCGTAAAAACTATTAAAAAAAAAATTTTGGAGGGAAAGCAAACTGTCACTTTGTCCGCGCTGTATTAAATTTCCAAAATTTATGATCTTTCGAGTAATTTTGCACACTTAGTTATCGTCGTTGTATTTATTTTCTAATATTTGTGTGTTTTTCGAGTACTTGTGCATAATAATGGATTATTTATTATTCGCAAACCGTTCGTGAACAAGCGTGAGTGTTGGAAAGTGGTACAGTGTCGATTACGTGACTTTTACCAAAACCTCCAAGTTATTGCTAAGTGAAAATGTTGTTTAATTGTCATAGTTATTCAACTGACAGCTTAGTAGACACCATCTAACAGTCGCCTCAAGTGTTACTAGCGACATCTATTGAAAAAAAAACACTATATTCAAAACAAAAATACGTTTTTTGTTTCACAGCACGACAAAGTGAATGGAAAATGGCAGTTCACGTGCCACCACGGGCCTGAAGAATGCTACGGCAATAAGGTAAGAAATAAGCATTTTTAACTTTTAAACATATTCAAACAACTGTCATCACAATTATTTCAGCCACAGGCTGTCCACTGCGACATAGGCCTCCCGCAAAGATTTCCAAAACAACCGGTTGGAAGCGGCCTGCAGTAAACAAACTTATAAATCCTAATCCTAACTAATCCATACTTCCATACTAATATTATAAATGCGAAAGTCTGTCTGTCTGTCTGTCACCTCTTCACGGCTAAACTGCTGGACCGATTGTGATGAAATTTGGTAGGGATGTAGTTAATGACTGAGGTCAAACATAGGCTACTTTTGGGCGCGATATAACCGAGACCCATGCGGGGCGAAGCCGCGGGGAACAGCTAGTATTATACCTATGCGAAAGCGAGTATGTTACGCTTTCACGCCATATCTACTACAATCTTCCTGAAATTTCGCATACATATAAATAGAAATATTGAGAAGGACACGTAACTTTTTTTCATTATCATTACATTCCGGGGAAAAAACACTGTTCCCGTGGGAAATTTACGCGGGCGAAAGCTAGTAAGTAATCGTAAATTTAAAGTGGTCATTTCGGCACCTGTAGGTATTCATTTGAGAAAAAACAGCTAAAGTACATGCCAACAGCCTTTTTGTTTTGAACCACCTATCGCGGGTCTACTGGAAGAAATTTCTATAGAAATAATTAGCACCCTTGTACTAAGTTTCCTAATTTGAAGTTTCCTATGTTTGTGTTTGAGTGTACATGAATTAAATAAATAAAATAAATAAAAACAATTAAAAAAAAATTGATTCTTTCTCTATATCCATGCTTCTTTTGCTATCTTCCACGCTGGTCTGGGAGAAAAAGAAAAACAGAATGTATCAGCTGCTTCTCTTCCCGCGCAAGCCGTAAAAGTCGTCTGTGCCCCTAGTATGAGTTTTTCTTAACGCAGACGCTAGCGACTGCGTTAGCGATTTAGTATGGCAAACCTGTACAGCGCCTCTGGCGGATAGTAAGGCAACTAAAAAATTCCATACAAAATCCTAACGCAGTCGCTAGCGTCTGCGTTAAGAAAAACTCATACTAGGGGCACTGAGGGAATCGCCGAATGGGGAAATCATGACATAGGCGATGCGGCTAGCAACCCATCACTATTGATTTCCTGTTTCAACTACCATCATGCTAAACGTGGCCTAAGGTCTTATTGCTCTAGGCTCTGTCTACCCCGCATGGGATAAAGACGTGATTATATGTATGTACGTATGTTCTCTAGATCCAGTCCTGCATACTAAAAGACAGTAAATTAGCAGACACGGTGAAGATGGAGCTGGTCATCTGCCTGATGGGGCAGAGCAGTCCGGACAAGGCACTCGACACGGTGAGTTCTTTACCCCTAGTATGAGTTTTTCTTAAGGTGATACCTCGGTGAACACTAGCGCCACCGTCATTTGATAATCATTACTCACTGAAAACACAAGTTATCAAAAATCCCTCTGCTGTAATTATGGTTCTGGATCTGAAGTTAATTTTAATCATATTCAATTATTAAATTATAGTTCCATATAGTTACAAATTACAAAACTGCTAAAAGTGGCCTTTTTAAGCAATAATGCAATTTGTAACTATAGGGAAATATAATTTAATATGTTTAAAATTAACTTCAGCAGAGGGATTTTTGATAACTTGTGTTTTCAGTGAGTAATGATTTTTAAATGACGGTGGCGCTAGTGTTCTCCGAGGTATCACCTTAAGATATATGATACTAACACAGGATGTAAGGTTGTATTTACAAGGTCTGAAATAAATTAATTTTATTTTTTATTTATTTTATTAAAGGAACCACATTAGAGGCCGAGATGCGGTTCCGAATAACTCTGACACCAGGGTGTACATCGATTGACTGTGTCACCTACACGAAATTACGAATAATCTCTTCAATTATTCTATTACATTTCCAGTGCCTAGAGCAAGTGAAGAAAGACTATAGTTCCGCGAACCTAAAGAGATGCGCTGAAGGAGACCAGGGTGACAATCTACTGGCGTCGTACGGAGATAAGACAGACGCTGTGTTCCGTCCACTCAGCTTCGTGCCTACTATCGTTATTAATGAGGTGAGAATCTAGCAATAGTAGTAAATAACAAAAAAATAGACTTTCTTTCACCATTAGAAAGCTACATTCACCCCCAGTGGCATAGGCTATGTATGTACCACGGGTGAAGCCGGGATGGACTGTTAGTTCTAAATTAGGGTAGGAGTGAAAATTTTTAATACGCTTGAATTTTTTTCTGTCGGTAGTAATAAGGTTCCTTGATACCAAAAATAAATCTCGGATTTTTAGAATCAGCCAATTATTTTAAATAGAATATTATATTTTAATGACGAATTGATGCCGTCGCTACGGCCTTTGCGGTCTATTTTTATGCTTCGTTCGGTAAAAAAAACAAATGTCATAAATGTCATTTATGACAACCAAAACCAACATGAATGACACTAATGACAACCAAAACCAACATGACAATGACATTTGTTTTTTTTTACCGAACGAAGCAAAGGAATAGACCGCAAAGGCCGTAGCGACGCCATTAATTCGTCATTAAAATATAATATTTTATTTAAAATAATTGGCTGATTCTTAAAATCTGAGATTTATTTCTGGTATCAAGGAACCTTATTCCAACCGACAGAAAAAAATTAAAGCGTTTCAAAAATTTTCACTCCTACCCTAATTTAGAACTAACAGTCCATCCCGGCTTCACCCGTGGTACATACATAGCCTATGCCACTGGGGGTGAATGTAGCTTTCTAATGGTGAAAGAAGAAAGTCTATTTTTTTGTTATTTGCAAACATACACACATAAATACAAATCTTTCCTCTTTATAATATTAGTATAGATTAGCTGACCCGACGAACTCCGTACAGCCTGAAGGCGCTTTTCTCACCGTTTAAACCTTCCCTGAACTTCTACAAATATTTCAAGACCAAAATTACACAAATCGGTCCAGCCATTCTCGAGTTTTAGCCAGACTAACGAACAGCAATTTATTTTTATATATAAGGGAAGATGAAGATTTACTAAAATTTCTAAAATCACGCTTAACGTGTTTTACCACGCATGGCGTGTTTTGGTGGAAACGCACAGATCCAGAACCATAATTACAGCAGAGGGATTTTTGATAACTTGTGTTTTCAGTGAGTAATGATTTTTAAATGACGGTGGCGCTAGTGTTCACCGAGGTATCATTTCTTAATACGGCGGTTATTATTTTGTAATCGTTTGTTTCAGAAATTCGACCAAGCAGTACAAGATGAAGCATTCAAAGATCTGAAGGCTGTGGTCTGTCGCGTCGCCATCAAAAAGCCGTCTGCCTGCGAGCAATAAATACTCATAGTTATTAAGTAGTTTTAAGTCAGTGACTGATATCGCATTCCCAAGTAATAAATCCATACTAATATTATAAATGCGAAAGTCTGTCTGTCTGTCACCTCTTCACGGCTAAACTGCTGGACCGATTGTGATGAAATTTGACAGGGATGTAGTTAACGACCTGAGGTCAAACATAGGCTACTTTTGGGCGCGATATAACCGAGTCCCACGCAGGGCGGAGCCGCGGAGAACAGCTAGTAAATATATAAGGTGGACACAAATCAACTGCAAATATTTTACGGGCAGATACAGATTACTATACTGAACAACTTTTCCAAATAAACTTATATCGAAATACGAAATTTTATTTTTCACTCTCCCATACTAAACTAGATCAGCTGATTTTCAATTTGTATGGGAGGTCAAAAAATTTTTTTCGTATTTCGACATAAGCTTATTTAGGAAAGTTGTTCAGTTTAGTTTATCTGCCCGTAAAATATTTGCAGTTGATTTAAATTCTCCTTATATAGGGTCAAATCACACAGATTGAGTTAGCCCCAAAGTAAGTTCGAGACTTGTGTTATGGGATACTAACTCAACGATAATATATTTTATAACAAATGTTTATCTAATGTAGATAAACATACAAGACCCAGACAAATCAGAAAAATATCATTTTTCATCTTGACTTGACCGGGGATCGAACCCGGCCAGAATATTTACAAACACTCACACATCAACATTTACTACATAGCCCATCTTCTTTTAACACGTTGAATGCGGAAAACACGCCTCACGTGTTTCGCTGAATCTATAACTATGGTATTCACACACCTAGCGTGTTTTGCCATAATAATTTTCCATAAATTTTCTACATTCGTTGTTACGTCACTGTTTAATAAGAAATAAACACTATTTTTTAAACTAATTCAATTTTAAATCTGTTGTATAAATACTAACTTCACACTATGATTAATTAACTAATGTATAAATTATTTTTAGAATTTTATAATTATATTAAGTACTTATATCTTTTTGTTTTTCTTTTACCCGCAGTTAAAGCTGTAATGTGCCAAAGACGCCATCTATTGAATTTTCGGCGTACTTTTTAAAACAAGTCGCGTATATTATGCTGCCCTCTGGTGTAGAATCTATGCAAACTTTCACCCCCGTATTAAGGTGATGCCTCGGTGAACACTAGCGCCACCGTCATTTAAAAATCATTACTCACTGAAAACACAAGTTATCAAAAATCCCTCTGCTGTAATTAAGGTTCTGGGTCTGAAGTTAATTTTAAACATATTAAATTATAATTCCCTATAGTTACAAATTGCGTTATTGCTTAAAACGGCCACTTTTAGCAGTTTTGCAATTTGTAACTATATGGAACTATAATTTAATAATTGAATATGATTAAAATTAACTTCAGATCCAGAACCTTAATAACAGCAGAGGGATTTTTGATAACTTGTGTTTTGTTAAGCCTATTTTAGCTAAAATGTGTTTCGTCTCGTTCTTTCACGTGAAGTGTCGGGTAAGAGAGAAAGAGCCAAAACATATTTTAGTTAAAATGGGCTCATCGAACGTTCCTTAATACGGGGATTAGTATTAAGCTATCTTCGTAAGGATTTAAACATCTGTGCCAGTATTCTGAATTTTATTTTCATCTCAGCGTGTTTCCCTGATGCATCCTCAGTTTGTGATTTGAATGAATCATAACTAAAATAATAAATGCGAAAGTGAGTTTGTTTCTTACCTTCACGCCCTATCTACTGAACCGATCTTCCTGAAATTTCGCGTACACATAGCTAGAAGTATTGAGAAGGACATAGGGTACCTTTCGTCCCGGGAAAAAGCACGAGGGAAATTTACGCGGGCGACAGCTAGTACTTACATAATAAGTTAAATACGACCCGACTAGAAATTAAATAAGTTCGATACTTATATCGGAACTTAAATACGGAGGAAATCTTAATTTCCTCCGTATTAAAAAAACGTTAAGCCCATTTTAACTAAAATATATTTTGTCTCTTTCTCTCTTAACGACATTTTAGGTGAAAGAATGAGACGAAACACTTACCACTCTGATTTTAGATATTTATTTTAACTGCGAACTGAACTACAATTTGTTTATTTGCATCGAATAACCTCCGAAACTACTGGTCCGATTTGCAAGATTTTTTCACCGTTGTAAACCCACACTATCCCCGAATGACATACGCTATGTACCACGGACAAAGCCAGCGTGAACAGCTAGTGACAAATAAAACACCAAAACACATTCAAACATATATTCACATCAAAAATCAATCACATTCGCCATCACTGCCCTGATGTTTCCTCGTCCGATGCCTTTTCAAATCCGAATTCCTTTTTGTCGTATATTTACACAAATCGCACTTGAACAACTTAACTTTTCTACAACACTTTATATGTTTCAAAGTCTTACTTTTCACGTTACTTTCAAAATCACAATTATCACAATGGAACGTGCTGTTTTTGTGTGTTTTCAAATGGTATATCAAACTCATGTTATGTCTCGCTCTGTAGTCGCATAGATGGCATTTGAATCGTTTCTCGCCTTTGTGCTTTTTCATATGCCTGTTGAACTGGTATTCGCTGGCAGTTGTAAAACCACACATTTGACATATCTGTATGGCCGTTGTGTTGTGCGATTTCAAATGAGCCCTGTATTGAGCGCGGGAGAAACTGCAAAACGTGCAATAGTTACAATAATATTCGTGCGCGCCCCAAAATAATTTCGATAGTGAAACCCTTTCCGGTTTCAATAATCTCACTAACGGCACGTCGTCTTCGTCAGTCTCGTCTGACACTTCCACTGTGTCTATGTGAGGTTCCTGGAATAATACAATTATAAATTACTAGCTGTCCCCCGCGGCTCCGCCCCGCGTGGGACTCGGTTATATCGCGTCCAAAAGTAGCCTGTGTTTGACCTCAGGTCGTTAACTACATCCCTACCGAATTTCATCACAAACGGGCCAGCAGTTTAGCCGTGAAGAGGTGACAGACAGACAGTCTTTCGCTTTTATAATATTAGTATGGATATGAAAGTATGGATATTAGCTGCTGCCTGAGAAAAAGATTTAGTTCTTTTCTTTGCCAAAAGGTGGCGCTTCAGAATTGAAAAAAAAAAAGCTGCTCCTAAGAAAAAGATTTAGTTCTTTTCTTTGCCAATAGGTGGCGCTTCAGAATTGAAAAAAAAAGCTGCTCCTTAAGAAAAAGATTTAGTTCTTTTCTTTGCCAATAGGTGGCGCTTCAGAATTGAAAAAAAAAAGCTGCTCCCTATGAAAAAGATTTAGTTCTTTTCTTTGCCAATAGGTGGCGCTTCAGAATTGAAAATAAAACTGCTCCCTATGAAAAAGATTTAGTTCTTTTCTTTGCCAATAGGTGGCGCTTCAGAATTGAAAAAAAGCTGCTCCCTAAGAAAATATCGATTGTTTAAAATATCGTTTTTTTAAGTAGAATTTCTTAGTTGCCTTTCTATCCGCCAGAGGCGCTGTACAGGTTTGTCATACAAGAACGCTAAAATCTCATATTAGGGGTAGACGGGAGACAAACTAAACTATATTAAAAACTAAAACACTAGCAAATAAAAATTAATTAAATAATTAAAACAAGACAATTATTATTTGTTCTATTCTTTTCGGCGATACGAACACAGAGACGGACACACGGACATGTCAACCTTATAAAATCCCTCTTTTTCGTCGGAGATTATGTACTGAATAATGCGGGGATTATGTACTTACAAAATTGAATCCTATAGCTATCTGAGTAGAGAAATTTAATTTTTTTTAATAACTCACTTCAATAATCACTTCGTCCTCATCACTAGACGTTAGCAAACTGATCGGGTCGTGATTCTTGTCTTCGCTGGAAAAAAAATCAAAACAAATCAATCGATCAATTGACCGTGACACCTACACGAAATGAATGAATGAATGAACAAGTTGGACTCAAATCAACTGCAAATATTTTAAGGGCAGATTCAGACCGCTATACTGAACAACTTTTCCAAATAAACTTATATCGAAATACGAAAAAAAATTTTTGACCTCTCATACAAATTGAGAATCAGCTGATCTGGGCGTCGATTCTGCTAACGGTAAGTCAAAATCGTGTCAAAATAGTGTTTCAATTGTAGTGCTTTTTACACACTATTAACAAGAAATATGACAGTATGATGTGATGTAAATGTAGTGTGGCTTGTGGCTATCAGAAGTGATGCAAAAAAAATATACATTTCTTGTAACTAGTGTGTAAAAAAGGCAGAACAATTGAAACACTATTTTGACACGATTGTGACTTAACGTTAGCAGAATCGACGCCCTGTTCAAGTACGGAGAGTGAAAAAAATAACTTTATATTTCGACATAAGTTTATTTGGGAAAGTTGTTCAGTATAGTGGTCTGTATCTGCCCTTGAAATATTTGCAGTTGATTTGAGTCCACCTTATATATAAGTCAATGCGACTTTTCGTTGTAATTTTATAACTCAAGAAAGGGCTCAATTCCGAACCAAATGTTCAGGCTCAGTTTAGGCTTTGTTCGGACTATTTGGGAGATGGTTTATGTGAATTTGCACAAAATCGGTCAAGCGTAGGGTAGCTAGTATAAGTATACATAAATGTGGGCGAGATTTATTCTCTTAGAGCATTAAACTATCCAGAGAGGCCACGCGCACTTAATTTTACGTGTAAAAGTCTGCCACATTCTACGCGCGGGGTGAGGAAACACACTTGACAAAATTATCCAACACAAGCAAAACACACACGCGCACGAGTACAAGCAGTATGACCAGCGGTCATATACTTTTGGCAGAGGGAAGGTCGCCTGTCAGTGGCCACTGCTCTAAGCTTATTCTATACTAGCTGTTGCCAGCGACCATGCTCTCGTAGTACTTCAATATAGCCTATAACTAATAATCAGGTGATAACCTATTATGTGGTGAAAAAAAATATAATATAATATTATTATAATATAAGTGCCGTGGTTCAGATTCTTCACATATTATGCAAACTGTGTGAAAGTGATTGAGATTGGGTGATAAAGTGATTAAGATAGTGTAAAAGTGATTGAGAATGTGTAAAAGCGATTGACATTGTGTGAAAGTGATTAAGATTGTGTGATAAAGTGATTAAGATAGTGTAAAAGTGATTGAGAATGTGTAAAAGCGAATGACATTGTGTAAAAGTGATTGAGATTGTGCGATAAAGTGATTAAGATAGTGTAATAGTGATTTAGATTGTGTGAATATGATTAAGAGCTAATTAAAATGATTTTGATGTATGTAAAAGATATTAATATAATTCTATATCGGACGCAGCTAGTAATAAACATATATTTACATAATACTTTTTAGAATGTTTCTACTCATTTTTTCTAACTCACCGCTGATCAACAGAGTCGTCGTCATCTATCTCTATCTCCTCCATATCTTCGTCTCTCTCCGGCAGCATCAGAGCGGACGGGTCTATATTCACTTGTAGACTCTCCAGCACCATCAAACAGTCGTTCTTATCACCGCCAGTCTCTTTATTGCGATCTGTTTTGGGAACCACTGCATAGTATAAAACAAAGTCGCTTTCTCTGTCCCTATATCCATGTATGCTTAAATCTTTAAAATTACGCAACGGATTTTGATGAGTTGTTTTAATAGATAGAGTGATTCAAGAGGAAGGTTTTTATGCCCATGCGAAGCCGGGGCGTTAGCTTGTTGGGAATAATAGGCTAAGGGGTTATTCCAAACAGCAAACAAAATCAAATATTTGCAATTCCCTATGTTAAAAATATAATTAGTCTGTGGTAAACTTCGCGCCTTCTCTATAGTTGGCTATACTCTCTACTCTGTGGACATAACGAATGCGTGATGTGCTCTTTATTATAACGAAATATAACTTTATCTCGAAGTAAACCGTACTTTCATTGCTTAAATTATCACCCTAAATGAACTTTTACATAGTCCAAGTAAAAATGATTTTTTTAAAGAAATCACTATTTAACATGAAACTTCCATATTAATATTATAAATGCGAAAGTCTGTCTGTCTGTCTGTCTGTCACCTCTTCACGGCTAAACTGCTGGTCCGATTGTGATGAAATTTGGTAACGGTGTAGTTAACGACCTGAGGTCAAACATAGGCTACTTTTGGGCGCGATATAACCGAGTCCCAAGCGGGGCGGAGCCGCGGGGAACAGCTAGTTGAACAATTAATAGGTTTTGCAATTAGATTGATGGTTTTTGAGATATTTCGCGAACAGACATACCTACATAAATAAACTTATGGAAAGTTGGCACCAGTACTTAGAAACTGATATAGTCTAGAATTATTTATTTCTGAGCAAAGAAAATTTTATATATAAAAGAAAATTGTAACACCCACCTTTTTCGACGGGTATTTCTATAAAAACCGGTTGCCTCGGCACGCCGATTGGTAGATCTTCGTCGTCGTCTTCTATTGTCTGTATAAAATCATCTTCCTTAGGTTTCTCACTTGGTTTCTCAATAGGTTTCTCAGTCAGTTTCTCACTTGATTTTTCATTTGATTTTTCACTTGATTTCTCAGTAGGTTTATCGATTGGTTTCTCACTGGGCTTTTCACTTGGCGTCTCGCTAGGTTTCTCACCTTAATTTAAGAACACGAGAAATTAAACGTATTATTATAGACATTCTGAACTACACAATACCTACTTAGTTGTCAAGGATAAATTTCAAAGATTAAAATATGTTTAAACTTTCATATTAATAAATCAGTGACTGTTAGAAATATTTGACCAAATAAAAAACAAACATCTGTTTTTGTACAATAAAGTTTAAATAAATATTTTCTCTATTTTCCTACTGTTTTCAAGGAATTTTTTAATAATATTTCTAGCCAGTTTTACTTAATTTTTACCCGACTGCACCAGGAGGGTTATGTTTTTCGAGTGTATGTATGTTTGGCACGCTTTGCAGCCTGAAATAAAATAACAAAATGGCGGTTTTTTGGCGCCCAGTTCAAATTTTGGCATTAAAGTTTTATTTGAATGCAGTCGAGTATTGTTTTTTTTTTATTTATAATTTATAATATTAAATAGCTACACAAACAGAATATAGTTTTACAAGAATTCTTAGTTCGTTTTCCGCACATACTGTTTTTAAGATCAGTAATGCGAATAACAATATTGTTTCTCACCTGACTCACTAGGTTTCTCGCTTGGTTTCTCACTAGGTTTCTCACTGGGCAGTCCGCGGTCCCGTCTACTGGGCGGGTTCATGATGTGATAATTCGTCAAAATGTCTTCAATATCATGATTTATATCCGGCTCCATAGGATCTGGTGGTTTGCTGAAATATTTCTAATATTATAAATGCGAAAGTGAGTTTGTTTGTTACCACTTCACGCCCTATCTACTGAACCAATCTTCCTGAAATTTCGCATACACATAGCTAGGAGTAGAAGAAGGACATAGGGTACCTTTCATCCCGGGAAAACGAACTGTTCCCGAGGGTAATGAACGCGGGCGAAGCCGTGAGCCAAGCCTAGTATCTAATTTTTTTAAGTAATTAATATTGGTCAAGTGCGAGTCGGATTCCGGCATATTTACACTTGGAACCTTTAATGCCCATAAAAATACTTTTACCCGACTGTGAAAACATGATAGTTATGTTTTTGGAGTGCATTTCTATTTGTTTACGTATTAAATTATGTACATACTAGCTGTTCCCCGCGGCTTCGCCCCGCGTTCGACTCGGTTATATCGCGCCTAAAAGTAGCCAATGTTTGACCTCAGGTCGTTAACTACATCCCTACCAAATTTCATCACAATCGGTCCAGCAGTTTAGCCGTGAAGAGGTGACAGACAGACAGACACACAGACAGACATACAGACAGACATACAGACTTTCGCATTTATAATATTAGTATGGATTTCTAAAGAAATATAGCATAATGGTTAATGTCCGCTACTCAGGAGATCCCGGGTTCGATCCCCGGTCAGGTCAAGATGAAAAATGATCTTTTTCTATTTGGGTATTTATCAGGTTATCTACCTGGGTCTTGGATGTTTATCTATATATGTATTTGTTATAAAATATAGTATCGTTGAGTTAGTATCCCATAACACAAGTCTTGAATACCGACCTAACAAAAGTGTCCATAAATTTCCATTTAAAACCGCTAGAATAGGTTTTTTTTGTCGTCTGGCCAGAGTGAAACTAAAAAACTTAATGTATGAAAACGTGTACATTAAAAAACCTCCATTAGCGGCTGGGAATGTATTTTTTTTAACTACATCGTGTTCCTAGGCCAGCAACGAGTCTATTGACGTATTTTTTAAAATAATGAAGCTATTTCCGAGCAAGAGGAAGAAAAGTACTTTTTTTTAAATAAATGTACTCACAGTGCGTCATAATCTTCAATCATGTCTGGCGTTACTTGGCTGTGAAGTAAAAAATAATCCTTACTAAACTTTTACTAATACAAAGATACAAGAGTGTTTATTTGAATGCACTAATCTCGGGAACTACAGAGCAGTCTCAAAAATCATATCAAAGTTTTTATAAACCAACTAGATTTAGCCCGCGGCTTCGCCCGCGTGACAGACAAATAAAAAAGTGATCTTATATGGGTTCCGATTTCGCCTATTGCGGTACGAAACCCTAAAAATTATGAAATTGTTGTAATTTAAATTAGTAGGTAATTATGAAAAAACTTGTTACTCATATTTGTTTATTATTTGAGGTAACCTAGTTACATTGAAATGTCTAGTATGTATATTAGAATTTTGAATATAGATAGACAGAAATATGCCAGTATCAATTACAACAGAAAAGAATATTAAATTAAACTTCTATAGAAATAAGTAGCACCTATGTACAAAATTTTCTAATTTTAAATTTCGTATGTTTGTATTTGAGTGTACATGAATTAAATTAAATAAATAAATTAAATAAACTTACATTGGATTGTAATCTTCAATGATATCCGGTGTTATTTGTCTGTAAAAGATATCAAGGGAATATATTAATTAAGGGGCTATCGTAAGCCAAATAGCGCCACCAATCATTTTATTTATTTTACTCTAAAATCAGATCAAATTGGAAACATCTAAGAAGGCAGGTCACTAGTAAATAACGTTTAGTATTTTTGGTATCTTTTTATTATTTTTGGAGTTTTTGGCGGGAAAGTAAACTGTCGCTATGTCCGCGCTTTATTTAATTTCCAAAACTTAGGTTTTTCGAGTGTTTGTGCTTAATATTGGTGGATTATTATTCGCAAAGTGTTCGTGAACAAGCGTGAGTGTTGGGAAGTGGTGCAGTGTCGATTACGTGACTTTTATCTTTGTCACCAAAATCTCCAAGTTATAGCTAAAGGAAACTTTTTCACCGCTTCACTTAGCCATCTGACTAACTCACTTGACTAGACTAGACTACTGACTTGACTTTTTGACTTGACTTGACTAAAGTAGGACTGAAGAAGATTACTAAATTGAAGAAAGGCCTTAAAGGACTAGTTTCCATGGCCGTAAAAAGTATTTAATAAAAAATAAAACAAAAATCATTATTTTTCCTTTGATTAATTCGAGCGACGATCTCCGTGGCGTAATGGTTAACATGCCCTAATGGCCTACTACCATCTCTTAAAACCATGCAAGAACGATTGAGGGAGATGTCGCCTTACATCTTGTATTGCGCTGTCTCGCTTACTCACTGGATCTTGCATGGTTTTAAGAGATGGTGGTAGGCCACCTGACCGCTACTCAGGAGGTCCCGGGTTCGATCCCCGGTCAGGTCAAAATAAAAAATTATCTTTTTCTTATTGACCTGGGTCTTTGATGTTTATCTATATATGTATTTGTCATAAAATATAGTATCGTTGAGTTAGTATCCCATAACACAAGTCTCGAACTTACTTTGGGGCTAACTCAATCTGTGTGATTTGTCCCTAAATATTTATTATCATTTATTTATTATTCAAAAATTACACGAAATGATAAACTGGTCGGATTTGAAAAATTCTTTCTGCATATGATAGCCTGATTCTTGGGGAAGGTTATAGGCCATAGTACATACACGCCAAAGGCGAGTGACGCTGCGGGAAACAGCTAGTTTTGGATAAAAAATTACTTACATTTCTATAGAAGTCGGATCGCCACACTCCATCTCTTGTCCGTTCATTTCAACATTTGCTGTTGGTCCGTGCTCTGTCTCTTTCTCTCCTACAGCTGTTACGTCTTCCTTCTCTTTCTCTCCTGCAGCTGTTACATATTCCGTCCCTTTCTCACGAGCCGTCCCGTTCTCCTTAACACCGTTTGGACAATCTATCTCATTTCCAACTTTCTTTGTTTCTTTTTTACTATTTGTCGTCTCATTTTTACAATTTTCTTTCTCTTTTTCACAATTTTCTGATCTATTTTCTTTTGTATTGATTTCTGCTGAGTTTGTCTGTCCGTCTGTTCTCGTAGACTCTGTTTCGTGTGAATTATTTGGATTTTCATCTTGTGATTTAGTTTGTGTCTAAAAAATATAATATATTTATTAGCACTCAAACACACGGCCCGCGAGAGAATAATCACTACATAGTATTAAACAAAGTTGCTTTCTCTGTCCCTTTGTATGCTTAAATCTTTAAAACAACGCAACGGATTTTGATGCGGTTTTTTTAATAGATAGTGATTCAAGTGGAAGGTTTTTCTGCCCATGCCAAGCCGGGGCGGGTCGCTAGTTATAATTACACTGTTTATATAGTATTTGTAAGGCGTTCAAGCAGGCCAAACAAAGAAAAACGGCCACACCCAGTGTCTCACACCGAGATGTAGACCACGCCTAGTATCTGACTCCAAGATGCAGATGTTGCAAAAACAACCGGGTGGCCGCCAATCTAACGTTAATTTTTACTGGTTTGTCCCTTTATCGCTTTTTACGATATCCACGGAAAAGAGGTGTGGTCTGTTCTAGGTTACATAACAAGAAATAAACAACCCTATAGTAGTGATAAAAAGGGACGGCGCAAGATAGATAGAGATGCAAATATAAATCCTAGATGCTAAGCGCTGTGTGGACTAAATTATACCGTATTTCGTGTATTGAAGTGTCGTTTTTATTTGATTGACTTTGCGTAGTGAGACTTCTGTACGATAGTACTATTAAGTATTCTGTGCTTATCTATACTAGTATAATATACTGCGAGAACAACGAACCTGACTCGACTTGTATGTATTAAGTTTTACTAATATGAAAAATGAACATTATAATATTATATAACGGTATATTTAGTTATAAGTTTAGCCTTCTAAGTACTGTAATTGGTGTAAAAAACCGTTGTATTTACTTTTCAATAAATACATAAATAAATTAATAAATTAAAGCTGAAGAGTTTGTTTGTTTGAACGCTTATAACTTGAAAACTACTGGTCAGATTTGCAAAATTATTTTTGTATATGAAAGCCTGATTCTTGGGGAAGGTTATAGTTACACTAATGGCGAGTGAAACCGCGGGGAACAGCTAGTGGGATATAACTAGTAATTCATTTTTAGGTTTTCATCAACTGACCCCACAAAAGATTGGCACCGTGGGGTCAATTGTGGTAGAACTCTTTTGAATTACCGCACTGGTACCAATGCTGTTACATCTATATATACCTCTATAAAAGAAAGTCGTGTTAGTTACTCCACTTATAACTCAAGAACGGCTGAACCGATTTAGCTGAAAATTGTCAGGGAGGTAGTTTAGAGCCAGGAGAAGGATATAGGATACTTTTTATCCCGGGAAGCCCACGCGGGCGAAGCCGCGGGCAAAAGCTAGTTACAGTTACATTTTAAAACGACCGCTATTGATCTATCTTGACCTCCGTGGCGTAATGGTTAACATGCCTGACCGCTACTCAGGAGGTCACAGGTTCGGTCCCCGGTCAGGTCAAGATGAAAAATGATCTTTTTCTGATTGGCCTGGGTCTTGGATGTTTATCTATATATGTATTTGTTATAAAATATAGTATCGTTGAGTTAGTATCCCATAACACAAGTCTCAGATTACTTTGGGGCTAACTCAATCTGTGTGATTTGTCCCTATATATTTATTTATTTATTTATCTATCTTGACGTGCTCGAGTGGAAAACTTACCTCCCCAATTTTCATAGGTACTTTGTTCTTTTTAAGCCGTGTCTTCCCTCTGACGGTTTCATAATCTGTGTTTGAGAAGTGGGCGCTGCAGACGCTCGCGTCAAGACTCAGTTTGAAGTCCGGCTTAATGACTTCAAGCCAGCGTTTACGGAGCGCTGGCTTTGTGGGCAATCTGAACAGAGAAATATATAAAATAATAAGTAAAAAAAAATAAAAAAAGCCATTTATTCTACTACGAAACATGTCAGAAACTTAAAAGCACAATAGTATTCTTAATAATAAATAGTGTTTAATGGGTGCCCCTTTTTTTATATTTTTAAATGTTCTTTATTATTGAATTGATATTTAAAAATGTAAAAAAAGAGAGAAACATAAATAAAGGAAATAGTGTTCATATTATAAAGTAAAGTTCAATTTAAAAAAATATATATATATATATATATGGAACAGAGAAATTATATAGATGAATTAAGCCAATGAGCAGAGCACCGGTTTCATCATAGGAGTCTTTGATTAGGCTTAAAGTGCCTTCCGAAGCACGGAATCATCTTTATTATCAGACAATCAGGTGATTCGAGCCTGCAATGTCCTAACCAAAATGGAAACAATTGAATAAAATATGGGTATTGTGTTACAGACAAACACCTTAACTAGTGGTCCAGTGGTTAAGGCGTTTGCCTGTAGACCCGGGGGTCGTGGGTTCGAATCCCATTGTAAGCATACTTTGTTTAGTTGTTTCCAGTTTGGCAAGAACATTGCGGGCTTGAATCACTTGATTGTCGGATAATAAAGATGATTCCGTGCTTCGGAAGGCACGTTAAGCCGTTGGTCCCGGCTGACATCTGGTAGTCGTTAAAGGAAGATCCTTTCCGCCTCTGACGTGCAGAGGCGGAAAGGCGGTTCCGGAGAACTCCGACACCAGGGTGTGCATGATCGATTGACCGTGACGCCTACTCGAAACCTTAAGTAGGTACTGGACCACAGAGGCAGTTACTCACTTGAAATAGTATACGTCTTGTGCAGGCTCTGCCGTACACCCAGTCATACAACAAACGTTGGCCATTATTCTGTAATAAAAAGGCATAATTTGACCTAAGACTGTTCCTTAAGCCTCACTAGCGCCACTTCCCAAAAAAAATCTCTTCCTGTAAGTGATCTTATCAGAAATCCTCGCGCAACTTTTTTGGTAGTATCCTCAACTTACATTAGAACCTCGAAAGTCGTTGAAATACAATCCGCTGCAGTTTCCTTTGTAAAAATTAGTACAAATGGCCACTTTTGACACATTTTGTAAAGGTTTCTAAAGCGGATAGTATTTCAATGACTTTCGACGTTCTAATCTAAGTTAAGGATACTAGCAAAAAAAGTTGCATGAGGATTTCTGATAAACTTACTTATAGAAAGAGATTTTTTTTTGCGATATGACTCTATTAAGACCGAATGAATAGTCTTAATACATTTATCATCATTATTGTGAAAAGATAATCCATACTAATATTATAAATGTGAGTCTGTCTGTCTGTCTGTCACCTCTTCACGGCTAAACTGCTGGACCGATTTTGATGAAATTTGGTAGGGATGTAGTTAACGACCTGAGGTCAAACATAGGCTACTTTTGGGCGCGATATAACCGAGTCCCACGCGGGGCGAAGCCACAGGGAGCAGCTAGTATTATATATACAGACAAACCACATAGATTGAGTTAGCCCCAAAGTAAGTTCGGGGCTTGTGTTATGGTTATGGGATACTTATTTAAATTAGTTTGTAACAAATAAATCTATACGTATCCGTAAATCGTCTGAGGGAATCGCGGAATGGGGAAATCATGACATAAGCGATGCGGCTACCAACCCATCACTATTGATTTCCTGTTTCAACTACCATCATGCTAAACGTGGCCTAAGGTCTTATGACCATAGGCTCTGTCTACACCGTATGGGATAAAGACGTGATTATATGTATGTATGTATATGTACTTATATTATTAAGATGAAAGATTTGTATTTTGTGTGTATGTTTGTGATAAATAAACTCAAAAACTAGTTTGCCGACTTCAAAAAATCCTTTCACCATTGAAAAGCTACATTCACCCTGAGTGACGTAGGCTATGTATGTACCACGGGCAAAGCCAGGGTGCACTGCTAGTTATAAATAAACCCAAGACCCAGGTAAATTAAAAAAAGTCCATTTTATAAGTTTTGAACTCACTTTAGGGATTAGCTAAATCTGTACGATTTATCCCTATATATTTATTAGTAACTAGCTGTTGCCCGCGGCTCCTATCGCGCCCGAAAGTAGGCTATGTTTGACTCCTAGTGCATAACTATATCCATACCAAATTTCATCACAATCGGTCCAGCAGTTAAGCCGTGGAGAGGTGACAGACAGACAGACAGACAGACTTTCGCATTTATAATATTAGTATGGAAGTATGGATTAGTATGGATTATTAGTAAGTATTTATATCAATGACTTTATTGTTCTTAATATTTAATTAACATTTCATTAACAATTTAAAGATTGTTCTAATTATTACATTTAAATTTAGAACACAAACCAAAATATTTACAAACAAAAAAAAAAATGCATCAATGGCGCGGTCCCCCAGTGTGAACAATACTCAAACTAGTTACCACAGCCCTATTCTGTATTACGCTTCTCGTAACTACATCGCTACATTATGACGACCCTATTGCACTACTCCACAAAGTTCAATATTCAAAATCAACGAAACGATTTTCGCCTTTATAGCGCGCAGCGATTTACAGAATAACACCGTGAGGATAATTAATATTCAATAATTAAAATAGCTATTATTTGACGTAATATTAGAAGAATAGTGACTGTAAACAGTGTTGAAACTTTTCAAAACATATCGCCCGCCAAAATTCTAAAAGGAAGGTTAGAAATAACGCGAAAGAATAAAACGCTTACTTGCCTAATTATACTGCAGGTAACGCTTCAGGATTAATAGAAATCACTTACACTTATAATAAATGATTATCACAACACTTTTTATACACAATTACATGGTAATAGACATTATTTTGATGAAAATATACGTCTGGGAAAATATTTACTTGTTCCTATTGTTTTATTTTTTTTTACAACTTGACATCCGTAAGTGTTGTAATAGAAGCTAGTCACATCGAACCAAATCTATCGAATTCGATTATGATCACATGAAATGTGGGACAAATAGTATTTTGTAGGTACTTGAATAATACTATTTTCTGTAAATTGAATGTATACCATTATATACAATAAATATCTATAAGAGTAGTATTTACTTATTCGTTCTATGTATGTTCATTTCTTTTCTCGTTTACAGCTAGGGTAGTAAGTATATGCGTATAGGTTCTCATCTCTTAAAACCATGCAAGAACGATTGAGTAAGGGAGATGTCGCCTTACATCATGTATTGCGTTGTCCCGCTTTCTCACTGGACCTTGCATGGTTTTAAGGAATGGTAGTAACCCCCCTGGTTCATACTCTTACTACCATCTCTTGAAACCATGCAAGAACGAGTGAGTAAGCGGGACAGCGCAATACATGATGTAAGGTGAGGTGACATTTCCCTTATTCAATCTTTCTTGCATAGTTTTAAGAGATGATGGTATTGATGGTAAACCACCTGAGGAGTGTTTGTATTTATAACTAGCCTGATTTGTCCTTAGATAAGGCTATGCCTATAGTACATAACAAGCGACACACCCCGGCTTGGTAAGGGTGCAATATTATGGGTTATTTATACATATAAACCTTTCTCTTCAATCACTATCTATAAACAAAAACCGCCTCAAAATTCGTTGCATAGTTTCAAAGATCTCAGCACAAGAGACAGACAGCGGAAAGAGACTTTTTTATACCTGCTAGGTATAGTAATAAACAAAATAATATATAATTATATAATAAACAAAACGAGTAAAGTGAAACCGCTAGAAACCACTTGTAAGACATAAATTACTTCATAATCTGGTTAGATTCTATTCGCTTGTTTAAAGATTGCAAATATTGCAATATTTGGACAGGCATTACATCACTATAACTGTCAGACAGATTTGCTTTTTTCTGTGGCTTGATTTGTATGTAAAATTATAATTTAATTTGATTAAAGTTTGTTTTTCTTGTTATCATTTTCTTGTTATTAAATAGTTTCAAATTATGTTAGATAGTTCCTTAAATAAAGTTTAATAAAAGCCTGAAGGTAGAATGGTAAGTTATTTAGTTTTTCTGATATTGCTATGCTTATGTTTTGGCTTTCCAGTATTTAATTTCGGTCATTAGAATTAATCCAAAAAAGTGAGCTTGTATATTTCTTTATTTGTTTGTTACTTCTTCACGCCTTGTCTACTGAACCAATCTTCCTGAGATTTCGCTTAAACATAGCTGGGCTAGGAGTATTGAGATTGAGAAGGGATAGACGTTTCATCCCGGGAAAAAGCACTGTTCCCGAGGGAAATTCATGCAGGCGAAAGCTTGTACATTATATCTAAGATTTCAATACTCAATAGCTTGCTCTTTTAAACAACCTCTCAATCCTCTGATATTGATTCAGTTTTCACTGTCATTTAGATTATTTTATTCAGAAAACTGCTCCTATTTGAAATTAATGTATGTGTCATGGAGTTTTTAACTACCCACGTGTATTTCTAGTAACAGAACACCGGCTCCCATCCCTTGGATGTCGTGAAAGACTGCTAAAGAAATCTTTGTTTTTTAGCGTAAAACACTTTTATTTCAAGATTACTCTATTTTTAGGGCTAGATTTTAGATCTAGATAAGCAGAGTAGCTAGAATGTTAACCATTTCACCACAGCTTAAAATAGACATCTATTAAGACACAAGGTTTTGCCCGCGGCTTCGTCCGCGTAAATTTTCCTCAGGAACAGTGCTATTTCCTGGGATGAAAGGTACCCTATGTCCTTCTCAATACCTCTATGTATGTGTATGCGAAATTTCAGAAAGATTAATGCAGTAGATAAAGCGTGAAAGCGTAACTCACTTTCACATTTATAATATTAGTTGGGTTACTACAGATTATAAAATTCCCTGTTCCCGTGGGAATAACACGGGCGAAAGGTAGTGATGTACATGTTTTTATTTTAAAGATGGATTTAGCTACTACAATAAAGACTGAAGACTTGTCAAATGAGCTACCGGAAACAGATCAACACACAAACAATGAAAATAAAACCGACAAAGAAAGAAACGTAGATGACATTGAGATACAAGAGGGCTCCGGTAATGACCGACAGACTGTTGATGTGACGGATGCTCTGGGTGACACGGTGATTGGCTTAAAACGGAGTACGAGATCCAAGTAAGTAGAGTTCTTACTTTTAGCTGTTGTGCGACACAGTTTTAAAGAATGTCCTCTCAAGTGATCATTTTTCGAAAGCTGAAACATATCGCGCAGTTCTGGTGCATCATAATGCCCTCTTATTATATAACCTCTTTGGCAATATCCCCACAGTCACTACATAGTATAAAACAAAGTCACTTTCTCTGTCCCTTTGTATGCTTAAATCTTTAAAAGTAAGCAACAGTATTTGATGCGGTTTTTTTTAATAGAGAGTGATTCAAAAGGAAAGTTTTTATGCACATGCGAAGCCGGGGTGGGTCGCTAGTTAGAGAATAAATTGGAAAATTTACCACCAAATACAAGTCACAACTAGCATCTCATCCAAACAAACTGGCCCAGAAGCCCCAGGCTTACATCCGGGAGCTGGACGAGAGGTTTGTACCCAGCTGAAATGTGGACTTTGTCATTGGACAGGGTTCTTTCCGCGCCACACAACTGACCTGCTCAAAGAATAAGTAGATAACAAAAAAAGTATTTCAAAATTTGAAATCATGCACTGTCACTCAATGCAAATTAGATCTATAAATAGACCTGCAGACAGACAAAAATGTTATTTTGGTACAATACTAGCGACCCGCCCCGGCTTCGCATGGGCATAAAAACCTACCTCTTGAATCGATCTATCTATTGAAAAAAACCGCATCAAAATCCGTTGCGTAGTTTTAAAGATTTAAGCATACAAAGGGACATAGGGACAGAGATAGCGACTTTGTTTTATACTATATAATGATATGTATAAGTAAAAAAGCAGTTTTTTTAATAAAACAGACAGACACTCCGATTTTATTAATTTGTAATAGAAAGAAAATGTAGAGATAATTATTATTTCAAATCACAGAATCAAAAAGGAATTCAAATGCTGCGAGTGCTCGAAATCGTTCACATCACAAACAAGCTACGATGACCACATCATCCAGCACCACTTGCATGAAGAGGGCTACCGATGCAAAACATGCAGAAAACCATTCGACAGCAAAATGGGCCTCCTCAATCACATGCGAGTACACATAGCCGGCAAAAAGAGAGTCTACAAATGCGCCATCTGCGAAGAGACATTCGAAACGAACAACGAGTTAAAAGAACACAAATCTGTGCATAACGGTGTCACTTTTACGTGTAGCCTCGCTAAGAAATGCAGCGAATTGTCGTTTAACGATCACTATGAATATTGGATGCACGAGTTATCGCATTACAACAACCCGAAGCCTAAATGTGTCGAGTGCGGAATGTACATCAACCAGAGTTACATTAGAACTCATATTTTAACCCATTTCGGTAGGAAATGTACGTGTAATATTTGCGGTGGTGTTTACAGTAACGAAGTTAATTTGGTCAAGCATATGAAACGGCACGAGAGTGAGATTAAATGTGTTGAGTGTGGTAGGATTTTCTACGGGAAAGATTATTTTGATAGACATATGATGACACATACAGGAGTTAAGAAATACCAGTGTTTGTATTGCGGTAAAGGTTTCCATACCATACAGCAGAGGAATAATCACACTTTGATACATACAGGTATGTTCTCCTTCTATCCATACTATTATAAATGCGAAAGTCTGTCTGTCTGTCACCTCTTCACGGCTAAACTGCTGTACCGATTGTGATGATATTTGGTAGGGATGTAGTTAACGACCTGAGGTCAAACATAGGCTACTTTTGGGCGCGATATAACAGAGTCCCACGCGGGGCGGAGCCGCGGGGAACAGCTAGTATACTAATAAATCCCACTAATATACCCCCTATCCCAACTAACATAAATGCGAAAGTGAACTCGTTTTAATTTATTTGTTACTAGCTTTCGCCCGCGTGAATTTCCCACGGGAATAGTGCTTTTTCCCGGGATGAAAGATATCCTATGTCCTTCTCAATACTTCTATCTATGTGTATGCATAATTTCAGGAAGATAGGTGCAGTAGATAGGGCGTGAAAGCTAACAAAAAAACTCACTTTCGCATGATATTACTTTTACTTTGCAATTGTGAAAGAATTTTTGAAATCGGCACAATCATTTTTGAGTTTATTAATTACAAACATACACTCAAAAATACAAATCTTATTCTCTATAATTTCTTTTCAGACGAAAAGCCCTACCAATGCGACATCTGCGGGCTCAGAGCGAGACAAAAAAACGACATAGTGAGACACAAGCTGACCCATTCCACAGAAAAGAAATTCGAATGCGACTACTGTCATAGGAAATTTCACCATAAGCAATATGTATTAGCTCATATCCGATCACACACTAAAAGTAGGGTATACAAATGCACTGAGTGCGATTTTGTAACGGCTACAAAGCCAGGGTTAAGGAGCCATTTGACATACAAACATATGGACGATCGGCCGTTCAAATGTGACATTTGTAACCTAACATATAAGACTCATAATCAAATATTGAGACATAATTTGTCCAAAATGCATAGGAATAAAGCGTATGGGGTGGAGAAAGCTAAGATGAGCATGTGATTTGACAGCTATCGATAGATGGCAGTTTTTTAGCTGATTCGGATGCCTTTTTTACTAGAGGTGAGACGTATTTACTGGAACAGGTTTTTGGAATAGGTTTTGGCTTGGACGCGTAAGTACGCGTTCCCGCATGCGAGTCTTTTAGCGTATCGAGTATTTACGAGTACGGCGACTTCACCGGTCCGCGCAACTTAAAAACTAGGATGCGAGCGTTCGGGACTATTCGGAAGACGTCGTCGGGAAACTTCGGGAGCGCCCGACTCGACGCACCGAGCTGCCGAGCGATGTATTTCGGCGAGTTATTGTTTGTTCAAATAACACTTTTAGTACAAACACAATAAGGTCATTTTTCTTTTGGTAGCATATTTGTTTTGGTGTGATAATAATACTTGTTGTTTACTTACAATTTTCAATTTTTAAAACAAACAGTTGTTAGCTTTCGCCGAAAGTTCATTATGAAAGTGCTGATCGTTTAGTGATTATAAATAGATTTTTACCTACGTTTTGAGTTCATTAGGTTGATTATAAACGTATTGAAAAAAAAACGTATAAAATAAAAGAAAGATTAAGAATCACTTGAATATTAAAAAAATGTAAATAAAAGTAATCAATGTATATAAAATCGATTGAAAACTTCTAAATACGCCAGCTATTTCATAAATATATATATTTCACCTAAATTCACTTTTTGATTGAAATTTTAATAAAAACTGCTGTCAGCCCTAAGCCTGTATAAAGTATGAAGGGAAGTTTTTAGTACATATTAAAAAAAAAATTATAAAAAAATATACGAAGTGTGAAGACTCAATACTTGTAAAACTAGTCCATAATGTCCATATACGCAAGACGCGTAAAACTAGTCCATAATGTCCATATACGCAAGACGCGCATTTACGGGAATAACGAACGAGTCGCGTACTCGTAAATACTACCTAGTCTTTGGATCTAGTATTTTTCTGGACGCGTACTCGCAAGACTGAGTCCGCGTTTTACCTAGTATGTCTCGCCTCTATTTTTTCTTCAAAAAACTTCAAAAAAAGTTTGTCAATCCGACCGTGTGTATATATTTTTGTCAGCCTATTTACGTATAGGATTCCAGTTATTGTGGTTTTAAAACCAAATTACTGCGCCGATTTTGATAAAATTTCAATGGCTCCAAATTTAAAGTATGTCCAATGAGAAAAAAAAAAATTCTCAAAAACGGAGTTATGAGATACAAAAACATAAAAAAATGGGCGAATTGAGAACATTCTTTTTTGAAAGTCGGTTGAAAAGTAATAATGTTTAGTGGACAACACTGGCAGATATTTCAAACTGCTTAAAGGCATCTGACACAGCTAAACAACTGCCATAACGCTTTGAGTGCCTTCTGAAGCATGCTTCTAGTGGCGGTGACCAATCCAACTCACAGCCGTGCCTTCGGTTGCTTGACTTGCGCTAACGAAACAAAGCCTTTTTTTACTTCCAAGTTTTACTATTTTTGTACAGTTTTCTATTAATTTTTTTCGCAAGAGGCCGAGAGGCGGTTCCGAAGAACTCTGACACCAGGGTGTGCATGGTCGATCGACCGTGACACCTGCACAAAACGATGATTCATTTACTCGATATTCCAAAAATGACGGTATTAATTGTGATTTAATTATTCAAACGCCTAACAAAAGAATTTGTTCTCTTTCGTGCTAACAGATGGCGCTACAAGAATCGGATCACATTTTTAATCACAAATTAGGTAAACGATCCTGCTATTTCTTGGCAAAAAACAATGAAAATATATATTAAGTTTCCTATGTTTGTATTTAAATGTACATGAAATAAATAAATAAAAGTATGTAGCCAAAAACTGGTTCGTGACCCTTGTTCGCGAATCGCACGGCCATTTTTTTTATTTAGTGTATAAGTTTAAGGTTCCATATAGTTACAAATTGCAAAACTGCTAAAAGTGGCCGTTTTAAGCAATAATGCAATTTGTAACTATAGGGAATTATTATATAATAATTTAATATGTTTAAAATTAACTTTAGATCCAGAATTTGATTTTTGATAACTTGTGTTTTCAGTGAGAAATGATTTTTAAATGACGGTAGCGCTAGTGTTCACCGAGGTATCACCTTAATAGTTCACAGATACTTATATTATGTTGTAGTTACATATAAAATATATATATCGATAATTCAAATGTTTCATTATAACTTAAAATTGATTTACGAGTGCCCCTAGTATGAGTTTTTCTAAACGCAGACGCTAGCGACTGCGTAAGCGATTTTGTATGACAAACCTGTACAGTGCCTCTGGCGGATAGTAAGGCAACTAAATAATTCCATACAAAATCCTAACGCAGTCGCTAGCGTCTGCGTTTATAAAATCTCATACTAGGGGTACATAGTACCTACTGTTCCCGAGGGAATTTCGCAAGGGCGAAGCCGCGGGTAATAGCTAGTTGAAAAATTACTCTAGCTTTTTGCAATTGGGTAAAATAAACACAATCAAATGTCTTAAAAACAATCTAGACGGAGGTCTGAAAAAATACGCGGGTAAATAATAATTCATGAAAAATTGCGTTTTGATTTTTAAGTTTAAAACTCATACTAGGGGTACTGTGGATGAAAGGAGATTGACGAAAGCTATATCACAGATTATAGAATGCTATATACAAAGCAGAGTTAGAAACAGGGTTACTATCGTCTCTTAAAACCATGCAAGATTCAGTGAGTAAGGGAGATGTCAATGGTATAACAAAAACCACACACGCTTTAGCCTTTAGAGATAAAGATAACAAGTTGCATTGCAAATGACATCATTCATAGTGAAGTGATTATATCAAAGTTGGAAATCGCGCGCGGCAAATGGATTCATTTATTACCTACTTACCTACTCTTTGGAAATGAATGACCGTTTGTGAAAGCCACAGAACGTTGTATTTAGTTATTGTTCTGAGGTTGTATTGTTCTTTATTAGTTTAAAGATAAGGACGTGCCAAATACTAAAACATAATTTAAAAAAATAGTTAATATTTGTACCTACAAAGGGAACAATACCATCAAAAGAAAAGATCATGATATCGGAGTTTAGACACCATTTAGTTATGATTTCCGGTAGGTCATAAACCGATAAAAATGGTTTTGTTTGCACCCTTTTGTTATTGTGTTATCTTTGTTTAGTTGTTTTAGGTTTGGTTAGGACATTGCAGGCTTGAATCACCTGATTGTCTGATAAAAAGATGACTCCGTGCTTGAGACGGTATTAAAACACTACACAAAGACTTCCCTCGCATCCGCCACACTCATCACTCGCCATACACGCTCGCTGATTTCGCATACTCCTAATGTCTATTATAAAGAATTGTTATTATATTATAGTAAATGCTTCCCAACTTTAAAATTAAAGAATAATAAAAAGAGAATCGATCGAATCGGCTTATTTTTAATCTGTTTGCACCTCGTTTGCTCAGATTAAAAAAAAATATTACACTGACGTTGACACGTGATGAGTTGACTGTTGACTATCTTTGAGGGCTGCCACTTTATGAGAATACCCATTTTTTAGGAACTGTTTAGGTTAGAAAAGTTTGATTGAATATGGTTTTGAAAAAAATACGCGTTAATTAACTTCAATTTAAATATTGATTTTAGTTATTTGCTTACTATAATATTATGTGAAATTGGCAGGCTGTTGGTTGTCTGAGCTGAGTCGCCTCTATATTAAAATATCTCTATCATCTATACGATCCTAACATGTTGGAAAATAAAACACATAATTATACAGTAACTACGAAACCGAGACGGTTTGACGAATTTTCAACTCATGTTGTGAACTTATCAGGCACTAGCTGTTGCCCGCGGCTCCGCCAGCATGGGTTATATTGCGCGTAATAGTAGCCTGTCTGTCTTTCGTGCTTACTACCATCTCTTAAAACTATGCAAGATCAAGAAAATAAGCAAGACAGCGCAATACACATCTCTCTTAATCAATCGTTCTTGCATGGTTTTAAGAGATAGTGGTAAGCCACCTTAACTATATTTATAGGTACCAAATATTATTAAAAATGGTCCAGTGGTTTAGCCGTGCTTGCGTGATAGATAGACTTTTGTACTTATAATATTACTAGCTGTTGCCCGCGGCTCCGCCCGCGTGGGACTCGGTTATATCGCGCCCAAAAGTAGCCTATGTTTGACCTCAGGTCGTTAACTACATCCCTACCAAATTTCATCACAATCGGTCCAGCAGTTTAGCCGTGAAGAGGTGACAGACAGACAGACAGACAGACTTTCGCATTTATAATATTAGTATGGATTGTAAAATCATGGATGTTTTAAATAAAATGAAAGTATAATTTAATGTGGAGAAAATATATTATGAATTACCTTTGGATAATAATGAATTATAAAATCATTTTTTCAACATTTATTTTGTTTTTGTGTAATGTGAAATGTGATTTGAATTTCTTCAGTTTTGGCAATTTATTGTTAAATTTTTGAGGAATTTGAGATTCATTTCTGGCAACACAATCTAATGTCAAACGAGCTAGCAGACCAGTGGGTTATTTTTAGTTTATTATTTATTTGCCACGGTTCTCTGTTGAGTTGTTTCGTTCTAGCCGGTTCTAGTAATGGTGTGATATTTAAATCAGTTATAAATATCTCAGTGTAATTCCTCCCTTCAAAGTTTCTAGAAAACCGTCAAAATTGCTTCCAAAATGCAAACCGCGAGTGCTCCTCGGGAGCCCGCGCCTCCCGTAATCAGCACGAGCTCCACAATCCTCAATATGCGTGAAAAAGAGAAATACATAGAAGATTTCGACTTTCCATTCTGCGACGAGTCTTCTAAATACGAAAAAGTGGCGAAAATCGGCCAAGGAACGTTCGGAGAGGTGTTCAAAGCCCGCGCCCGTAATAGCAGCAAAAAATTCGTGGCCATGAAGAAAGTATTAATGGACAATGAAAAAGAAGGCTTCCCAATCACAGCCCTCCGCGAAATCAAAATCCTACAGCTTCTAAAACACGAGAATGTCGTAAATTTAATTGAAATTTGCCGAACTAAAGCCACTTTACATAACAAATATAGGTCAACATTTTATTTAGTTTTCGACTTTTGTGAACACGATTTAGCAGGTTTATTGTCGAATGTGAACGTTAAATTCAGTTTAGGAGAGATAAAGAAAGTAATGCAACAGTTATTAAACGGTTTATATTACATACATAGTAATAAAATATTACATAGAGATATGAAAGCTGCTAATGTGTTAATTACGAAGAATGGTATTCTAAAGTTGGCTGATTTCGGTCTGGCGAGAGCGTACAGTGTGGCGAAGTCGGGACAAGCAAACAAATACACGAACAGAGTAGTGACGCTGTGGTACAGGCCTCCGGAGTTATTATTAGGTGAGTTGATATATGTTTTTTAATTGGTTATGTTATAGCTGTTGCCCGCGGCTCCGCCCGCGTGGGACTCGGTTATATCGCGCCCAAAAGTAGCCTATGTTTGACCTCAGGTCGTTAACTACATCCCTACCAAATTTCATCACAATCGGTCCAGCAGTTTAGCCGTGAAGAGGTGACAGACAGACAGACTTTCGCATTTATAATATTAGTATGGATTCATTTATAGATATTCTCCTCACAGACCTCCTTTGCATACTCCCCACTTATTACTCTTGTAAACCTATCCTATGGGTACCATCTCCAAAATCTCCAATTTTCCGCAACTTGAATTTTAGTATGGTTGAGGCTGACCCAGACTGACTTCTATTAAAAACTGTTAAAACTTGACCTTGGTGAACACTAGCGCCACCATCAACTAAAAACCATTATTCCTGACAACACAAATTATCAAAAATCCCATGTTATGTAATTAAGGTTCTGAACTCTTCACCCCTTTACATAGACGACCAATTTCTCAAACCACCCCTTTGAATTGTCAACAGGTGACAGGAACTACGGCCCGCCAGTGGACATGTGGGGCGCTGGGTGCATCATGGCCGAGATGTGGACGCGGTCACCCATCATGCAGGTGTTTATTTACTCATATCTGAAATTGAAGAGCTGTGTTTATTTATTAAAACATTATTGTTCCATAAGTCCAAAATACACAGAACAGAGAAATAATCCGAATATAAATGTTTTGACGCGGATTTAGTTCCAGTATCAGTGTGGCGGCGTACCTTCAATTCATACATGTAAACCACACCACAACTTATTAGAAACTAGCTGCTCCCCGCGGCTTCGCCCCGCGTGGGACTCGGTTATATCGCGCCCAAAAGTAGCCTATGTTTGACCTCAGGTCGTTAACTACATCCCTACCAAATTTTATCACAATCGGTCCAAAATTTTAGCTGTGAAGAGGTGACAGACAGACAGACTTTCGCATTTATAATATTAGTATGGATGTAGTACGTAGTTTACAATTACAACAAAGCCACCTAATATTATCGCCCAACAACAGTGGCAATAAAAGTCACGTAATCGCCACTGTATCACTTCCCAACACTCACACTTGTTCACGAACTCTTAGCGAATAACAATCCACTAATATAATGCACAAATACTCGAAAAAGCATAAGTTTTGGGCAACAAATACAGCGCGGACAAAGTGATAGTTTTCTTTCCCTTCAAATACTTCAATATTTATTTATATTCTTAAACACATTAGCAGCATATGAAGCTGATGCATGTGCATCTTAAGTTTGGAGATTTTATACATTGTCCAATCTATTTTTAAAAGCGTTGACTGATGGTGCAGCGATGACACTCAGGGAGCCTGTGCTAGTCCGTGACCACACAGTTAGATATAAAAATGTCTTTTTGGCTTTCTTTTAGCTATTGTGGGACACAGTTTTAAAGAATGTCCTCTCAAGTGATCATTTTTCGAAAGCTGAAACATATCGCGCAGTTCTGGAACATTATAATGCCCTCTTAGTATTTTAAAAATCTCAATCATGTTGCCTCTTTGGGACGGGGATAGTATGTATGCTACATAGTGTAACGTTAAATATTCTCCATGCCCAGGGTCCGACGGAACAGCAACAGCTGATCCTGATCTCCCAGCTGTGCGGTTCGTGCACCCCGGACGTGTGGCCCGGGGTCGAGAGTTTGGATCTGTATAACAAGATGGAGCTGCCTAAAGGGCAGAAGAGGAAAGTTAAGGTTAGTTAAAGATTCCTTCATATTGGAACATATAGCTACTCAGAGGTTTATTACTAGAATAACGTGTCAAATCTATATAAAGGAATAATCACTTTCCCCTGTATTAAGATACGTTTGTTAAGCCTATTTTAGTTATTAGTTAAAATGTGTTTCATCTTATTCTTTTACATGAAGCGTCAGGTAAGAGAGAAAGAGCTAAAACATATTTTAGTTAAAATGGGCTTATCAAACGATTCTTAATACGGCGGATAAACTGTAATAATGATTGTAACTTCAGATACAGAACCATCGGATTATTGATAACTTGTGTTTTCTAATCGAATCAAATCAAATGTCTTTATTTGCATGAATGTATGTACAAAATGATGGTGTAACATTATGAATGTGCGAATACATTATACCTTAGTAAGGCGTGCGAATCTATCATGTCTAAAAAATACTCAATTATAAGGATACATTCTGTGAAAAATGATTTTTTGTTGATGATGGCGCTAGTGTTCACCGAGGTATCGTCTTAAGTCTTTTCTCTCCACTTATGCACACAGTGCCCCTAGTTAGAGTTTTTCTTAACGCAGACGCTAGCGACTGCGTTAGCGATTTTGTACGGCAGACCTGTAAAGCTACTCTGGCGGATAGTAAGGCAACTAAGAAATTCCATACAAAATCCTAACGCAGTCGCTAGCGTCTGCATTAAGAAAAATTCATACTAGTGGTACAGGCCTCCCCCAAGGAAAATAGTCTATTTCTTAAGCCAGAATTTCCAGAAATAGTCATCAAATTTGGAACATACAAAAAAAAATAACCGTACTAACTTAAGTATGTGAAAACATCAAATATATATTTTTTAAAATTTAATTTAAAGATATATTTATTTATTCCAATAATTTGTCAAATTTACAAATTCACCTATTCAAGGCATTGCGGATATACATTCGTCGATTACAATAAAACCTAACTTAACAAATGTAGACAAAATACCAAACTTAATATCTAAAAAATAATAATTTAAATTAACCTAAATTAAGACTTTTAAACCTGACCGCCTGTCTAACTTCAACCCTTTGTCACAGGAACGTCTAAAGCACTATGTAAAGGACCCATATGGCTGTGACTTACTCGACAAATTGCTACAACTGGATCCGGCAAAGAGGTGAGTGGTCAATGAGACCCCGTAATAGGCTACTTTATCATCTTCAGCATCATTTCAGCTGCAGGCTGTCCATTGCTGGACATAAGCCTCCCACAAGGATTTCCAGAATGACCGGTTGGTAGCGGCCTGCATCCAGCGCCTGCCTGCGACCTTCTTCAGATCATCCGACCATCAGGTCGGTGTGTGTTCGTGCCGGGGCGGGGTCACCATCTGAGAACCTTTCTGCCCCATCGGCCATCGGTTCGTCGCGCTATGTGCCCACTGCCACTTCAAAGAGCTAATCCGCTGGGCTATGTCAGCAACAAAAATAATCTAATAGGCTACTTACATGAATATTGACGCAACAAATGTTCATTTCTTACAGTATTTGACCCACGAAACCGAAATATATCGATTACTAATGTAAGATGGCAGTAGAATTTCAACTTTGAGGTTAATCCGTTTGCCTGCAGACCCGGGGGTCGTGGGTTCTATTCCAACGGGATGGGAAGCATACTTTGTTTAGTTGTTTCCAGATTTGCTTAGGACATTGCAGGCTTGAATCACCTGATTGATAATAAAGATGATTCCGTGCTTCGGAAGGCACGTTGAGCCGTTGGTCCCGGCTGACATCTGGTGGTCGTTAAAGGAACCACGTCAGAAAACAAATGGCGGTTTCTAAATAACTCTGACACTAGGGTGTGCATGGTCGATTGACCGTGTCACCAACACGAAATGATGATATGTTTTTAGATGATGGTAAACCCCTCTGATGGCTTACGACCATCTCTTAAAACCATGCAAAAACGAGTGAGTAAGCGAGACGGCGCAATACATGATGTAAGGCTACCTCTCGCTTACTCAATCGTTCTTGCATGGTTTTAAGAGATGGTGGTAAGACACCTCATTTTTCTATAACAGATACGACGCGGATACAGCATTAAACCACGACTTTTTCTGGACCGATCCGATGCCGTGCGAGCTCGGCAACATGCTCGGCCAACACACGCAGAGCATGTTCGAGTACCTCGCCCCACCGAGGAGGTTCGTATATCGTGTTGTTGGAAGTGAAATGTGGCTGTGTAAACGTGTCTTCTACTCTAAACGCGTTGACTAAAGATGCAGTGATGACATTCTTAGGCCTGTTTTAGTCCGTGACCTGTGCCCCTAGTATGAGTTTTTCTTAACGCAGACGCTAGCGACTGCGTTAGGATTTTGTATGGAATTTCTTAGTTGCCTTACTATCCGCCAGAGGCGCTGTACATGTTTGCCATACTAAATCGCTAACAGCGGCGCATTTCTCGCGCAATCCAAGTTCACGTCATCGATTTTCTTCAATTTTTTCTAAGGTTTACCACGGTTTCTGCTTTTTCAAAAAATCACAATTGAATTAGTTCGTTTGAACGCATCGATCGATCGAAATTTTTCGATTGCGAATTGGCTTCATCCTCTCATCGAAAAAATTGGAGAAAATAGGTGAAGTGTGGTACCCTAAATACGGAAAGCGAAGTACTGGACGTCCAGCGGCTAGATGGGTCGATGATATTAGGAAGGTTGCCGGCAACAACTGGATTGCGGTGGCTCACAGTAGGGATGCATGGCATAGACAGAGGGAGGCTTATGCCCAGCAGTGGGTTGTGAACAGCAGATGATGATGATGAGGTGAAGTGAACTTCGATTGCGTGAGAACTGGGCCCCTGTTTTAGTTTTAGATAATAATTGTTTTTGCCAAAAAAAAAAAAAACGAAACCGACTCCAATTATTCAACTAAAAAGGATGAAATAATTAAAACATTGTTGTTTAAATATGCTTCATATCAAACATTTTGATAAATCTGAATTCGGTGCCGATTATTTTAATAAAATATGCTAATTAACGAGCGAGTAGCAATTTTCACTCCTACCCTATTTGGGGCTAACTTATCTGTGTGATTTTTCCCTATATATTATTATTTTATTTTACATTTTAGCTAAAATGGGCTTATCAAATGTGATTGTACCAGCTTTCTCCGACAGTTGTTTCTCCTTTGGACTTAGACGTCGACGTTTCTTAATACTTAATAATTACTTGTCAAATTCCAAATATCATTTCGTCCCACAGGCCAGGACATCTCCGCCACCATCATCATGTACCAGGAGCACAGCCCAAACCAACCCAGGACTCCGGATACCAAGACAGAGTGTTCTAGAAAGTTGTCTACGAACAAAACATTATTGACTTCCTTTTTCTAACTTCCATCATGCTACCTCGGGGGGTTAGTACCGTCTCTTAAGGCCTCGGTGAACACAACTTAAAATTATTCACTGAAAACACAAGTTATCAAAAATCCGTGTTATGTAATTAAGGTGGGGGGTTACTACCGTCTCTTAAAACCATGCAAGATCCAGTGTGTAAGCAAGACAGCGTTATACTTGATTAGTGCGACATCTCTCTTACTCATTGGATCTTGCATGGTTTTAAGAGACGGTGGTAAGCCACCTGAAGTTAATTTTAATCATATTAAATTTTAGTTCCACATAGTTACAAATTGTAAAATTGCTAAAAGTGGCCGTTTTAAGCAATAGTATAGCATGTATCGTCTTATGCAAGAACCAGTGAGTAAGCGAGACAGCGCAATACATGATGTAAGGCGACATCTCCCTTACTCAATCGTTCTTGCATGTTTAACAGATGATGGTAAGCCACCTGAATCGATCTTCTCGGGAATGGAAATAATAGTTTTTGGGTACTTTGTTCAAACCGTTGTGTAAATATTGATTAAAATTTTCTCAGCGATCATAATTTTACCACTAAAATATGTTTTGCCCTTTCTCTCTTTCCGGCATTTCCCGTAAAAGAAAAAGACAAAACATATTTTTTGATAAAATGTGCTTAAGCGTTTCTTAATATGAAGGTTAATCTGTATATGTCTAGATAGGTTTTATAAATGACTGATGTATGTTCTTGTAAAATATAAATGTATAAGAAATTAATAAAAATATTGTTCAAGTAATAAATTTCTTTTATTTATTTAATAGAAATTTAAAAATAATAACATATTTGGAGTTTCTTAATATTAAGACAGGATTTTCAAACTTAACATGCCTCTTCCCTTGGCTTTCAACACTTATTACGAAGCATCTTTGATTTCTTCATTGGTCTAAATTCATTCATTTCGAGTAGGTGTCACGGTCAATCGACCATGCACACCCTGGTTTCAGTTCTTCAAAACCGCCTCTCGGCCTCTGACGTCGTTCCTTTAAGGCGATACCTCGGTGAACACTAGCGCCACCGTCATTTAAAAATCATTACTCACTGAAAACACAAGTTATCAAAAATCCCTCTGCTGTAATTATGATTCTGGATCTGAAGTTAATTTTAATCACATTCAATTATTAAATTATAGTTCCATATAGTTACAAATTGCAAAACTGCTAAAAGTGGCCGTTTTAAGCAATAATGCAATTTGTAACTATAATTTAATATGATTAAAATTAACTTCAGATCCAGACCTTTAATTACATAACACGGTTTTTTGGTAACTTGTGTTTTTAGTGAGTAATGATTTTTAAATGATGGTGGCGCTAGTGTTCACCGAGGTATCGCCTTGACGACTGCCAGATGGCAGCCGTGACCTTGGTCTAAATAATTATTAATAAGTCTAAACCTTCCAGCAACACTTATTCCGTACCGAAAGGGAGTAGTCTTAGCGATTTTTACTATTCCAATAGATCTGGCGTTTTTTGCGAGGGAAATACACACAAGTACCTGCATACCTATGTACCGACACTAGCGCCACAACAAACAAAAACTACCAAAGACGCACAAGAGATGGCGTTAAGAGCAAGAAAACCGCAATTGCATACAAAATAGCAAAAATTACTATGAAAGTCTAAATCGCGCTATCAAAGTTTCTACGGATTGGAGCATATATACAACCTCCGACAAGACATCGTCGGAGCCGCGGTTCCCCAGGCATAACACCCTAGCCTGGCGGGAAGATCTTCCCTTTGTGGCGGTCGAGCATAACACTATCGCTCCCGTCACTCTCTCCAAACCTACATACAAAACTTAATAAAAATTTAAACAAAACTACTATTACTAATTCTGTGACAAAACAGCAAATAATTTGTTTTAACGCAGCGTATGGCTACTGCCTTCCGTAGGTCGACCGTCTATCTCGATTCTCTCCTCTCGTAATGGCTACTTGTATCGCTATTGTCACATTTCGCTTCGCCTTACACACAAATCGCTTTAAAAATTTAATTTTTTTTTTTTGTGACAACGCATTCGACAAGGTAAAAAAAAAAATGTTTTTTAAGCTTTTTGTTAGGCAGAACGAAATGTGGCGATAGCGATACAAATAGCCATTACGAGAGGAGAGAATTGATATAGGCGGTCGACCTACCGGTACGTAGGCCGTGTTGCTCTAAGGTTAAAACATGACCGTTGGTTCTAGTGGTGTACATCAATTGACCACTTTTAACATTTAAAAAATACCTAAAGTTAATACCTAATTTTATAATAGCACCCAAAATTAACATTCTTTGATTCTTTCTTCTCACAACAAAAACAACTTGAGTAATTAATGCAAATTGGTTGTAAACAAAGAATAATCAGCTCTTTTCTAATCTATGGCTATAAAATACTTTTTTGATAACTAAAAATTAAAAAGAAAACTGAAAACAAAAAAGTAAAAATTAAAATTAGTTTCCCCACGAGGCTAAAAAAGGAAACCTGAGTGGCTGAAGTCTCAAAAAAAAAAGTTATTCATCATTATCTGACTCTGCATCCCTATGTCTCCGAGTGACTCTATGCCTTGTAAAGGCTTGCGTGTTTTTAAACCCTTCACGGCATAACTTGCAATAGAAATGCGTTTTCATTTTATGTCTCTCCACTTCTTTCATAGTCTTTGCTGCAAAGCTACACCTCTTGTACCTACATTCGAACCCTTTCACATGCCGTCTTATATGAAAAACTAATTCGGACTTATTAAACAGAATTTTTTGACAGTAATCGCATTCATATTTGTGGTCATGTGGTAATAAGTGTCTACGTCTATGATGACTCATAGTTTTAGAGTTGTAGCACTGATAACCACATTCGTTGCAAACTTCCGTTGGAGGTTCACCTCTATGTTGGCTGACGTGGCTTACATAATCATATTTACACTTGTAAACCTTCGGGCAGTATTCACAGGAGTACGTCTTCGGTTCCCTTTTATGATTCGCCATATGCAACTCACGCTTCGATACGTTAAGACTTTTCCCGCAAATATTGCATGTAAATTGTTTCTTAAATATGCTGTGCTTTATAGAATGTCGTTTCATATCTTCATTATTTAAAAGTATACCGCAAACGTCACAAGACTGCTTTTTTTCTTCATAATGGCTTAAAATATGTGATGGTAAACTAATTTTCTTTTTATAAACGCTACATTCAATGCATATTTGCCCTTGTGAAAAGTGCAGATGTGTTATTTCATGCATCAACAGTTCGCGATGTTCTGTAAAGATTTTAGGACATTTGCTGCATGGGAATAGTCTGTTTTCCTTGGCGTGTATTGATTTGTGACGGATTAAAGCCTTATTGGAGTCAAATGTGCTATCACATATTGCGCATTTGAATGTGTTTTGATTACCCTCTTTTAGTATTACAGGGCCATTTGTTTTCCTCATCTGAAAAAAAGGAGTTTCTTGTTTAGAAGTCTGAACGCCCAGGAGCCCACCGGTGACCGACAAACAATTAAATAACTGTTGTCTCTGCAGTTTTGGTGTTGCTTTATATGAATTTTTTCATGTATTTGTGGATCTTGCATTCTATTAAATTAATTTAGTTTTTAGCCATTGACTGTGGCAGATTAACTCTCAAAAACATTTACTAGTTAGTTTCCCTTGGGAAGTGCATTTTGATAATCCACTTGGCAATGTTCTACTAATCAAAGAATCAGCCTGCCTGCATCTTAGACCATTAAATAATGATCATTTAATAATTATTATAATGATCTAAGGCCTGCATCTATCTACTTGCGACACTTGTCGTCGCACTATACAAGATATCTAAATTGTTATAAAATACTAGATTTCGTAATGAATTCTGATGCCGAGTCTGAATGTAGCTAGTTACTTGTGCGTGGTCGTTTTCATTGTTATCGATATGAATTTAAATGGAAACGTTAGGTAAACTTACCGTAAATTTTCTTTGCCGCAATTGAACAATGTGATAGTTAACAGGGATAACCTGTTAAAACTTTCGATAACTAACTAAATATCGAAAATGGAAATACGGAATAGAAAATATGAAAATAATTGAGAAAAGAAAAATCAAAGTCGGTAACACAAACTAAATATAGAAGTCGGTAATTCGGTAAGTTCCACAAACAAAGCAAAAAGTTCCAAACAAAACAAGCAAGCAAAACAGCAAAACCAACTGAATTATAAGTTTAGATGAGACAACCAACTTTGAAGTTTCAAATTTTTGTTTGATAATTGATTGACATTGACAGTAGGTATAGTGGGCTGCAGAGAAATCTGACCCCCATGCCACAAGTATCACTATTGAGAGGGAGTCATATTTCTCTGCAGCTCAATGTACGTATAAGTAATGTATTCAAATGTACTCGTCTGATTTGACTCAAATGTGAATTGACGTTTTTGAAGAAAATGCTGCTGTGGAGTTTGTGGCGCCACTTCTCCACTTGCGCTTTGCAAGTGGTGGTAAACTTAAAATAAGTAACAATTGACGTCAATAAGTGATAAGAATATCCTATATTGAAAATAAACAATTTGTATTTTGAATTTGAATTTTGTCAATTTGCAATCAATGCTATGACATGACATGATATGACATTGACATTGACATTGACACTATGTCGTCAGTTGGTTGACGCCGGCCGGCCGGTTATCAGCTGAGTGAGATCATCATTACAAAAGTTTCGTTTTTGTATTTTTTCTGAATATTATTATAATTATAATAAAATATAATAAGCATTTTTCGAGAACAAAGAACCTAGGTATCTGTAACATAACAATCAATCATTGTAATACATATAAGAGTTAGTTTGAAAGTATTAATTGAAAGAAAAGTGAAAAATCTTATTAAAATTTTTTCTAGCGTTTTCAGCTCATCATGGACAAATGGGAGGCCCAAATCCAGGGCTTTCTTGCTGCCCCTAACCCTCGAATGTTTGTCAAAGCTTTGCAAACTGCTGCCGATGTGCTCAAAGACGATTTGGCGGACTTTGAAACAGGTAAATAAATGTTTATTTACACAACTTATAAAGTAAAATTAATCGCTTGTGTTTGTATTTCTGGTAAATAATATATAACTAACTAACTAATATAGTACTAACTCAACGATACTATATTGTATAACAATCACATATGTCCATATTCATTTATTCTTTTCCTACCTACATCTGTACTTATATATAAAACTAGCAGTCCACCCCGGCTTCGCCTGTGGTACATACATAGCCTATGTCACTCAGAGTGAATATAGTTTTTAAATGATAAAAGAATTTTTGAAATTCTTACAGTAGTTTTTGAGTTTTTTCCTAACAAACATACACACAAAAATACAAAACTCCTCTTTATAATATTAGTATAGATATAGATAAATACGAAAGTCTGTCTATCTGTCTGTTATGCTTTTACGGCTAAACTGCTTGACCAATATAAATGAAATTTGGTATGGATATACCTAGTTAAAGACTGGGGGTCAAACATGGGCTACTTTTTGGCGCAATATATATAACCAAGTACCACAAGGGCGGAGCCGCAGGCAACAGCTAGTTACAAATAATTGTTGAGTATCATGAACTAAGTCTATGGTCTAATTTGTAAAAGTATAAAAATACTAGCTTTTGATAGCGACTTCATCCGCATTAATTTCCTGCGGGAACAGTGGTTTTTCTTTACTTTTTTTTAATATATCCTTCTCAATACTCCTAGCTATGCGTGAGCGAAATTTCAGAAAGATTGGTTCAGTAGATATGCCGTGAAGAGGTAACAAATAAACAAATATACAAACTCACTTTTGCATTTATAGTATTAGTTGGGATTTGCATGTGTAAAATAACTGGGTCTTGGATTTTTATCTATATATGTATTTTTCCGATTCATTCATTGCATCTACAACAAAATCAATATTTAGTGCAAAATAAAGTATTGACCAGTGTAGATGTGCATCTCATTTATAAAAACTCCTTACACCGCTCCATTCAATATTGAACCTAAGCATCATATAAAATATAGTATCCTTAAGTTAGTATCCCATAACACAAGTCTCGAACTTACATTGAGGCTAACTCAATCTGATTGATTTGTCTCCATATATTTAATTCTTGCTATGCGCATATAAATAATATTAGCCACATACTTTTTACAGAAAGACTTTTTGAGACTCTTCTGCAGTCCCCTGTGGATCTCCTAAAGACAGTATTGAGTCAGTACTCGGAGGAACAATGGTCTAACGCTATCTCCGAGGCGTTTAAACTGCTAGGCTCCATGGCTGCGAAGTACCAGACGGTCTTGGAGCCGTATTTTGAGAATATTGTCAAAGTAAGTCTACTTATACCATTTCCTGTTTCAACTACCATTATGCTAAACGTGTCCTAAGGTCTTATGGCTCTAGGCTCTGTCTACCCCGTATGGCATAAAGACGTTATTATATGTATGTAAGTCTACTTTTGAGCTAACCCCAGCAGGTGGATTACTATAAACTTTGCACATACAAATTCAAATTATATATACTAATATAATTAAGCTGAAGAGTTTGTTTAAACGCTTATAACTTGAAAACTACTGGTTGGATTTTCAAAATTCTTTTGGTTTATGAAAGTCTGATTCTTGGGGAAGGTTATAGGCTATAGTACAGACACACTAATGGCAAGTGAAACCGCGGCGAACAGATAGTTTATTTATCAGTACGTAAGGATATGTAACATTTGAACTAATAAATAACCCATTTCAAATGTTATTTTGAAAAAGTTACATCGGTTTTACTTAAGTTTAAAAAAAAAGTTTGACAGACAGACAGACTTATTGACAACAAAGTGATCTTATAAGGGTTCCGTTTCTGCTATTATTATTTGAACGTAACCCTAAAAAAGGAGGATAACTTGTGATACCTTAGTGAACACTAGCGCCACCATCATTTAAAAATCATTATTCACTGAAAACACAAGTTATCAAAAATCTGTCTTATGTAATTAATGTTCTGGATCTGAAGATAATTTTAAACATATTAAATCATTATAGTTCTCTATAGTTAGTAATTGAAATATTGCTTAAAACGGCCACTTTTAACCATAGATTAAAAAAAAAATTGCGTCACTTCGCGATTCGAACTTCTTTGCTTTTTTGAACAGTTTTGCAATTTGTAACTATAGGGAAATATAATGATTTAATATGTTTAAAATTATCTCCAGATCCAGAACCTTAATTATATAACAAGCATTTTTGATAACTTGTGTTTTCAGTGAATAATGATTTTTAAATGATGGTCGCGCTAGTGTTCACTGAAGTATCATCTTAATTAGTTTAAATACATCAATTAATTTTACAGATCTGCCACTTACCCCACTTGCCTCACGTACGGCGTTCAGCGTTGCTTTGCCTGTCTTCGCTGAGTAAAGTGACTCCTCAAGGAGCTTATAACGCTCAGCGGTTTGCAACGGAGTTGGAAAATGCTACTACTTGTAAGACGGAGCTGGCACTCTTGGTTGGTAAGTTGGTTAGTTATTACATACTAGCAGTTCACCCCGGCTTTGCCCGTTGTACATATATAGCCTATGACACACGGTGAATGTAGCTTTCGAATGATGAAAGAATTTTTTAAATCGGCTCAGTAGTTTTTGAGTTTATTCATTACATACATACACAGAAAAATACAAATCTTTCCTCTTTATAATATTAGTATAGATATCTTCCATGCTGGTCTGGGAGAAAAATAAAAACATAGAATGTACCAGCTGCCTCTCTTCCCGCGCAAGCCGTAAAAGTCGTCTGAGGGAATCGCCGAATGGGGAATCATGACATAGGCGATGCGGCTAGCAACCCATCACTATTGATTTCCTGTTTCAACTACCATTATGCTAAACGTGGCCTAAGGTCTTATGGCCCTAGGCTCTGTCTACCCCGCATGGGATAAAGACGTGATTGTATGTATGTATGTATGTATAGATATGTGTTGTGAGAATTTGTTAACTGAGTCTTTTAAAAAAGAATTTTTTTTAAACAACTTAGTAGCTCGATAGCTTAGCGAGGCGCGCGTGTTCTTAACGATAATGCGGGTCAAGCGATGGCGAGTGCGCGGCCATGTTTGGTTTGGTCGCCATTAGTGGCATTTCTATCTTGAGCTCCGCCATCCTGCCATCTGGTAGTCGTTAAAGGAACCACGTCCGAGGCCGGGGGTTTCGAAAGAACACGGACACCAGGGTGAGCATGGTCGATTGACCGTGACACCTACACGAAATGGTGATGATATATTTATCTTCAGGCACTCTCTGCGAGTACCATCCTGAGGTTCTAGAGAACCAAGCCACAAGAATATGGAGGACGTACCTCGGTTTCCTCAGCAGCAGTGGATTGACGGTAAATGACAGCTTGTTTTTATAATCCTAACTAATATTATAAATGCGAAAGTGGTTTTGTTTGTTTGTTAGCTTTCACGCCCTATGTACTGCACTAATCTTCCCTAAAATTTCGCATACACATTGAAATATTATTGAGAAGGACATAGGATACCTTTCGTCACGGGAAAAAGCACTGTTTCCGTGGGAAACTCACGCGGGTGAAGCCGCGGGCAAAAGCTCGTATAAAATAGTTTTTATACTCAAAGGACGTTAATTCTGCATCATTATTAAGTTGATTTGATAATATAGCTGCAGCGCCATCTATCGGTACACAAATACTATTATTATTTAACTAACTGCGCTCGCGACTTCAACCGCGTGGAATTAAACTAAAGTTATTGTACAGTTCGCAGAAAAAAAATCTTAAATCAAAATTGCTTAAGTTACATTTTCTAGTGAAAGTCCTGTCATAATCGGTCTAGCTATTCCAGAGATCCGGATCAAATAGACAGACAGATAAATATTCTTTTGCCTGCGGCTTCGTCCGCGTGAATTTCTCCGGGAACAGTAACAAAGATGTAAATCTAGTAAAAAACGGGTAATTAATTTAATATTATAAACAGACACTACTCCAATTTTATTTATTTGTGTATCACTACATCACTTCATCATCACTACATAGTATAAAACAAAGTCGCTTTCTCTGTCCCTATGTCCCTTTGTATGCTTAAATCTTTAAAACTACGCAACGGATTTTGATGCGGTTTATTTTAATAGATTGAGTGATTCAAGCGGAAGGTTTGTTTGTTGACTTTGTTTTATAATATGTAGTGATGATATTGTAGTGATATTGATTTATATATGTATAAGGTGGACACAAATCAACTGCAAACATTTTAAGGGCAGATACAGACCACTATACTGAACAACTTTTCCAAATAAACTTATATCGAAATACGAAATTTTATTTTTCACTCTCCATACTAAACTAGATCAGCTGATTCTCAATTTGTATGGGAGGTCAGAAATTTTTTTTTTCGTATTTCGACATAAGTTTATTTGGGAAAGTTGTTCAGTTTTGTGGTCTGAATCTGCCCTTAAAATATTTGCAGTTGATTTAAATTCACATTATATACAAAGTATCCATACTAATATTATAAATGCGAAAGTCTGTCGGTCTGTCTGTTTGTCTGTCTGTCTGTCACCTCTTCACAGCTAAACTGCTGGACCGATTGTGATGAAATTTGGTAGGGATGAAGTTAACGACCTTGGGTCAAACATAGGCTACTTTTGGGCGCGATATAACCGAATCCCACGCGGGCGGAGCCGCGGGCAACAGCTAGTAGTATATATAGTAAGTTTTTTTATTTCTAAATAGGACAAATTCATATCGTCAGTATTAGAAGGCACATCTGGCCTGCTATCTAGCTTCGGCAGCAATCTGCCGGTGAGTGAGCTATGGGAGTTCTACGACACTATGGTGCGAATGCACGCGAGATGCAGAAACGGTGAGTTTTATGTGCTTTGTCATAAGGTTGTATTGTTTGGCAGTGTGTATGAGTTTACTTCAAAGTCCCTCCAAAGCCATATTTGAAAGCAATCGTGTTTTAGACACTGGGGAAAATCGTGTGGCTAGTCCAAAAAATATGATAGTGATTTTTATGTGGTTTTTCGATAAAAAATTTATAAGCCTTATTAAATAAATAACTAAATCCATACTAATATTATAAATGCGAAAGTCTGTCTGTCTGTCTGTCTGTCTGTCTGTCTGTCTGTCACCTCTTCACGGCTAAACTGCTGGACCGATTGTGATGAAATTTGGTAGGGATGTAGTTAACGACCTGAGGTCAAACATAGGCTACTTTTGAGCGCGATATAACCGAGCCCCACGCGGGCGGAGCCGCGGGGAACAACTAGTACTTTATAAAACTATATTTACTTTACTATCGACCCGACCCGGCTTCTCATGGGCATAAAAAGGCATAAAATCTTGAATCACTGTATTCATTAAAAATAACCGCAACAAAATCCGTTGCGTTTAAAGATTTAAGCTACAAAATGATAGAAAAAGCGACTTAGTTTTATACTAAGTAGTGATTAAATACATAACTAAATACTTTATAAACTATATATACTAATTTTATTTAGCCAAGAGCTACAATAGGTAAACTTAATTATATTTAGCCTTAGTGTGTTTCTTATTTATTTTATTTATTTACATAAAAAGTATAATTGAACATTATTTATTTATGACGACCTGCGTGGCTTAATGGTTAACATGCCTGACCGCTACTCAAGAGGTCCCGAGTTCGATTCCCGGTCAGATCAAGATAAAAAAATCATCATTTTCTGATTGACCTGGATCTTGGATGTTTATCTATATATGTATTTGTTATAAAATATAGTATCGTTGAGTTAGTATCACATAACACAAGTGTCGAACTTACTTTGGGGCTAACTCAACCTGTGTGATTTGTCCCTATATATTTATCTATTTCAGTATGTATATCAATATTACGTAACCACGCATCGCTGTTTAAAGAGCGGATTGCAGAAGATAGTAATACGCGCGCCATTTTGTGGTCCGCGGCCACACAAGATGGCGTCGCTTCCGCTCTGCTCAGCGTTTACAAAGCTATGACGGAAGTCAAGAGAGAAAACATGAAGGTAAGCATTTTTGTCTCGGTGAACACTAGCGCCACCATCAGTTAAAAACCATTATTCAATGATAACACAAGTTATCAAAATCCTTATTATGTAATTAAGGTTCTGGATCTGAAGTTAATTTTAAACATATAAAATTATAGTTCCCTATAGTTACAAATTGCATTATTGCCTAAAACGTCCACTTTTAGCAGTTTTGCATTTGATTTTTATATAAATTGATTTCTAGGCAATAATACAACAAGAAGTGCTACCCCAGCTGTCTAGTGGCAACAAATTAGCAGCACTGACCCTACTATCCGGTTTGAGAGGTCGTGGGTTCGATTCTGACCTGGAAAACTACGTGGACGTCCAAAGTTTAGAGTTTGATCTACGGTGTGGGGACGTCTCGTACCATATTGCTGATTTGGTAAGAAATTATTGAAGTTTTGTTAAGAAATATAGGGTTTTGAACCCTATTATTACATATTAGTGACCCGCCCCGGCTTCGCATGGGCATAGAAACCTTCCTCTTGAATCACTCTATTAAAAAAAACCCACATCAAAATCCGTTGCGTAGTTTTAAAGATTTAAGCATACAAAGGGACAGTGAAAGCGACTTTATTTTATACTATGTAGGACATTCTTATCACTTATTGACGTCAATTGTTACTTATTTTAAGTTTACCACCACTTCCAAAGCGCAAGTGGAGAAGAAGCGGCGCCACAAACTCCACTGCAGCATTTTTTTCAAAAAATTGGCAATACATTTGCATATAAGCTGAAAAGGTGTTATTGTTTCTTTATTACATATACATATATTCACGTCTTTATCCCATACGGGGTAGACAGAGCCTAGAGCCATAAGACCTTAGGCCACGTTTAGCATGATGGTAGTTGAAACAGGAAATCAATAGTGATGGGTTGCTAGCCGCATCGCCTATGTCATGATTTCCCCATTCGACGATTCCCTCTTTTCTTTATTAAAATAAATAAATATGACTTTGATTTTAGGTAATATGGTACATTAGGAGTGGTCTATCCCACAGTCTGCGTTTGGCACAAACGGCAATACTGTACTATCGCAACGTTCCCGCGATAAAGGTCAACGACCTCGCGGCGGCCATCTTGTCTAACGCGGACGTTCGGGAGGTGAGTTTTTTTTAGAATAAACTAGCGACCCGCCCCGGCTTCGCATGGGCATAAAACCTTCCTCTTGATAAGATATCTATTTGAAAAAAACCGCATCAAAATCCGTTGCGTAGTTTTAAAGATTTAAGCATTACAAATGGATATAGGGACAGAGAAAGCGATATTGTTTTATACTATGTAGTGATAAATATATAGGGACAAATCACACAGATTGAGTTAGCCCCAAAGTAAGTTCGAGACTTGTGTTATGGGATACTAACTCAACGATAATATATTCTATAACAAAACGTCTTAAGATCGTCAAATACTATAATATAGAATCACAAAAGTTTTAAACTTTCTATTAGGCTACCTTGACTTGTGTGTATGCGAAATTTCAGGAAGATTGGTTCAGTAGATAGGGCGTGAAGAGGTAACAAACAAATATACAAACTCACTTTCGCACTTACAATATTAGTTGGGATATATTTATTTACTAGCTTTTACCCGCGGCTTCGCTCGCGTGGAATCAGAAAATTTTTGGTGTACACATACAAATATTCCCGTATAATCTCCCTTGGGAACTTGATGCTTTTTGCCAAAAGTAGCCTATTTTGCTCTCCATCCTTTCAACTAACTCTATGCCAAAAATCAGGTCGATTGGTTGCTTAGCTACGACGTGAAGGAAGGACAAACAAACGAACACACTTTCACATTTATAATATTAGTATGGATGATGTATGTATTATAATATTAGTATAATATTAGTACATTTGTATTTATTTCCTCACTTTTTTTAGGAAACCATAACATTCCTAGCATCAGAATGTAGCCAACAAACTGACAATACAGACTTTATGGATATATGGAAAGCATTATTAGTAGATGCTGGAAACAGCCAAGACAGAACCGACGCGTTGAACGAGTTTATGCTATATGTGACGTTCGTTTTGGAAAATTGGACGCAAGATGGCAGCGGGGTGAGATGTTATTCTTAATATTTTTTTTCTATACAAATAAATAAAATTGCAATGTCTGTTTGTAATATATCGATGTACCGCCCCGGCTTCTCGCGGTTGCAATGCTATATAATACACTAGCTGTTCCCCGCGGTTTCACTCGCTATTAGTGTGTATGTACTATAGCCTATAACCTTCCCCAAGAATCAGGCTTTCATATACAAAAAGAATTTTGCAAATCCGACCAGTAGTTTTCAAGTTATAAGCGTTCAAAAAAACAAACTCTTCAGCTTTATTATATTAGTATAGATGTATGATACATATAAACCTTCCTCTTGAATCACTCTATCTATTTAAAAAAACCGCATCAAAATCCGTTGCGTAGTTTTAAAGATCTAAGCATACATACATAGGGACAGACAGCGGGAAGCGACTTTGTTTTATACTATGTAGTGATAGTGATGTTATATTACAGCTGGCAGAGCGAGTAGCGTCCTTGCTATCTCTAACTACGCACATACTATCCCTGCCTATAGCACACATAGCGTACGACCTGGCTTCGCTCGCTGTGAGCGACACGCTGCGACAGTGTCGCGCGGCAGAGGTTATGTCTGTCGCTGCGGCCATTTTGAATAATGGTGGGAATTTGGAAGATGATGTTTGGGATGTAAGTATTAGTTTTGTGTTTTTTTAGGGTTCCGTACAAAAATGTAAAAAAGGAACCCTTATAGGATCACTCGTGCGTCTGTCTGTCTGTCCGTCCGTCCGTCTGTCACGGCCAATTTTCTCCGAACCTACTGGACCAAAACAGATGAAATTTAGTAGGATGGCGTAATCCTGTGACCCAAACACAGATGTGCCAAGAGAATATGTTTTTTTTTTTAAATAAGGGTCATTTTTGGGGGTCAAATTAAGGATTTAAAAAAAAAGTTTTGTCATGAGAAATCAGTAATGAGAGTTTAAAGGCCTATATCCAGCAGTGGACAGCCTGGAATGGAAAGATGGTTATAGAACTAGAATTTACGAGATTCAACTGCAAATTTGTTTAAAAGTATATCGTTTACGTAAACGAATATATTGTAAAAAATAATAGCTATTGTTTAAAAAGTCGCTGTGTATTTTTTATTGTAAACTAGCTACCCGCCCCGACTTCGCATGGGCATAAAAACCTTCCTCTTGAATCACTCTATCTATTAAAAAAACCGCATCATAATCCGTTGCGTAGTTTTAAAGATTTAAGCATACAAAGGGATATAGGGACAGAGAAAGCTACTTTGTTTTATACTGTGTAGTGATGTAATGTACTTAATGAAGGTTCGTTATTGAAATGAATGCAGTGCGACAATACAAACAGATTTTTTTATAAATTTGTTATTTTTTCCTTTAAATTTATTTTATTTCCTTTTTATTTTATTTATTTTAATTAATAATATATGGTTATAACCGAATTGTGATTCTCGTCCTTATTGAAAATCGGTTGAAGTAATATAAATATAAATAATTATAGGATCAAATCACATTACAAGGATCGAGTTAGCCCTAAAGTAAGTTCGAGACTTGTGTTATGATATACTTACTCAACGAAACTATATTCTATAACAACATACATATATAGATAAACATCCAAGACCCAGGCCAATCAGAAAAAGAGCATTTTCCAATTGACCTGACCGGGGATCGAACCCGGGACCTCATGAGTAGCGGTCAGGCATGTTAACCATTACGCCACGGAGGTCTTCATATATCATGTTAAATATTATTATATGTTTTTAGTATATAAACGTGGAGTTTTGTCGCGACGAGTCATCGCTATGCGCAAATTGTCTATTGTTAATACACGCGCCGCCTGAAGCTTCTGAGAAAGTGCTTAAAGCTCTACAGGTAAGCTTAAATTAACTCCCGTTTTGAGAAGCGTTTGTTAAGCTCATTTTATCTAAGATGTGTTTTGTCTCGTTCTTTCACGTGAAATGTCAGTAAGAGAGAAAGAGATAAAACATATTTTTAGTTAAAATGGGCTTAACACTAATTGTTTTACGTCCATTTGTTACCTAAGGTTGTTTTAGAGTTTATTTTCTAATTATTTCTAACCCCCAACGCGTATAGAGAGGGGTGTTATAAGTTTAACGTGTTTACCTGTGGTATCGTAGCCACCAAACGGATAAACCGATTTTCGTTTAGATATTTTGTGCCATAGATAATTTTATCCCAAGTGTTCTTAGCCAATGTTGCGAATGAAAGTAAAATTGACTGTATTTTATTATTATTTGATGGGAAATGAATATTTATAATGATTTTTAAGTATTTTAGTAAAATCAGCAAACTCAAATCAGGTATTCTTATAATTTCTTTTATTTTAACAACTGACAAAGTCAAATATAAACAAATTCAATATAAAAAATAAAACATATCGAAAAGGTTTCTATTAGTTGTTTATCCATACTATACTAATATTATAAATGCGAAAGTCTGTCTGTCTGTCTGTCACCTCTTCACGGCTAAACTGCTGGACCGATTGTGATAAAATTTGGTAGGGATGTAGTTAACGACCTGAGGTCAAACATAGGCTACTTTTGGGCGCGATATAACCGAGTCCCACGCGGGGCGGAGCCGCGGGGAACAGCTAGTGTTTTATAAAAATTGGCCCAGCCGTTTGAGCGTGAAGAACCAGCAAACATACAGACGTTGGCCTTTATAATAGGATAATTTTTTTATCTGTTGAAACAATATTTTTTTGTAGATAATATTCTCCAGAACTGACGTAGAAGATGGGACATTGTTGCGAGCTGTCAAAAAACTTGAATGTTTAATCTGTGACTATGAAGGTGCACTGGACAATGTGGAAGTTAATAAAGTAAGTATATTTGTCATCTGTCTGTATGTATTTCAGGAAATAAAACAATTGACGGCCGATTAATATTGAAAATTACTTGCCAAGTGCGTTTAAATGGACGGGGTTTAGTTGACGCCTTTTAAAAGCCAGTTTTTTTTATAAGTACCATTTAATAGACAATTACTAACAAATATGGACTTTTTTTTATAAAACTAAATTGTCTGAAGTGAATAAATTGAATTGAATTGAAATAGGCATACGTCCCACCTGATGGGAAGCGGTTACCGTAGCCTATAAAAGCCTAAAACACCAGGAGTGTCACGTGCGCTTTGCCAACAATTGATGAGATTGAAAAACGTTATGTATGAAAATGTGTACATTTAAAAACCTCCATTGGCCAGCAATGATTTTTTTTTATTACATTGTTGTCTTAGGCCAGCAATGAGACTATTGATGTATTGTTTTTTACCCGACTACGGCAAAGCCAAAAGGAAGGGTAATGATTTTGGCAGTCTATGTATGTATGTATGTATGTATGTATGTAAGTATGTATGTATGTAAGTATGTATGTATGTATGTATGTTCCACCGCACCGCCTAAACTACTGGACCGATTTTAATGAATGAGGTGTCAAAATATTCGTAAATATAGCCCGGGTAACATAGGCTATATAAATTGTATCAAACTTTTAACTGACAGAATTTAAACATCAGATTCTAACCTCAAAAAAAATCAAACTGAGATTGGTGTCACGTGTTTGGTATTAAATGGAGGGTCTTGGCTTGCACATTACAAATATGTATATGTACGAGCAATGCACCGTACATTTATGATAAGTCAGCATCTTCACACATTCGCCGCATTACAATAAAATTGCATTCAGTTCGCAATTGGATATCAAGTGTGCCGCGCGTTCTCATAACCCATCAAAATATCAATAATTTTAGTGACAGTTTTTACCAATATAGTTTAATTTTATCAGTTTAACCAGTGACTTTCATTTACCAGAACTTAACTAACGGTTCAAATACGTACATGTTTTTTTTTTTTTTAAACTGATAAAATTAAACTATATTGGTAAAAACTGTCACTAAAATTATTGATATTTTGATGGCTTATGAGAACGCGCGGCACGCTTGATATCCAATTGCGAACAGTACCCCTAGTATGAGTTTTTCTTAACGCAGACGCTAGCGACTGCGTTAGGAATTTGTATGGAATTTCTTAGTTGCCTTACTATCCGCCAGAGGCGCTGTACAGGTTTGCCATACTAAATCGCTAACGCAGTCGCTAGCGTCTGCGTTAAGCAAAACTCATACTAGGGGCACTGAATGCAATTTTATTGTAATGCGGCGAATGTGTGAAGATGCTGGCTTATCATAAATGTACGGTGCATTGCTCGTACAGTATATAACTCATATTGTTTAAGTTAAAATATAGTTTAAAATGCATTCGTAAAGTGGTACATTTCACTCGGTCCAGTCATTTCCGTTCGGGAAACGGAAATATATTAAATAAAAATTAAGTTAAAAACTACAACCCGAATACGTGGGGTCTAAAAAGGATGAAACAAGGAAATAATTGAGATAGAAATCCAGAAATGCATAGGTACTCAAATGGTCATGGTAAAGCCGTGGTCGCACCTATTGTAAATGAATGATAGGAACACCTTTAAACGAACATTTTGTTGGTATCCATACTAATATTATAAATGCGAAAGTCTGTCTGTCTGTCTGTCTGTCTGTCTTTCTGTCTGTCTGTCACCTCTTCACGGCTAAACTGCTGGACCGATTGTGATGAAATTTGGTAGGGGTGTAGTTAACGACCTCAGGTCAAACATAGGCTACTTTTGGGCGCGATATAACCGAGTCCCACGCGGGGCGAAGCCGCGGGGAACAGCTAGTACACTATAAAGTGGGTGCGACCACGGCTTTACCATGACCATTTAAGTACCTATGCATTTCTGGATTTCTATCTCAATTATGTCCTTGTTTCATCCTTTTTAGACGCCACGTAGTCGGGTTATAGTTTTTTAACTTAATTTTTATTTTAAAACTAGCGACCCGCTCAGGCTTCGCATGGGCATAAAAACCTTCCTCTTGAATCACTCTATCTATTTAAAAAAAAACCGCATCAAAATCCGTTGCGTAGTTTTAAAGATTTAAGCATACATAGAGATATAGGGATAGAGAAAGCGACTTTGTTTTATACTATGTAGTGATAATGAAGTTATTTCCGAGCAAGAGGAAGAAAGATTTTTTATAATTTCAAATCTTTTACAGGCACTGAAATTGGTAAAAAAAATGCAAAATAAAAAGAATATTGCCGACAAAGACGCTCGTATCCTACAGCGCCATCTCATTATGTTTTTAGGTAAGAATTGATCACTTATTCATTTAGACAGTGGCGCCATCTGGTGAGCATAAAAAGTGCAACGTTCATTAAACTCCTGTCGTGTTTAATTAACAGCTGCAAGTTAACTTAATACTCACATAATCGTCATTATCATCATTTTGTATTGGTGACACGGTCAATAGACCATGCACACCCTGGTGTCAGAGTTCTTCGGAACCGTCTCTCGGCCTCTGTCGTGGTTCCTTTAACGACCACCAGATGGCAGCCGGGACCGACGGCTTAACGTGCCTTCCGAAGCACGGAATCATCTTTATTATCAGACAATCAGGTGATTCAAGCCTGCAATGTCCTAACCAAACTGGAAACAACTAAACAAAGTGTGCTTCCCGTGGGTATCGAACCCACGACCTCATAATTAGGTATTATAAAAATATTCAAATGTAAACTCGTCTGATTTGACTCGTGAATTGACGTTTTTGAAGAATATGCTGCTGTGGAGTTTGTGGCGCCACTTCTTCTCCACTTGCGCTCTGGAAGTGGTGGTTAACTTAAAATAAGCAACAATTGACGTCAATAAGTGATAAGAATATCCTATATTGAAAATAAACAAATTGAATTTTATAAATTTAAAAATTGTCCGGCTGAAATTTTGTGAATGGTAAGAGGTGACCGGGAATAACACATAGGCTAGTTTTTATCCCAAACACACGAGCGAAGCGCCGAGCAATAGCTGGTGTATAAATAAGTACCTGGGCGACCGAGCTTTTTTTGCAGAAAATCTTATTGCGTGAAAATATGGGTAAAATGAATTTCCCCAGACATGGAACCTAGCTAGATAGTCTTTTTGACTATGTAAGAACTTACGTTTAAAATTTCAAAGGAATCGTTTGAGACGTTTTCCAAAACGCGAGTACAAATAAATTTATATATAAAGTGGTATTTCGATATAAGTTTATTTGGAAAAGTTGTTCAGTATAGCGGTCTGTATCTGCGCTTAAAATATTTGCAGTTGGTTTGTGTCCACCTTATATATTATATATATCCATACTAATATTATAAATGCGAAAGTCTGTCTGTCTGTCTGCCTGCCTGCCGCCTCTTCACGGCTAAACTACTGGACCGATTGTGATGAAATTTGGTATGGATATAGTCAACGACCTGTGGTCAAACAAAGGCTACTTTTGGGCGCTATATAACCAAGTCCCACGCGGGGCGGAGCCGCGGGGAACAGCTAGTAATAATATATGTTTTTTTTTTTTTTATATAAATTGTAAATTTCTTTAAAGTCAATTTAGGTCCTTACTATGTTAAAATTGTTTAATACTTGCTATGTAACATTTATCATGTTTTGCTGTGTACACTATGTTGGAATGCAGACTAGTTCTTAATTCTTAAATTATCAAATGATTAAGTACATTTTTTTTTGTCTGTATGTTTGTGTGCCTAATAAATAAAAAAAATATATAACAATTTACAGGTAAATACGGGGCGAAAACTGACATAAATAATAATCAAAATGAGGTATCTATTATCACGTCGAAATTGAGAGACGCTATATCATTGTCTTTGCCCCACTTGGAGGCAGAGAGGGTGAAGGTGAGCGCATCTCATCTATCAGTACCTATATTTGTCGAGGAGGGTTAAGGTGATACCTCGGTGAACACTAGCGCCGCCGTCATTCAAAAATCATTACTCACTGAAAACACATGTTATCAAAAATCCGTGTTATGTAATTATGATTCTGGATCTGAAGTTAATTTTAAACATATTGAATTATAGTTTCAAGTTTCCTTATTTGCATATTTGTAGGTACAATTAGGTAACAATAAATGATAGTTAAAAGAGCCAGTACATTTTACCTTATCAAGGTGTGCAAATATATGATGTCTCTAATCTCTATTATAAAATAAATCCAATAATTCAAAAAATAGTCATATAATATAAAAGTCAAAATTAAAATGTCAAATAATGTCAAGCCTATTAGGTATAGTTCCCTATAGTTACAAATTGCAATATTGCTTAACTAACTAACGGCCACTTTTAGCAGTTTTGCAATTTGAAACTATATGGATCTATAATTTAATATGTTTAAAATTAACTTCAGATCCAGAGCCTTAATAACATAACACGGATTTTTGATAGCATGTGTTTTTAGTGAATAATGATTTTAAATGATGGTGGCGCTAGTGTTCACTGAGATCTCGTCTTAAAGAGGTAACTCGTGACCAGAATGTTGTATTCATCACATACTAATATTATAAATGCGAAAGTCTGTCTGTTTGTCTGTCTGTCACCTCTTCACGGCTAAACTGCTGGACCGATTGTGATGAAATTTGGTAGGGATGTAGTTAACGACCTGAGGTCAAACATAGGCTTCTTTTGGGCGCGATATAACCGAATCCCACGCGGGAGGACCCACTAACAGCTAGTTACTATATTTAGTTGTATAGGCCCGAAACGAGTGAGTAAGCGAGATGGCGCCTTACGACATGTATTACGCCATCTCGCTTACTCGTTTGGGTACTTAAAAGTTCCTGTGATACGTGTTAACAGATAGACTTACAAGAGGTTTTCAAGTTGGCCATAGAAGAAGAGGACTCTGGAGCTTTGGTGCAGCTTTTGAAAATCATCTGTGCAAGCTGTAAGTTTATTTTTATTTTATTTCTTAATATTTTTTTATTTATTTAACTTTATTGTAAAAATACAATAGGCGGACTTAATGCTAAAAGCATTATCTAACAGTCAACCTTTGGGTCAAGCAGAGAACAGTTTGTGGGTGCAAAAATAATATTTACTTAAATAACAAATATAATAAGCTTACATAACATACTTAATACATTTACTTTGTCAAGTACTTTACAAAATTTACTTTGTCAAGTGCTTTTAACAACTTGACAAGACTTTAACAACTTCCATTCCATTACTAGGCCGTAAATTGCTCTATTTTCCGATGTGTTTTGTCTCGTTCTTTCACTGTAAATATCGATAAGAGACTTTTTACTAATTTTCATCTTCGTTCGTGTACAATTCAATGATGTATTTATGATAATTGGTGCAGTAAAGTGTTTATTCATTCATTCATGAGAGTGAAAGGGACAAAACATATTTTAAGTTAAAATGGGTTTAATTAACGTTTGTAAATTGACTAAGAATGAATAAGAGGGGTCAATCCTAACTAATATTATTAATGCGAAAGTGAGTTTGTTTGTTTGTTACCTCTTCACGCCCTATCTACTGAACCAATCTTCCTGAAATTTAGCATACACATAGCTAGGAGCATTGAGAAGGACATAGGGTACCTTTCATCCCGGGAAAAAGCACTGTTCCCGAGGGAATCTCACGCGGGCGAAAGCTAGTTTGTTATAAAATATATTATCGTTGAGTTAGTTTTAGACTTACCCCCGTATTAAGAAACGTTTGTTAAGCCTTAGCTAAAATGTGTTTCGTCTCGTTCTTTCATGTGAAGTGTCGGGTAAGAGAGAAAGAGCCAAAACATATTTTAGTTAAAATGGGCTTATCAAACGGGGGTTAGAATTAGACATTTGCATGTGAATCTCCTATTTTATTTTGTTATATGTTTGTGATGTAAAATTTAACTTATAACTCAATATGACACGTTATGCATTCACACGTCATTTAATATGACAAAACATGTGACACAATATTTAATAATTGTTACACCAATGTATACCATGTTTTTTTGTAAATAAGGATATACTTACTTAGTATCCCATAACACAAGTCTCGAACTTTGGGGCTTACTCAATCTGTGTGTTTTGTCCCTATATATTTAACTGACGACCTCTGTGGCGTAATGGTTAATTGCCTGCCCGCTACTCAGGAGGTCTCGGGTTCGATCCTCGGTCAGGTCAAGATGATAAATGACCTTTTTTTTATTGACTTGGGTCTTGGATGTTTATCTATATATGTGTTTGTCATAAAATATAGTATCGTTGAGTTAGTATCTCATAACACAAGTCTCGAACTTACTTTGGGGCTAACTCAATCTGTTTGATTTGTCCTTATATATTTATTTATACATATATATTTCATTTAAACTAGCTGTTCCCCGCGGTGTCACTCGCCATTAGCGCGTATGTACTAAAGCTAATAACCTTCCCCAAGAATCAGGCTTTCATATACAAAAATAATTTTGCAAATCCGACCAGTAGTTTTCAAGTTATAAGCGTTCAAACAAACAAACCCTTCAGCTTTATTATATTAGTATAGATATAGATATCTTGTTTGTCAGTGGGATCACGTCGCGACGCGACAGTTGTGTCGTCGTTGTGCGCGACATGTGTCGCGTTGTGTCGCGCGGTGTCGCGCGGCTCGCTCGATGTCGCGACAGATGTCATACAACGTGCTTTGTTGTATTGCGACTCGCCACAGAGTGTACAACAGTTGTTGAATGTGAGTGTTTTTTATGTAAATAGATATATAAGGTTACCTCGGTCTTGGATGTTTATCTATATATGTATTTGTTATAAAATATAGTATCGTTGAGTTAGTATCCCATAGCACAAGTCTCGAACTTACTTTGGGGCTAACTCAATCTGTGTGACTTGTCCCTATATATTTTTTGATTTATAACACAAATCAATTGCAAATTTTTTTAGGGCAGATTCAGACCGCTATACTGAACAACTTTTCCAAATAAACTTATATAGAAGAGATCAGTCGACCGTCACCACTAAAAAGAAAATGTGTCGTGGGTTTTTTTTTTTACTAGCAACCCGCCTCTGCTTCGCATGGGCATAAAATCTTTCCTCTTGTTTCACTCTATCTATTAAAAAAACCCGCATCAATACCCATTGCGTAGTTTTAAAGATTCAAGCATACATAGGGATATATGGGACAGAGAAAGCGACTTTGTTTTATATTATGAAGTGTAGTGATAGTGATAACTAAACAAAAGAATTATTTTTAACCGACTTCAAAAAAAAGAAGGAGGTTCTCAATTCGTCGGATTTTTTATGTAGCTTACCAGATTACTTGAAGGCGCCTGGACTAATACTTTTATGTTACCTGATTGGTCGAAGATGGCTGGACCGATTTGAATGTTTTTTAATCAGTTAATTGGCGAAGAAACGTCACCGGGAGTCAGGAAGATGCTGTGCGGTTGTCTGCCTGCGGTGTTGTCGGACGAGCTCATGGCAAGCGCCTTGAGCCGCGCCGCCCACATGATGGATGGGAGCGGTGAGTGATATTTAAATAATTTATTCATAACTAGCGACCCGCCCCGGCTTCCACCGAAAACCGCATCAAAATCCGTTGCGTAGTTTTAAACATTTAAGCATACAAAGGGACATAGGGACAGAGAAAGCGACTTTTTTTTATACTATGTGAAGATATAGGAAAGATAATAATAAATAAAATGTAAAGTTTTTTTACTGCCATCTGGTGGTCGTTGAAGAAACCACACCAGAGGCCGAGAGGCGGTTTCGAACAACTTTGACACCAAGGTGTGCAGAATTTTTTAAACACACCATCATAATTTCAGCCTTTGTCCACTGCTGGACATATGCCTCCCCCAAGAATTTCCAGAACGCTTGGCTGTCGCGGCCTGCATCCAGCGCCTGCCTGCGACCTTCTTCAGGTCATCCGACCATCTGGTCGGTAGATGTCCGACGCTGCGCTTGCCGGTGTGTTTAAACACGATACGAATGAATTAATGAATTTTTCTTTTCTCTCTTTAGGCACTTCAAAACTCGCCGGTTACGATTTGATAGACGCGTTATTGCCATGTATTGAAGATAATCATGGTTTGATAAAAACGTACCTACCACATGTCCTCGAAATGATCTCGAAGACAAACCAACTCGAAGTTATACCCACATTCGAGAAATCTACAAAACTTTTCATGGAAAAAATTGCTTTGTTCGATATTGCTATTTTGGAAGCTGTATTTAAGAAAATTTTTAATACTTTAATAATAGGTCGGAATGTAGAAAAATACGAAATGAACGCCTACAAAAGTATAGTAGATATGTTTATGAGTATAGCCAAAACAGCAATAGATACTGGCAAGATACATCGTTCGATTTTCGAAATGGTTTCGAATATGACGCGCGAAAACGATTACTTTCAATGTTTATACGTTTTGGCGATTTTGAAAAAAGAATTCGAGTTTGATTCGAATTATATTAGTGAGATGTTTTGTGGTAAAACTGTTTTGGATGAGTTGTTCAAAGTTGACGTGGCGTTTCGTGTAGATGGCGCTTTTGCTTTGGACGCCATTTTGATTTTTATGAAGGAGTATGCGCATACGCTTCTGGAATTCAATTATGAGGTAAGAATGACTTTTAGGGTTCCGTTAATTAGTGTAAGTAACGTTTTTTAGCGGACTGCCCGTAAAAGGGAAATGTTTTTCGTGTTTATGGACACTCAAAAAAATTATGATGATTCTTAGATCAATGCAATAAGGTCTAAAATTAAATAAAATTGCATTTATATGTATGTTTGAGACTAACGTGGCTATTTGTCTGCTAAATTATTTAATAGTTTCAAAAAAACTATTTCTGTGTAACTTTGGAGGTTCTTGGTTCGATCCCCGGTCAGGTCAAGATGGATAATGATCTTTTTCAAAATTGGCCTGACATTTGGATGTATCTATGTATATAAAAGAAAGTCGTAATTACACTATTTATAAATCAAGAACGGCTGAACTGATTTGGCTGAAAATTGGTGTGGAGTGGAGGTAGCTTAGAACCAGGAGAAAGACACAGGGTACCTTTTACCTGGGAAAAAGCCGCGGGCAAAAGCTAGTTTGTTATAAAATATAGTATCGTTGTTAGTATCCCATAACACAAGTCTCGAACTTACTTTAGGGCTAGCTCAATCTGTGTGATTTGTCCCTATATATTTATTTATACTTATCATAATTTTTGTTTAAGTATTGTTATTTTTTTTTTCTTTCAGAAAACAACAAACCTCTTAGCGGCTATAATGCGTGACATACAGCCTCAACAAGTTATATTCCATAAAGACAGTTTAGAAAAATGCCTATCTACATACAAAGATGTATTGAAAACCCATCCAAAATGCTTAACCGACGGTTTCGAAGAGTGGGTTACGAAGTTACCTATACCTCAGTTACAAGATATATACATTGAGGAGTCTTATTATATGAATATCAAAGCGTTAATTATATATTTGGAAATAACTGGGTTTTATTTACATAGTTTCATGGATCAATTTCGATTGTGGCCGAAATATGTGTTAAGGAAGTATGTAGATGGCGTTAGTGGCGCTGAGCTGTCATTTCTGACAGATTGCCTAGCTCTGGCTGTCAAAGTGACAGGCTTCAATGTCAAAAGTTTGCTTTTGGAGGGGAGAGCGGCGAAGGATTTTATTGGTGTGAAGTTTTGTGAGAAATTCATGACGATTTTTTTGGATTTTTTCTTGAAAAAACCGTTTCTGTTGTTGGATGACGATGTGAAGGATTGCTGTGTCGTTTTGGATGGTGTTGTCAAGTTTTGCGTTAGGAGGAAATGTTCGGACGCTGTCTACGAACTAGTTTTGGATTTGGTTGATGAGGTAAGAAAACAGAATATTATTATCATGTATAACTAACTTTGCCCCATGGTTTTTCTTGCCCGACATTATGTATATACCATATTTCATAACATCCTTCAATCCGGCTATTATATGCAAAAATATAGTTAAAAGCGTTCAAACGAACAAATATACAAACGAAACTCATCAGCTTTATTATATTAGTTTAATTAGAATAGACAATTGCCCACAACTGTGTTTGTGTGTTGGAATATCTGGCTCGAAGGACCATAAAGATTTACAGTCTAGGACTGAGATCTTAAGCCGAGACCTCGGTGAACACTAGCGCCACCATCATTTAAAAATCATTACTCACTGAAAACACAAGTTATCAAAAATCCGTGTTATGTAATTAAGGTTCTGGATCTGAAGTTAATATTAAACATATTAAATTATAGTTCCATATAATAACAAATGGCAAAACTGCTAAAAGTGGCCGTTTTAAGCTATATTGCAATTTGTAACTATAGGGAACTATAATTTAATATGTTTGACGACCTCCGTGGCGTAATGGTTAACATGCCTGACCGCTACTCAGGAGGTCCCGGGTTCCATCCCCGGTCAGGTTAAGATGAAAAATGATCTTTTCTGATTGTACTGAGTCTTGGATGTTTATCTATATATGTATTTGTTATAAAATATAGTATCGTTGAGTTAGTATCCCATAACACAAGTGTCGAACTTACTTTGGGGCTAATTCAATCTGTGATTTGTCCCTATATATTTATTTATATATTTAATAGCTGTTCCCCGCGGCTTCACCCCGCGTGGGACTCGGTTATATCGCGCCCAAAAGTAGCCAATGTTTGACCTCAGGTCGTTAACCCTAGTAGTAGTCCCTACCAAATTTCATCACAATCGGTCCAGCAGTTTAGCCGTGAAGAGGTGACAGACAGACAGACAGACTTTCGCATTTATAATATTAGTATGGATTAGTATGGATGTTTAAAATTAACTTCAGATCCAGAACCATAATTACATAAGATTTTTAACTGATGGTGGCGCTAGAAGTTTCTCACGTTAGGGCTGGTATCGTTAATATTATAATAAGCTGAACAGTTTGTTTGAACGAAGCTCTGAGGATTGAACGATCCGGCTCGAAGGACCAAAACTAATGTAAGGGGTTTGATAGTTTCCTACATTAGTGATTTGATGATGAAAGAGTCTAGGGTTTTTAATGCCATATTGTATTAGTGGCATTTCTATCTTGAGCTCCTCCGTGCTTCGGAAGGCACGTTGAGCCGTTGGTCCCGGTTGTTATCGGTAGATGGCAGTCGTTAGGCAATGTCAGATGCCTTTAGGCCTGATAAATCTGCCAGTGTTGTCCACTAACACACCCATTCATGTTCCTGTGGGTCTGGTTTCCCTGTAAAAAGGGTTACGGAGGTCAGACGGCGGTCGCTCCATTGTAATAACCAGTTCCGTTAAATCAGGACTATGATTAATAGCGTACCCTTGGGCTCTGAAGCGTAAGCTGAAGATGCAACCGGGAAACACGCTCGGACGAAGACACCACAAGCGAGTAAAACCGTGGGGGCATGGCTAATAGATCAAATTATTAAGATCAATCTCATTATACAACAGATATGGCCGACATACGAATCAAAAACTAATTTCAACGAAAAATGCTTATTATTGAATAACGTGTCCTGTTTCCCGAAGAAACTGGGTCGGGATTCGAACCCGATGCGATGGGTGGCGAGCCAACTTAACGACCCGGCTAATAGGGAGAACAGTACGAGATTGGTGGGGGTGCTTCCTGGAGGGGATGGATTTGCGTAAGTAATATTTAGCCATCCATACAATAAATGCGAAAGTTTGTCTGTCTGATGCGCTTTCACGGTTGAATCAGGTGGCGTACCACCATCTCTTAAAACCATGCAAGATCCAGTGAGAAAGCGAGACAGCGCAATACATGTTGTAAGGCGACATCTCCCTTACTCACTGGATCTTGCATGGTTTTAATAGATGGTAGTAGCCACCCAGGATGAAATTTAGAATGGATTTAGTTAAAGACCATGTTTATTTGTCTGAACGCTTATAACTTTAGAACTACTGGTCGGATTTGATAAATTATTAACTCGCTCGTATGTATGTATGAGCTATATAACCTATAACCTTCCCCAAGAATCAGGCTATCATATGCAGAAAGAAATTTTGAGATCCGACCAGGGGGTCTAAAAACGCCATTTTGAGCAATTCATCGAATCGATTCATATTACGAATTCCTTAGCAATTCTGTAGCAATTCCTCTATTTTTTGTAAAATAGCAAACTAAACTTTGCAATTCCTCTTCAAAAAAATTGAAAAAAATAGGAATTGCTAAGGAATTCGTAATATGAATTCGATTCGATGAATTGCTAAAGTGGCGTTTTTAGACCCACAGTAGTTCTTGAGTTATATGCTTTTAAACAAACTAACAGATTTTTCTTTATTCTCGTAGTGACTGCTACAGCCAATTCGCTCACAACTGTCTGAGCGCGTCGCTCAGTGAATGTAACGGAGCTACTTTACGTTCAGCGTTGGACGCGCTGGCGTCCACGCCGGCCATCGCACTGCTGGACATAGTGGCCGTGCTGGCCGCTACTGGTGAGTCATAATTATAGCCGCTGTTTGTGTGTAGCTGGCCACTTTACGTCCAGCGCTGGACGCACTGGCCTCTTGCTGGCCGCTACTGGTGAGTCATTGTTATCAGTCGCTGTGTTTCCATCAGCGCCATCTGTTGTGCGAATTAATATATATTTGTTGTGGCGCTAATGTAACCTAAGAGCCTGAAAAGTGTCATTGAAGAACTCCGACACCAGGGTGTAAATTATCGGTTGACCTTGTAAACCACTATACAGGGTGAATTTAAATCAACTGCAAATATTTTAAGGGCAGATTCAGACCACTATACTGAACAACTTTCCGAAATAAACTTATGTCGAAATACGAAAAATTTTTTTGACCTACCATACAAATTGAGAATCAGCTGATCTAGTTTAGTATGGAGAGTGAAAAATAAAATTTCATATTTCGATATAAGTTTATTTGAAAAAGTTGTTCAGTGGTCTGTATCTGCCCTTAAAATATTTGCAGTTGATTTGTGTCCACTTTATATAATGACGAATTTGAAATTCAGATTAACTTATCGCTGCTTTAAATAAATGCCTTTGGTACATAGATCTCGCCGCACGCGCATACGCGTATACATACGCGAATAGTAGGGTGAATCCATACTAATATTATAAATGCGAAAGTCTGTCTGTCTGTCTGTCTGTCACCTCTTCACGGCTAAACTGCTGGACCGATTGTGATGAAATTTGGTAGGGATGTAGTTAACGACCTGAGGTCAAACATAGGCTACTTTTGGGCGCGATATAACCGAGTCCCACGCGGGGCAAAGCCGCGGGGAACAGCTAGTACCTATATATTTATTTATTTATTTTATATTTATACATTTTGACAATCGTTGTGGAAATAAAATATCTTATTTTTATTATTAATGTAATTAGATTTTACATTTTTCATTTGATCAGATATTTTTATTATGTAGTCATCTATCCACTATTTGAATGATATCGGTGTTTACCCTGCCATATAGAATACATATTAATATCGAGCCATCATTAATATTAATTATTTAAAGATGTTGATAATATTATTATTTTTTTATCCGATTTCGTGGTGTTAGTATTTGGGATATCTCAAATAATTTGCTACGAAATCAACGCTTGAATGACATTATGCTGAAGTGTCATTTTTGAGAAACCGACCTTGTGAGAAAGTGACAGAGTGCTAATGTAACCAAAATTTTCACGATGGCTGTAGACACCGAAATATACGTCGGCGTCTTTGTAAATAAAAATCAAGATATTTAGCACGGCCTTTATTCAAGGGTCTTGACGACAACAATCTAGACCAAAGCAAAAACAAAAAAAGCTTATCTAAAATAAAAAAGTATATAAAACATAAATTTATATAAAAAAGAGGCTTATTGAGCCATCGGTGCTCAACAATGACATTTTGCTAAAGTGACGTTCTGCGTCCAAAGCAATAATACAGGATATACCTAATTTAACGTTGACTTTGATTCCCAGACGAAGATAAACAAGACCAATGGTGGGACAAAGCGATGGACGCTTGCTGCGCTTCGCTCGCTCAGTTCGAGGATTTTAACGCTTGCGATAGACTGCTAGCTTTGAGCGAGCGTAGCTTGTCGCTTGGAGTGTGTACGAGGCTAATGCTGCCTTTATTAAGGTGAGTAGTCCATCTATCGCAACTAGTTGCCAAGATAGAATATAAATTACTTTTTCTCAACTGGTTGTGAAACTCAGTTTTCATGGAGGCTAGAAGGCGTTTCTACGGAAAAAGCACTGTTTCCTAGGGACATAACGCGGGTGAGGTGGCGGGCGAAAGCTCGTTATATTTATCCGTATGTATACATATATCTATATTAATATTATAAAAAGATAAGATTTGTATTTTTGTAATGAATAAACTCAAAAACGATTTCAATAATTCTTTCACCATTGGAAAGCTACATTCACCCTGAGTGGCATATTGGGTGTATGTACCACAGGCGAAGCCGGAGTGGACTGCTAGTGTATTAATATGATCACTATCTATTTCTGTAGATACTCCACACCAACGTATTGCGAGCGTTTCTTCACACGCAATCTCCAAAAACTACTAGATAGTCTCAGCAAGAAGCCGCGGAGTGGTCGATCCGCGGATAAATACCAGCAGTGCGTAGTGGAGCGGACGAGGGCGCTGCTGTTGCTGCAAGTCGCTTTTGAGAAGGTTAGCGTGACACTCACAAGTCACATTCGACATGACACTTTCTAAAAATAACACATTTTCAAAACGACCTCATATTTTTTTGAGAGTGTGTGAAATGACACCCTTTCGTAATGTTTGTGACGCAAAATGACAATATCTCAAAACGACACTATCTCAAAATGTCACTTATGCAAAAATGTTCTATTGATAACCCTTTTTTATATGACATCTTAAAATTACACTTAAAATATTATTTAAGTGGCACTTTATACAATGACATTCCTAATTACATTTTCTTAGTATGTTTCATGACACTTTCGCAAAATGTCACATCTACGAGTGTATCTTACGTAAAATAATATAAAAAAAAACACTTTAGGAAAATGGCATTATATCAATATGACAGCTATAAAGAAATACCAATGCTCAATAGTAGGCTACTTATTAGGTAGTGGATATTTCATCTTCACTTGCACAAAACGTTTAGCATCCTCATTTATAACTCTACTAGCTGTTCCCCGCGGCTCCGCCCGCGTGGGACTCGGTTATATCGCGCCCAAAAGTAGCCTATGTTTGACCTCAGGTCGTTAACTACATCCCTACCAAATTTCATCATAATCGGTCCAGCAGTTTAGCCGTGAAGAGGTGACAGACAGACAGACAGACAGACTTTCGCATTTATAATATTAGTATGGATCTATATTCCCTGCCAGCAGACGTATTCCCGGACACATACAATTTGGGTATTTTCAAGGCTAGAGTGAATAGGCTATTAATGTGCCAGCGAGCTCCATCTTAGACCGCATCTGCATTTAACATCAGGTGGGATCGTGGTCCATCGCTGGACATTGAGAATATAAATATAAACATGCGGCACTCGGGGGCTGCAGCGGTAAAGCTATTGCATAGCATTTTTTATCAACTTATGCTATAAGTACGGACGCTCGGCCGAGCTACATGGTAGGCAGAGTGGGGGGTGTTAGGTGTTATTTTCGTTACGGAATTTTTTGATTCGGTCGCCGCTATCAATGCCCGCGACAAAAACTATTCAATAGCTTAAAAAAAACGCTGTAGTTAGTCTAAAACCGTCTTACAGATACCACTGACAAGCCTCCAGTCCCCACAAAGTGGCCTCTACCGGGAACTGAACCTGCGTCCGCCACCTTCCAACTACTTGCCGTCGACGGCGTGCAAGCTGTGCGTCACTCTGCGCAGGGAGGGCTGTCCGGCCGACTGCGGGGTGCCGGCCGGCTGCCTCACGTGAGTGCTCTATTGGATGATGCTATACTCGGACATTCGCAGAATTACACTTTCGCAAAACGACACTTTCGCAAAATTACACTTTCGCAGAATGACACTTTCACAGAATGACGCTTTTGCAGGATGACACTTTCTTAGAGACACTTTTGCAGAATGTCACTTTTGCAGAATGACACTTTCTTAGAATAGCACTTTTTTATAATGCTACTTTGGTAGAATGACAGTTTTGCAGAATGGCACTTTCTTATAATGCCACTTTGGTAGAATGACAGTTTTGCAGAATGGCATTTTTGCAAACTGACAATTTTCAACATGACACTCATAGTGACACTTACGCAGAATGACAGTGACACTTACGCAGAATGACACTTTTTCAGAATGACACCTTAAAAATAACACTTTCTAATTGTGACACTTTCTAAAAATAACCCTTAATAAAATGCCACTTCTCAGAATGACACTTTCTCAATGTGTCACTTTCTGAAACTGACAATTCCCAGAATTACACCCGGAGAATGACACTTTCGCAAAATAAAACAAAATTCGGTAAAAAAAAACAAATGTCAACATTAATGACACTAATGACAGCCAAAACCAACATAACAATGACATTCATGACTACCAAAACCAACATGACAATGACATTTATTTTTTTACCGAACGAAGCAAAGAAATAGACCGCAAAGGCCGTAGCGACGCCATTGATTCGTCATTAAAATACAATATTTTATATAAATAATTGGCTGATTAAAAAAATCTGATATTTATTTCTGGTGTCAAGGTACGTTATTCCTGACGACAGAAACGAATTCAAGCGTTTTAAAAATTTTCACTCCTACCCTATTGACCTCATCACAAACCTCCGTTCCAGACGCTACCAATGCGCCATATACAACTGCCTTTGCGCCGCCATTTGTAAAACGAGCCCGGCTGACAAATTCTACGATTTTATCGTCGGGGATGAAGCTTGGGGCAAGATAATGGATGCTGATGTGAAATATCATCTGCCTATTGTGAAGGTGAGTGTTTTGAGGAGATCGATAGTTTAGCTTGCGTGTTGTTACGTATTTAGTAATTTTTATTGTGTAGGTTTCTGGACACAAATTTACAATTATTATAGAATCTTAAGAACTATCTATATACACACTTAAAGTTAAAATCCATATCCATACTTCCATACTAATATTATAAATGCGAAAGTCTGTCTGTCTTTCTGTCTGTCTGTCTGTCTGTCTGTCTGTCTGTCTGTCACCTCTTCACGGATAGACTGCTGGACCGATTGTGATGGAATTTGGTAGGGATGTAGTTAACGACCTGAGGTCAAACATAGGCTACTTTTGGGCGCGATATAACCGAGTCCCACGCGGGGCGGAGCCGCGAGGAACAGCTAGTAATGATATATATATATATATAGACCACACTATTGAGTTAAAATATATATACATATATATTTTAACTTTAAGTGTGTATATAGATAGTTCTTAAGATTATATATATATAAACTTACGGTACGAAGTTCGCGGGCTCAGTTAGTTATGAATATAATAATCTATATATATATATAAAAATCAATTGCTGTTCGTTAGTCTCGCTAAAACTTGAGAATGGCTAGACCGATTTGGCTAAATTTCGGTCTTGAAATATTTGTGGAAGTTCAGGGAAGGTTAAAACGGTGAGTAAAGTGCAGGCTCAGGCGGTACGGAGTTCGCCGGGACAGCTAGTAAAATTATATTTATTGACTTTTAACATAAATAGGTTACATTGAAGTTATGTTAAGGTGATACCTCGGTGAACACTAGCGCCACCGTCATTTAAAAATCATTACTCACTGAAAACACAAGTTATCAAAAATCCCTCTGCTGTAACTATGGTTCTGGATCTGAAGTTAATTTTAATCATATTCAATTATTAAATTATAGTTCCATATAGTTACAAATTGCATTAATTTTTAAAACGGCCACTTTTAGCAGTTTTGCAATTTGTAACTACAGGGAATTATAATTTAATAATTTAATATGTTTAAAATTAACTTCAGATCCAGAACCTTAATTACAGCAGAGGGATTTTTGATAACTTGTATTTTCAGTGAATAATGATTTTCACATGACGATGGCGCTAGTGTTCACTGAGGTATCACCTTAAGATTATTATGTTAATGGTTTTAGAGACGTCGCAAAACCCGCCAACCGGTCTCCATATCAGTAACAAGTGGTACCACTGGAACCACACTTACGGCAACCGCGACCAGAACCAAGATGTTCCTGAGAACGCTCTCCGAAGACCCTCACAAGTTCGATTTGTATGACAAGGAACAGGAACAGGTATGTTATATACATATAATCACGTCTTTATCCCATGCGGGGTAGACAGAGCCTAGGGTCATACGACCTTAGGCCACGTTTAGCATAATGGTAGTCGAAACAGGAAATCAATAGTGATGGGTTGCTAGCCGCATCGCCTATGTCATGATTTCCCCATTCGGCGATTCCCTCAGACGACTTTTACGGCTTGCGCGAGAAGCAGCTGGTACATTATATGTTTTTCTTTTTCTCCCAGACCAGCATGGAAGTATGTAATGTTTTTATCGTCATTACGCGTTAATAGACCATGCGCAACCTGGTATCGGAGGTTAAGTTACAAAATTCTATAAAGTTACAAAGTTATACTGTAAAATTAGAAAGTTACACTTAAATTGACAAAGTTACACTTAAAATTAGTAATTATTTTATTACAAAAAAAAATAACAAAAATTAATCACAATTAACAAACACTTAAAATTACAAAGTTACACTCAAATATCAAGTTACACTTCAAAGTCATACTCCAAAGTTACACTTTGAAATCACAAAATGACACATTGTTAACATAACACTCAAAATTACAAAATTAAAAGCCCTTCCATTCTGGAATAACAAAAAAAAAAAACACAAGATACTATCAGTAACAAGTGGTGCCATTGGAACCACACTTACGGCAACCGCGACCAGAACCAAGATGTTCCTGAGAACGCTCTCCGAAGACCCTCACAAGTTTGATTTGTATCACAAGGAGCAGGAACAGGTATGTAATATATTTATAAACACCACGCACACCCTGGTGTCAGAGTTCTTATCCTAACTAATATTATAAATGCGGAAGTGAGTTTGTTTGTTTCTTACGCGTTTACACCATATCTACTGCACTAGTCTTCCTGATTTTTCGCATACACATAGATTATTGAGAAGTGCATAGGATACCTTTCATCCCGGGAAAAAGCACTGTTCTCGTGGGAAATTCACGCGGGCGAAAGCTAGTGATATTTATAAACACCATGCACACCCTGGTGTCAGAGTTCTTATATTTTATAAATTGGCAGTATTTTTAAAGCCACTCTGTTAAAAAAATCTTTAAAATTACAAATTCACACTTCAGAATTACAAAGTAACACTTCAAAATTACAAAGTTGAATTTCAACATTACAAAGTTACTCTTTAAAATTACAAAGTGACACTCCAGAATTACAAAGCAACACTTTAAACAACAAAGTTACACTTCTAAATTACAAAGTTACACTTAAAATTACAAAGTTACACTCAATTATCAAGTTACACTTCAAAGTACGAAAGTTTCACTCCAAAGTCACACTTTGAAATTAAAAAAATGACATATTGTTAACATAACACTCAAAATTCGAGTACCCATCAAATATATACATCTAGGTGGAAGTTCAAGAGCTACAAGTGTCAGACAGCGAGATAAACAGACACTGGTGTGCGGGCACGCTGACCGCCGTGCTGACTCACACGCTGACGCTGCCCTGCTGGCCGCGGGTGTGCCAGCGACTTGTCGATACGCTTGTGGCTACCAATAGCTATCTATTAGCGCAGGTTTGTATATCCATCCATACTTTCATACTAATTCATACTTTCATACTAATATTATAAATGCGAAAGTCTGTCTGTCTGTCACCTCTTCACGGCTAAACTGCTGGACTGATTGTGATGAAATTTGGTATGGATATAGTTATGCACTAGGAGTCAAACATAGCCTACTTTGGGTGCGATATAACCGAGGCGCACGCGGGCGGAGCCGCGGGCAACAGCTAGTCTACAATAATTATATCTACACTGAAATTTGAGCTTGTTTTTAATGTATAAAAAAACATATATAATAATACTAGCGACCCGCCCCGGCTTCGCATGGTCATAAAAACCTTCCTCTTGAACCACTCTATCTGTTAAAAAAACCGCATCAAAATCCGTAGCGTAGTTTTAAAGATTTAAGCATACAAAGGGATATAGGGACAGAGAAAGCGACTTTGTTTTATACTATGTAGTGATATTACTGTCGAGGCCGGAAATAAAGCTATTTAGTCGACTTAAGTGCATTTAAAAGGACGAAACGAAGCCGAGGCCTTTTAAAAATACGAGGACGTAAAAAGCTATTTCGGCCGAGGCTTGTACAATACTTTTCATCCTTTTGTGAGGAAACAACATCGTGTCAAATTTTACGTTGGCGCCAACAAGCTAGCGCTCGTATTGTTCCATTTTCTTATTTTTTTTAAATTCGCCAACATTTTAAATCACAAAAGAACTTGTACATTAAAAAACCTCCATTAGCGGCCGGCAATGAATATATTTTTTAATTACATTGTTGTCCTTGGCCAGCAATGAGTCTATTGTGGCATTGTTTTTTATTTATTTTTTAAATAATGAAGCAATTTAAATTAAATCATTATACAATGAAATTAAGTATTATATGAAACTGAAAAAATAACGTCACTAAAACGTTACCGAAAAACGGTATAACGTTATACCGACCGAAAAAAAATATCACCATAATTTCAGCCTGTGTCTGTCCACTGCTGGACATAGGCCTCCCCCAAGGATTTCCAGAACTCCCGGCTGTCGCGGCCTGCATCCAGCGCCTGCCTGCGACCTTGTCCAGGTCATCCGACCATCTACTCAGGGGAACGAACCAGGGACGGGTTCGATCCCCGGTCAGGTCAAGATGAAAAATGATATTTTTCTGCATGGCCTGGGTCTTGGATGTTTATCTATATATGTATTTGTTATAAAATATAATATCGTTGAGTTAGTATACCATAACACAAGTCTCGAACTTACTTTGGGGCTAACTCAATCTGTGTGATTTGACTCTATATATTTATTTATTTATTTATTTGACCATCTCGTCAGTGGATGTCCGACGCTGCGCTTGCCGGTGCGTGGTCGCCATTCGAGAACCTTACTGCCCCATCGGCCATCGGTTCGTCGCGCTATGTGCCCCGCTTACTACCACTTCAAAGAGCATTTTATATTTTTTTGGTTGTTTTTTCTTGTTGTTAGTCACAAAATGTTTCATACTCCTTTTTACTTTTTAATTTTGCGTATTTTTTTTATTTAACAGTGTATTTGCAACTGCCAAGAGTCTCTGTCGTCACACGCTAGCGCTCTGCGCCCGGCGCTGCTCGCGTTCATAGCGAACACACTACAAAAGGAGCCTATTAATGGACTACATGTTGATGTCGTAAGTTTGTTTGTTTTTAATAACTTTATTTTACTAAACAAAAGTAAAAACAAAAGCATGGAAATAAAACAAAAGCACAATGGTGGACTTGTCACAGAACGGTTTTTTTACTCGATTACGGCGAAGCCAAAAGGAAAGGTAATGATTTTGAAAGTCTATGTATGCATGTATGTATGTTCCATCGTGGCGCCTAAACTACTGGACCGATTTCAATGAATGAGGTGTCAAAAGATTCGTTAAAATAGCGCGGGTAACATAGGCCATATAAATTGTATCAAAATTTTAACTGACGGAATTTAAACCGGATACTGAACAACTTTTCCAAATAAACTTATATCGAAATACGAAATTTTATTTTTCACTCTCCATACTAAACTAGATCAGCTGATTCTCAATTTGTATGAGAGGTCATTTTTTTTTTTTCGTATTTCGACATAAGTTTATTTAGGAAAGTTGTTCAGTTTTGTGGTCTGAATCTGCCCTTAAAATATTTGCAGTTGATTTAAATTCACCTTATATAAAGAAATGTTTTAAATGCATTCGTAAAGTGGTATATTTCACGCGGTCCAGATTTATTTTTTTATGTTTTTAATATTTGTTGTTATAGAGAGAATAGAAATACATAATCTGTCATGATTTTGGTTGTCGGACTGATATTTAATCTAATTTAATTAATAATCTGTCATGATTTTGGTTGTCGGACTGATATTTAATCTAATTTAATTAATAATCTGTCATGATTTTGGTTGTCGGACTGATATTTAATCTAATTTAATTAAAAATAATTATTTTTATATATTTGCATGCCTTATTATTAGGTCAAATACATTAAGCAACAAAACTTATATTATTAACTTACCCACTGTAATTTGGCAAATAAATGATTTGATTTAAACTGTTTAGCTATCACGGTTCATGAGATACAACTCGAATACAGACGGACGGACAGACATCGGCCTTTGTAATAGCACAGATACTAACTATACGTGATTTTTAACGTTTTTCCAGCTACATACCTTAACATACTGGCGCGACAACCCGACTTTGCCTGACTCTTCACTGAATCACTTGCAAAAAACTGTAGAGACGCTTATATCGGAAGCCATTTTATCTAGAGATCCATTTTTGCAAATTTTAGACAATTTATTGCAAATATATGCTTCATTCGTCAAAGTTGATTGGGCCGTGTTCGAGCCTCATATTCAAGGTAAGAAGATATTCATTCGAGTTTCCTTGTTACATTATTTTTCAATAGGCTAGTTGACTTGTATTTTGTTTTTATTTAAAATAATTATTTTCTATTTGTTTAGATTGAAATAATTTTTTCCATATTTTTCCGAGCCCTCTAAGGCAATCAAATTTAATTTTGAAAGTTCACTTTTAAAATCCTATCGAAATCACCGTCGGCCACTTTTGCAGAGTTTTGTGATGTCATTAATGTATAAGGTGCTATTTTTGAAACCTGATTCTCGCTAAGAACCACAGAGTCGCATGAAACTCATGCGATGTCACAGTCTTATCGAATGAAAATCATACGAATTACCCTTTGAACGAATGACAGATGTCAAAAATGATTCTGTTTACCACAATAGTTGCGTCACGTCATGGCGGATGATGGCCGGCGCGCGTTTTGACAGTTCCGAATTTTAAGTAAATTTGAAATTGAAATTATAGATGCCATTATAGGCATCTTGCATTTTTCTGTTTTTCTGGGGCTATGTTCAGCAGTGGACATAGGCTGAAATGATGATGATTATTGTAATTTAATAATAATTCTGATTTGTGTCAAAGTTTTTTTTGTTAATTAAACATCTTATATTTGTCAAAGCTTTTTATGCCAAAATAAAAGTATAGAAAAGCATATAATCAAAACATAAGTAAAATGGCGGACTTATCCCAGTAAGGGATCTCTTCCAGCCAACCAGCGAGTGAGAGAGAGAGTTAGAGTCTTAATTACAATCGTTTTTTTTAGACCGCCTTTCAAAATGTCTACCAATCATCCAAAAGTTGGTCAAACACAAAATTCGTATACCAGAATTGGTACCAACATTTGTTCAAATTGACCTTAAAATTTGGTTGGATGACATAAAAGTTGCCGAATGCTTTGGCGCGGCGTTGTCTTGTGAGAGGGAGGGAGAGGGAGATATGGGAGAGAGAGACAGCGCTATAATGAGTTTTAGAGATATGTTAAAGAGGGTTAAACATAGTGAATCTTATGTTAAGATGTTGTATTATGTGCAGTTGGGGTGTGGAGATGTATGTGATGAAGTGAATTTTCGGTAAGTCTTTTTTTAATACTAGCTGTTGCCCGCGACTTCGCGCGCGTGGGCTTCGCTTTCGTCCCGTAGGATTTTTTTATACTACTGAATAGGCAATCAGGCCTACGGCCCACTTGATGGAAAGTGGTTACCGTAGCCTAATTTATCTATATTATTATTATTTATTTATATTTTTACGAAGTCCCCGTTTTCTTTCGCTTGTCATGACAATAATTAACACCAATAAAAGAATTACCCAATTTGGTGCATTCGAGTTCCATCGAATGACGATAACTTTTTTTTACATGAATCGATTTTGATGAAACAGACTTAAGATTTTCTTCCAATTTAAAACAAAACAGTTGATGAAAGTTTTAAGCAAATCAGTTCAGTACTTTCGGAGATAAACGTAACCATATGTGAAGACAGACAAAAAATTAAAAAAAAATCTTCCTATTATTCTTTTCAGTCAAAATTACTAAATGTACAGATAAAATATTTTTACAGTTTTATCATATGCAAATATTTTTTTTTTTTTTATTGTAATATTTTATTCAAGTAAAAATAACAAACTTATTAAATAAACCTTAAAAACTATACTTAAAAAGAACTTAAAATAAAATTAAATCTAAAACTAGGTGGTGTCCGTGAGGCATGGTACCAAAAACACTGGCTGCATTCCCGCGCTGAATTGCAATTGCAATTCTCTGTGCAAGGAATGAGCCAGCCCTCTTGTCACCTGCGGCGTCAACAAGCTTCGGAGCTAACTCTTTAAAAAATATAAATAACTTAATAAATAATTATCATAATTAACATTTTCAGACAAATCACCGACCAAACTAGAAAACTACCAAAATCACTACAAAACAAATGTCTACACATACTTTCAACGTACATATCTAAACAGCCCATAGACTACACCACCTCTATGTTCGAGACCATAGAGCTGAGCGAGTTTCTCACCACAGACAACGTAGAAGCGTTAGGTTTGGTAGCCAATGGGGTGAGGTTGATGGGGGAAAGTTTGAAAAGGAGGGTAGTTAAGCAAGCTTTGGAGTTTTGTAGCCATTCTGTAGAGAGGGTGAGAAAAGCTGCGTTCAAAGTTGCCGCGAAAGCTTTTGAAGGTAAGTTAAAACACAGATAGAATACAATACTAGTATAGATAATCGATCGCCATACTCAAAGCTACTCAATTTTGAGAGCTGCTCAAGTATCGTGTTGTCGCGCTAAACGTCAGCGATATAAACCTCAATATTTAATAATTTAATAATAAACTTATGGTAATTATAAAAATATTCAAATGTAAACTCGTCTGATTTGACTCAAATTTTGTGAATTGACGTTTTTGAAGAAAATGCTGCTGTGGAGTTTGTGGCGCCAATTCTTCTCCACTTGCGCTTTGGAAGTGGTGGTAAACTTAAAATAAGTAACAATTGACGTCAATAAGTGATAAGAATATCCTATATTGAAAATAAACAATTTGAATTTGAATTTGAATATGACAGTGACAGCATGATACTTGAACAGCTCTCAAAATTGAGTAGCGTTTGAGTATTCGGGCATTAGTATACTAATAAAATACTGAGACATAATGACGCCATCTATCGATCACTTGTGATACTGTGATTCTACACCGATAATATCTCAACTAATATTATTAATGCGAAAGTGATTTTGTTACGCTTTCACGCTCTATCTACTGAACCAATCCTCTTGAAATTGCATACACATAGCTAGGAGTATTGAAAAGGACATAGGGTACCTTTCATCCCGGGAAAAAGCACTGTTCCCGAGGAAAATTCATGCGAACGAAGCCGTGGACAATAGCTAATCCATATCCATACTAATATTATAAATGCGAAAGTCTGTCTGTCTGTCTGTCTGTCACCTCTTCACGGCTAAACTGCTGGACCGATTGTGATGAAATTTGGTAGGGATGTAGTTAACGACCTGGAGTCAAACATAGGTTACTTTTGGGCGCGATATAATCGAGTCCCACGCGGGGCGAAGCCGCGGGGAACAGCTAGTATTAAATAAACCACTAATTCAGTTTGTCTATCTAGTATACTGTCCATCTAATAATCATAGATAGCTATAAATTGTGATTGAAGCAAAAGTGAAATCCAAAATTAGGAAGCTCCATGAGGACGATAAGGACAACAGATACATTTATTGTCTTTGTCAAATTGTAAGGGTGTAACTATAATGCTGCTGGTTTGTAAATCCGACTCGCGCTTGACCGTTTTCTGCGGCCTTACGCTAAAATCCTTACCTTATCTCTTATAATCATGCAAGAACGATTGAGTGAGGGAGATGTCGCCTTACATCATGTATTGCTCTGTCTCGCTTACTCACTGGATCTTGCATGGTTTTAAGAGACTGTAGTAACCTCCCTGATAATTTATTTCAGAAATATTCCAACCTGTCGACCGAGGAAGCGAACCTTCAGCGAAAAGGGTAAAGAAATCTAACACCCTGCTTAACGTTACAAATGAGACGGACCCGTATGTACTCAACGTGGTGGCGAAGGTGGCCGCCGGAGTGACGTCATACAACGATGACGTCACGGCTGTGGTGAGGAGGGTGCTGAGTAGAAGTGCTGGGGAGAGGTGAGTAATTATGTGAATGAAATGAATGGAATGAATGAAATGAACGAAAACTGACCAATTTAACATCGTGCTGTCTTTATGTCTCGACAGAAGTAGATGAATTAAGGTGGAATCAGAGTCATCGGTGTTCAAATACATTTAATTTTTTACATATAATATCAAATTAATCAAGCAAATTATATGGTTAATCAAAAGAACGAAATGAATGAAAAGCATAATATTCATTTTAGATTTATGGAATCATTGTCTGCTAATCGTGGGTAGAATCAAGGAATTATCCGCGTACGCTTCCATACTAAAGACAACATTAATTAAATATAGTGAATGAAATAAACGAAAAGAATGATTGTATGTTAAATACATTCATTTTTTTCTGTGTCTAGCATAGTTTGATAAATTATGCAAACAATTATATCTAATATGAAGTGAATGAAATGAACGAAATGAATGAAAAGCATTATATTCTTTCTAGACTAGTGGAATGCTTCTCCCTGCTAATCGCGGGTAGAATCACGGAATTATCCGCGTCCGCTGCAATACTAGACGCTTTCTTCGCGGAATTGCGCGACAACGAAAGTTTCCTACGAAGCAAACTGAGAGAGGAGCCTTTGGAAATTATGTAAGTCGCACCATCATCATCAGCGGTCAATCGACCATGCACACCCTGGTGTTTATGTAATTAGTGTAGTGTTTCTATAGAATTGTGTGTGTACGAAATAAAAATTGAACCGGCCATGTGAAATGAAATTTTGAAATTGTTTAATATCTCCGCGATAGCCTCAGTGGCGTAATGGTTAACATGATTGTCCGCTAATCAGGAGGGTTCGATGCCCGGTCAGATAAAGACGAGAAGATTTTTCTGATTGGCCTGGGTCTTTGATGTTTATCTATATAATAATATGTATTTGTTATAAAATACAGTATCGTTGAGTTAGTATTCCATAACACAAGTCTCGAACTTACTTTCGGCCAATTCGATCTTTGTTATTTTATTTATGTATTATATAACAATTTCTAATAAATTAAACTATTTTATACGGTTGTCTATCGAATGTCAACTCAGTCTGCCTGCGACCATGAGCTCTGTAAAGTGCTTGAAACGTTAGGTATAAATAAGTAAGCAATAAACGCGATAGAAAACCGTATAAAATAGTTTAATTTAATGTAACAATCGCGAAAACATAAGAAATCATTAATTTCTAATAAAATATGCTCAATCTTTGTGATAATGGCCTTGTCCATTATTTATTCATTCATTTATTCACCAGCGAACCGAAGGGAACATCGAAGTATCTAACCGACACTAAATCGTGTCGAGGCACGCTTTTGAGCTACCGTGTCAGCGGGACTCGCCGACGGATTAAAACTACAGGTAGGTCTTCACTACATATTATAAAACAAAGTCGCTTTCTCTGTCCCTATGTCCCTTTGTATGCTTAAATCTTTAAAACTACGCAACGGATTTTGATGCGGTTGTTTTAATAGATAGAGTGATTCAAGAGGAAGGTTTTTACGCCCATGCGAAGCCGGGGCGGGTCGGTAGTAATTCATATTTGTATGTTACATGGTCAATGGGCCATCCACGCCCTGGTGTCAGAGTTATTCGCCTCTCGGCCTCGATGTGTTGAATCTGTATGTCATTTCAAAATTTTATGTGAAAACAGTATTCAAACCAATATTATCAACTAACTTGCATTTCCCTCGGGAACAGTGCTTTTTCCCGGGATGAAAGGTGTCCTGTGTCCTTCTCAATACTCCTAGCTATGTGTATGCGAAATTTCAGAAAGATTGGTTCAGTAGATAGGGCGTGAAGAGGTAACAAACAAACCAACAAACTCACTTTGCATTTTCAGTATTAGATAGAAGTTAGATTAGATGTGAAAGTCTTTCTATCTGTTTGTCGCTTTCACTGCTTAACCGTTGGGTCGATTTTGATGAAGTTTGATTTGGAATGAATGAATGAATGAATTTTACTGCTGCTATAAACATGGTCTTAAAAAGTTATTAAATATAAAGTAAACATATGTATCACACGTTTAGTCAATGACTGACATGCAACAGACTATGTCAAAATTATATAAATATATGGATATAGTTAAAGATCGGCGGGCGGACAAAAAAAGATTTTTTTGCCCGTTATAACCGAGTACCTCGAATGCGAAGCAGCGGGCAACAGCTGTCTAGTAATAACTATATAAAAATTATCTTATTTGAGGTATTTACTATGTCTATCGCAGATTATTATTATTTCTGTGAATCGTTTTTTTTATCTTAATAATATACCTAACTAGCGACACGCCCCGGCTTCGCATGGGCATAAAGACTTTCCTCTTGAATCACTCTATCTATTAAAAAAACCGCATCAAAATACGTTGCGTAGTTTTAAAGATTTAAGCATACAAAGGGACATAGGGACAGAGAAAGCGACTTTGTTTTATACTATTTAATCTGCAAATATATGTGGAGTAGAAATCAGTCGACCCTCAGCACTGAAGACAAAATGTGTCGAGGTATTTTTTTAATTTTTTTTTTAATCATCAGAGACACCATCATCCGAAATAGACGTCCAGGTGTCTATAGATAGCATTTTGGATGCTTTACTTCAATTTGCCAAGGTAAGTGACAAACCATACATCCATATTTACTAATTTTATAAATGTCTGTCTGTCTGTAACGCTTTCACGGTCTGCTAAATCGCTAGACCGATATTGATGTAATTCGCTATGTATACAAGGTGGACTCAAATCAACTGCAAATATTCTAAGGGCAGATTCAGACCACTATACTGAACAACTTTCCCAAAAAAACTTATGCCGAAATATGAAAAAAATTTTTGACCTCCCATACAAATTGAGAATCAGCTGATCTAGTGGATCTATGGAGAGTGAAAAATAAAATTTCGTATTTCGATATAAGTTTATTTGGAAAAGTTGTTCAGTATAGCGGTCTGAATCTGCCCTTAAAATATTTGCAGTTGATTTATGTCCACCTTATAAGGTAAATATTATAATTTTTCTATAGCGCTGCCCCGCTGCCGCGGCGGCTATGTCCGTGCAGTGCGTGCGATCACTGGCCAGTCCCGGGTTCGAGCCCCGGCTCGTGCTGTCTGCCTTCACCGCCCCTCCCACCTGCCTCACCCCCCTTTATCTACAGTTGGGAAGGGCTGTTGTTGATAAAGCTGTAAATTTACAAGGGTAAGTCCTTTTTATATACTACTAGCTTTCGCCCGCGTGTTCCCTCGGGAACAGTGCTTTTTTTCGGGATGAAAGGTATTCAGTGTCCTTCTCAGTACTTCTAGCTATGTGTATGCGAAATTTCAGAAAGATTGGTTCAGTAGATAGGGCGTGAAAGCTAAACAAACAAACCATCAAACAAACTTCTTTTCGCATTAAAAGTTGGGATATAAGTGTAGATAGATAGATATCCATACTTCCATCCATACTATCCATACTTCCATACTATCCATACTTCCATACTATCCATACTTCCATACTAATATTATAAATGCGAAAGTCTCTCTGTCTGTCACCTCTTCACTGCTGGACCGATTGTGATGAAATTTGGTAGGGATGTAGTTAACGACCTGAGGTCAAACATAGGCTACTTTTGGGCGCGATATAACCGAGTCCCACGCGGGGCGGAGCCGCGGGGAACAGCTAGTACTTTATATTGTACTTCTATGTGTGTGTATGCGAAATTTCAGAAAGATTGGTTCAGTAGATAGGGCGTGAAGAGGTAACAAACAAATCAAATGAAAGAATTTACAAATTGCAAAACTGCTGGCTGTTTTAAGCAATATTGCAATTTGTAACTATTGGGACCTATATTTGAATATGTTTAAAATTAACTTCAGATCCAGAACCTTAATTACATAACACGGATTATTGATAACTTGTGTTTTCAGTGAGTAATGATTTTTAAATGACGGTGGCGCTAGTGTTCACCGAGGTATCGTCTTAAGAGGAAAACGTCTTAACAAAATTAGTTTTTAACTAGTTTTAATTAGTTTAAGGTCACGACTTTTCTCACTTTAGACTTGAAGAAGCAGTATGCCGTCTCAGAGAATTAGCGTCAGGGTCTGATGATGAAGACTTGGTGCAGTGTTTGTATGAAGAAGTGCTGATGAGGAAGGGTCTTCACGTATTTGAGCTGAAGTGAGTTTATTTTCATACATACATATAATCCCGTCTTTATCCCATACAGGGTAGACAGAGCCTAGGGCATAAGACCTTAGGCCACGTTTAGCATAATGGTAGTTGAAACAGGAGATCAATAGTGATGGGTTGCTAGCCGCATCGCCTATGTCATGATTTCCCCATTTGGCGACACAATCACAATTATTTTATTTATTTAAACTTTATTGTACAAAATACAATTGTATAGCACAAAAGGCGGACTAAAAGGCTAAAAGCATTATCTAACAGTCATCCTTTGGGTCAAGCAGATATCGTTATGTATATATACCTCCGTGGCGTAATGGTTAACATGCCTGCCCGCTACTTAGATCCCGGGTTCGATCCCCGGTCAGATCAAGTTGAAAACGAACTTTTCTGATTGGCCTGGGTCTTGCATGTTTATCTATATATGTATTTGTTATAAAATATAGTATCGTCGAGTTAGTATCACATAACACAAGTCTCGAACTTACTTTGGGGCTAACTCAATCTGTGTGATTTGTCCCTATATATTTATTTATGTACCAGCTTTCGCCCGCATGAATTTCCCACGGGAACAGTGCTTTTTCCGGGATGAGAGGTACCCTATATCCTTCGCAATACTCCTAGCTATGTGTATGCGAAATTTCAGCAAGATTGGTTCAGTAATTAGGACGTGAAAGCGTAACAAACAATCCTTTCGCATTTTTAATATTTATTTATTTATTTATTTGGGAAGCAAACTACTTTGATATTACAAACAGTGCTAGGAGTTTTACATAGAACATAAATCAGTAAAGTTTCGACAAGAAAACAATACATAACATTGCTAAATAGAACACGACAGAATACAGGAACAAAAAGATTTGTAACTTTTTATGAAATATCGAAATTATCCTTAATTATAAATAGATTCCTTTAGTTTTTTCTTAAATTTTGAGATATTACAGTGGAAGGGATCTATATCATAAAATTGACTGGGTGTCGATTCTGCTAACGTTAAGTCACAATCGTGTCAAAATAGTGTTTCAATTGTTCTGCTTTTTTACACACTAGTTACAAGAAATGTATATTTTTTTTTTGCATCACTTCTGATAGCCACAACCCACACTACATTCACATCACATCATACTGTCATAATTCTTGTAAATAGTGTGTAAAAAGCACTACAATCGAAACACTATATTGACACGATTTTGACTTACCGTTAGCAGAATCGACGCCCTGTTGTATTCCCTACAAGATCTATGCAAATAAAAAGGATAAGGGCTAATGTGGAGGATAGTTAGGATAAGGACTGATGTTATTTGATGTTTATTTGTAGGTCTGCCCCCATGCCAAACCATGATGTTACTATGGATGATACATCGTTTTGTTTGCAAGGTAATATATTAAATACATAAATAGTTTTTAGTTTTTCGCTTTCGCTGCGTAAAAACAGCAAAATCAGTTTTTTTTTCTATCTAGAAAATTCCATCTATGAGAAATTTGTACGAAAAAGTTCGTTCGAGAAACGAATAAATTTTACTTTTATTTGTTCCCAATAGGCTAGTTGACTTGTATTTTGTTTTTGTTTTAAATAATTATCCACTATTTGTTTAGTTTGAAACCATTTTTTCAATATTTTTCCGAGCCCTCTAAGGCGGCAAAATTTTATATCAAAAGTTCACTTTTGAATCCCTGTCGAAAACGCCGTCGGCCATTTTTGCAGAGTTTTATGACAGCATATGAATGCACCCGTGCGAAGCCGGGCGGGTCGCTAGTATTATAAATATACACAAATACAAATCTTTCCCCTTTATAATATAAGTATTATATAGATTTTGATTAATTATAATAAAATTTACCACAGATTTGGCGAATTGTTTCGGACGTCTGTCCAATTGGGATGATCTTACGCTCCAAGAGAAAGCTTTAAAGAAAACAGGTCTTCCGAAGTTGTGGACCGACGGAGACAGCTTCAAGACAGCTTTAGTTGGTTACAGAGGTGGGTTGTATCATCTCTTATAGTTACTGTAAATAGAGATAGCTCTAAACTAACTATAGGTATAGCAAATTGTTTCGGTCAGTTACAGAGGTGGGTTGTATCATCTCTTATAGTTACTGTAGATAGCTCTAAACTAACTATAGTTATAGCAAATTGTTTTGGTCAGTTATAGAGGTGGGTTGTATCATCTCTTATAGTTACTGTAGATAGAGATAGCTCTAAACTAACTATAGGTATAGCAAATTGTTTTAGTCAGTTATCCAATTGGGACAATCTTACGCTCCAAGAGAAAGCTTCAAAGAAAACAAGTCTGCCGAAGTTATGGACCGACGAAGAGAGTTTTAGACAGCTTTAGTTGGTTACAGAGGTGGGTTGCATCTCATATAGTTACTGTAGACAGAGATAGCTCTGAACTAACTATAGGTATAAAGTTGCTGTCGGGCGGTTTTCGATGGGAAAGTAAAGGAATCGGTTCAGCAGATAGCTCTATCTGCTGAAAGTGTAACATACAAATAAACAAACTCACTTTCGTTCGCATTTATAATATTAGTTGGGATATACGAGATACATACATACAGATCGATCTAAAAATAACGTTTCGCCGACAGATACCTCAGTCGGCAATACTTGGTTCGACAAAATGTTACTGTCGTATTACGACGACACTAAGGACAGTTCTCGATGGCTCAGCGATGTGACAAAATGGCCGCGCAGGAGATTCGTGGAGTCCGCTGTAAGTCACTTTTATTTATTTATTTACTAGCTGTTGCCCGCGGCTCCGCCCGCGTGGGATTCGGTTATATCGCGCCCAAAAGTAGCCTATGTTTGACCTCAGGTCATTAACTACATCCCTACCAAATTTCATCACAATCGGTCCATCAGTTTAGCCGTGAAGAGGTGACAGACAGACAGACAGATAGACAGACAGACAGACTTTCGCATTTATAATATTAGTATGGATTTCTCGCTTACATGTACATAATACGAAGAAGGTGGAATTATTTCAAACACTTTCCTTTCCTCTTGCTCGGAAATAGCTTCATTAATGCCGGGATACTCAAACGCTACTCAATTTTGAGTGGTTCAAGTATCATGCTGTCACTGTCATATCGTTGATATTAAGCGCGACAGCATGATACTTGAGCAGCTTGAGTATTCGGGCGTAAGTATTTGAAATAATACTTCAATAGACTCTTGCTGGCTTAGGCTAACAATGCCATTTTTTTCTTGCTCGGAAATAGCTTCATTATTTAAAAAAACAATACGTCTATAGACTCATTGCTGGCCTAGGCCAACAAAACAATTTTCTTCCTCTTGCTCGGAAATAGCTTCAATATTAAAAAAAGACAATACGTAAATAGACTCATTAATGGCTTAAGACAAGAATGTAATTAAAAAACAAACATTGCCGTTCGCTAATGGAGGTTTTTTAATGTACACGTTTTTCAGTTTCGCTCTGGCCAACCTACAAAAAAAAAACCTACCAAAAAGTATTGGAAATTGCTAGACACTTTTGCTAGGTTGGTATTAACTATTAGTCCTTTTATTGTTTAAAAATATGTATGAGCATTTAAAACATTTTAAAAAAAGAACACAGCGAGCGCTGGCTTGTTGTTGGCGCCATTTTAAAATTTGATACGATGTTGTTTCGTCACAAGAGAAAGTCAGAGGAAGAAAAGTACTGTACTAGCCTTGGCCGAAATCGCAATTTACAAAGTGAATTGACTTATTTCCGGCCTTGACAGTAATGTACTATTAATTATCATCATCATGACAACCTCTGTGGCCTTGTGGTCATCATGTCAGGCTGCCATCCCGGAGGTCCCGGGTTCGATCCCCGGTCAGGTCAAGATGGAAAATGCTCATTTTCAGATTGACCTGTGTCGTAGTTACACAGTATGATAGAGTATATTTAAATGTATGTTTTTAGGGTTCCGTAACTAAAGGGTAAAAACGGAACCCTATTGCGAAAACTTTTCTGTCTTTCTGGCTGTATCTCGTCAACCGTGATAGCTAAACAGTTGAAATTTTCACAGATGACGTGCTTCTGTTGCCGCCATAACAACATATCACTTCATAGTATAAAACAAAGTCGCTTTGTCTGTCCCTATGTCCCTTTGTATGCTTAAATCTTTAAAACTACGCAACGGATTTTGATGCGATTTTTTTAAATAGATAGAATGATTCAAGAGGAAGGATTTTATGCCCATGCGAAGCCGGGGCGGGTCGCTAGTACAAAAAAAAATTGCTCACCTTCGGAAAGCTACAGTCACCCTGAGTGACATAGGCTATGTATGTACCACGGGCGAAGCCGGGGTGAACTGCTAGTGTCTTAATAAATCTCTATTCTTTTCTATTCTTACTTTGTCAGTTTTTAATCAATTTCCCTACATATTCAACTACTAGCTTTCGCCCTCGGCTTCGCCCGTGTGTATCTCTTACGGGAACAGTGCTTTTTCCCGGAATGAAAGGTACCCTATATCCTTCTCAATCCATACTAATATTATAAATGCGAAAGTCTGTCTGTCTGTCTGTCTGACACCTCTTCACGGCTAAACTGCTGGACCGATTGTGATGAAATTCGGTATGAATATAGTTATGCACTAGGAGTCAAACATAGCCTACTTTCGGGTGCGATATAACCGAGGCGCACGCGGGCGGAGCCGAGGGCAACAGCTAGTACTTCTATAATGTGAATGCGAAATTTCAAGAAGATTTGATTCAGTAGATTACTATTGATTTCCTGTTTCAACTACCATCATGCTAAATGTGGCCTAAGGTCTTATGGCTCTAGGCTCTGTCTACCCCGTATGGGATAAAGACGTGATTATATGTATTTATAGTTCAGTAGATAGAGCGTGAAGAGGTGACAAACAAACAAACACTTTCGCATTTATAATATCAGTTGTGTTTGTTTCTGTAGATAGGCGAGGCTCTGTCCTGGCAGATGGACGAGGACCCTTGGTCTTTTGAGGTGTCTTCCAAAGACTGCCTCATAGAATGGTCAGCGAGACTCATGATCAGGTTAGTGTCATAAATAGTAGATTGTATCACAAGGGAGCAAAATTATATTTTTACGGCGAGGGCGATTTTTGAATCCAGAGATTCTAGTGTAGATTCTTTAATAGAATCCTGAACGGAGAGAGGGATTCAAAGTACATCGCCCGAGCCAAAAATATGTTTGCGCCCGAATGATACACTCTACTTTTCATCTCGCTCTATGAGAAAAAACAAAACACGTACTGTCATTTTCAGTTATGTATTTTATTTAAATTTAGTAAATGAAATACATAACTGAAAATGAATAATATTTATTAGAAATAACTAAAAATTAATGTTTATATTTGACACATTGTTTCAAATTTGAAACTCATTATTGCCCGCTAAAAAACCCTATCGGAAAAGACTTACTTTGGTCGCACTTTTGGGGCAGCAAAGTTATTTCGAATAGAAGGGATTTGCCCACTGCTGGACATTTGACGACCTCCGTGGCATAATGGCTAACATGCCTGACCGCTACTCAGGAGGTCCCGGGTTCGATCCCCAGTCAGATCGAGATGGATATTGATATTTTTGTGATTGGCCTGGGTCTCGAATGTTTATCGATATATGTATCACTATCACTACATAATATAAAAAAATAACATAAAACATTCCGACAATTTACAACCTCCTCCATTTTTTTGAAGTCGGTTAAAAAAAAGTAGCTTCCCGTTGTCTGTCCCTATGTATGGTTAGATCTTTGAAACTACGCAACGGATTTTGACGCGGTTTTTTTAATAGATAGAGTGATTCAAGCGGATGGTTTATATGTATAATACATGTATTATATAGCATTGCACCCATGCGAAGCCGGAGCGGGTCGCTAGTATAGTATCGTTGAGTTAGTATCCCATAACACAAGTCTCAAGCTTACTTTACTTACGTAAGCACCCCTTATTATGATGATTTGATTAACCTCTGTAATCCAATAGTTAAAGCGTTTGTCTATAGATCCGGAGAACGTGAGTTCGATTCCCACGGGAAGCATACTTTGTTTAGTAGTTTTCATTTTAACAAGCACATTGCAGAGTTGAAGAAATAAAAGAAATGGCAAATATAACCTGTGAATTCACTCAGACGACTCGTAGTAATTTATAACAAGCACTTTAACCATTTATATATATTCTTGTTGTCCGATTATAAATTCAAAAAAAGAGATAATTATATTTTTAAGAAATGTATAGGTTTTTTTTTTAATAGTTTTTACGGCCATGGAATCTAGTCCTTTAAGGCCTTTCTTAAATTTATTAATCTTCTTCAGTCCTACTTAAGTCAGTCGAGTCAAAAATTCAAGTCAATAGTCAAGTAAGTAAGTCTAGTCTGAGTCAGATGGCTAAGTGAAGCGGTGGAAAAATTTCACTTAGCTATATCATGGAGATTTTGGCGACAAGGATAAAAAGTCACGTAATCGACACTGTATCACTTCCCAACACTCACGCTTGTTCACGAACACTTTGCGAATAATAATCCACCAATATTATGCACAAACACTCGAAAAAACCTAAGTTTTGGAAATTAAATACAGCGGGACATAGCGACAGTTTACTTTCCCTCCAAAAACTCCCGTAGGTTACTTTTTTTTTATAATACTTTTTACGGCCATGGAAACTAGTCCTTTAAGGCCTTTCTTCATTTTATTAATCTTCTTCAGTCCTACTTTAGTCAAGTCAAGTCAAAAAGTAAAGTCAGTAGTCTAGTCAAGTGAGTCAGTCAGATGGCTAAGTGAAGCGGTGGAAAATTTTCACTTAGCTATAACTTGGAGATTTTGGTGACAAAGATAAAAGTCACGTAATCGACACTGTACCACTTCCCAACACTCACGCTTGTTCACGAACACTTTGCGAATAAAAAAACATGTTATGCACAAACACTCGAAAAAACCTAAGTTTTGGAAATCAAATACAGCGCGGACATAGCGACAGTTTACTTTCCCTCCAAAAACTCAATAATACATATTGTAGAACCGAATAATTTAATTTATTTTTCTTTCTTGAAAATTACATCTTGACTTCTTCTGTAATTAAACTGTTGTCTGTTAAGCAGTTTCACTTTCCAATATCATTATTATGCCTTGTCATGCCTACTTACTATTTCTCAGGCTGTTCAACAATTCATCAGTACAACCATTGCTTTTACTTTTACTTTGTGACGTCGCGCATACTCCTACGGCGGTCCTTCCTCGCTGCCCCGCACCGCATCACCCCGAGAGCCATATATAAGGCTGCGCGCGTCCACTGGAAGACCTCTTTCGGCTGATCTCACCATCTCAAGTTAAGTGGCTGGCTATTTCATAGCGGCTGCCTGACTGGATCTCGTGCCTACTTTGATCTCACGACCCCTATAATCTCTCATTAACGGTTATCCTTAAGGATACTTGGGATGGTGAGATCAGCCGAAAGAGGTCTTCCAGTGGACGCGCGCAGCCTTATATATGGCCCTCGGGGGTGATGCGGTGCGGGGCAGCGAGGAAGGACCGCCGTAGGAGAATGCGCGACGTCACAACTTATATCACTGTAAAACATGCACACGGCCGTTATGTACTTCGTGGATAACGTTGATGGTTATACATAAATTACTACATTTTGTCTTATCTTTCACGCTGGTCTGGGAGAAAAAGAAAAACATAGAATGTACCAGCTGCTTCTCTTTCCGCGCAAGCCGTAAAAGTCGTCTGAGGGAATCGGCGAATGGGGAAATCATGTCATAGGCGATGCGGCTAGCAACCCATCACTATTGATTTCCTGTTTCAACTACCATTATGCTAAACGTGGCCTAAGGTCGTATGGCTCTAGGCTCTGTCTACCCCGCATGGGATAAAGATGTGATTATATGTATGTATGTAATATATGCATTTTGTAATACATATGTTTAAGACTATTGTATAATCGTTTGTTAACCCAAATAAATAAATTAATAAATAAATTGCAATAAAGATGTTTCCGTGCTTCGGAAGGCACGTTAAGCCGTTGGTCCCGGCTGCCATCTGGTGTCGTTAAAGGAACCACAGCACACTCCTTAATGCTGTAATTGACCAACAAAAAGACATAAATAAACAAATTTCAGAGCGTCTCAAGCGAGCGAAAGGGAAGCGATATATCCGTCTCACTCTAACGAACTTATGTGGTGTGCGAGAGCGAGCGAGATGGGACTACATCGCGCCGTGCTGCAATGCTGCGATAGAAATAATATTATGTAAGTATTAGTATAACTATAATAATAGTACTTTAAGCTTTAATATCAGTTAGGATACTGAACTGATATTATAAATGCAAAAGTGAGTGTGTTTGTTTGTTACCTCTTCACGCCCCATCTACTGAACCAATCTTCCTGGAATTTCGCATACACATAGCTAGGAGCATTGAGAAGGACATAGAGTACTTTTCATCCCGGGAAAAAGGATGAATGAATTTCCCTCGGGAACATGAGGGGAACTATTAAACTAGCTTTCGCCCGCGCGATTCCCTCGGGAACTGTGTTTTCCCCGGGATGAAAGGTACCCTATGTCCTTCTCAATACTCCTAGCTATGTGTATGCGAAATTTCAGGAAGATTGGTTCAGTAGATAGGACGTGAAGAGGTAACAAATAAACTCACTTTTGCATTTATAATATTAGTTAGGATTTTGACAAATCGCATATTCATATATATATATAAACTATTTTAGAGATTTGCCGGACGAAGAAAAATTATCTTGGCACCACCAAAAATTGCTTAACCTTAGAGGGATGGCGCTCGAGCGAAACGACAGTGACTTGTTAAGGGAAACACTAAACACAGCAGGTAAAATTTACAATTTTGTCGACTAATTAATACATAAGGATATTTTTTTTAAGTTAAAATAGACGATTGGCAGTTGTAAAATACCAATATTTAGGATTCTTATTCGCTGCTAAACATAGGCCTCCCCCAAAGATTTATTTTCAGCGGCCTGCATCCAGCGCCTGCCTGCGACCTTCTTCAGGTCATCCGACCATCTGGTCGGTGGGTGTCTGTGCCGTGGTCGCCATTCGAGAACTTTTCTGCCCCGTCGGCCATCGGTTCGTGGCGCTATGTGCCCCGCCCACTGCCACTTCAAAGAGCTAATCCGCGACGGGGCGTACCCCATTGGTTTTGATTTCAGAAAACGCAGAATTTTTGTAAATTTGCAATAGTTACGTTTTATTTTCGTTTTTGCCTTTTGTGGTACGGAACCCTAAAAATCCATATCAATACTAATATTATAAATGCGAAAGTCTGTCTGTCTGTCTGTCACCTCTTCACGGCTAAACCTTGCTTGACCGATTGTGATGAAATTTGGTAGGGATGTAGTTAAGTTAACGACCTGAGGTCAAACTTAGGCTACTTTTGGGCGCGATATAACCGAGTCCCACGCGGGGCGGAGCCGCGGGGAACAGCTAGTATTACATAAAAGATGTTGTCATCATCATCTTCACCAATCGTTACTCGTTTACATAAAGAGGAAAGATTTGTATTTTTGTTTGTATGTTTATAAAGAACTAGCTGTTCCCCGCGGCTTCGCCCCGCGTGGGACTCGGTTATATCGCGCCCAAAAGTAGCCTATGTTTGACCTCAGGTCGTTAACTACATCCCTACCAAATTTCATCACAATCGGTCCAGCAGTTTAGCCGTGAAGAGGTGACAGACAGACAGACTTTCGCATTTATAATATTAGTATGGATTAGTATGGATAAACTCAAAAACTACTGTGCCGATATCAAAAATTCTTTCACCATTCGAAAGCTACATTCACCCTGACGACATAGGCTATGTATGTACCACGGGCGAAGCCGGGGTGGACTGCTAGTCCATACTTCCATCCACTCTCCATACTTATACTTCGCTTTTATAATATTAATATTATAAAAGCGAAAGTCTGTCTGTCTGTCACCTCTTCATGACTAAACTGCTGGACCGATTGTGATGAAATTTGGTATGGATATACGTATGTACTAGAAGTCAAACATAGCCTACTTTCGGGCGCGATATAACAGAGGCGCACGCGGGCGGAGCCGCGGACAACAGCTAGTTATATTATAAAGGCGAAAGTTTGTATGTTTGTTTGAAGCATGCTTCACGCTCAAACGACTGGGCCAATTTTTATGAAATTTGTTATGGAGGTAGCTTATATCATGGATTATATAACACATAGGGTACTTTTTATCGCGAAAAGTACGCAATTTCCGAACTTTGGTAAAAAGTGGCGTTTTATAAAAGTAGATGGCGCTGCTGTGTATTAAAACCGTATGGTGCAACTAGTAGATAAATAAAGATAATGTTTTCCAGTGGGTCTTGTATCAGATGTAGCGAGTCAGACGCCTGCCTCCATCGGAATATATAAGGAAATATTTTTGCTGCGACAAAAATTAAATGGTGAGTTAATAGTTTAATAGCTAGCATTAAGGCGCTGTGCATCTGGGGAATACCGTAAAACGTCTATTTTTTCGTCGAGCAGTTAGCTTTATTTTTCATGAAAAAATATGAAGTATAGTTCAAAGATCAAAATAAATGATTACATCAAAATAATTAAAAAATAATAATTAAAAGCTAGCTAAATAAAATAGCAAAAAAGCTATATCCAGAAAAGGTTTCGTCGCGAATTACTTGATATTTTCAGCGACAACTACCAATTCTTTTACGTCTATAAAAAGTATAACTTAATGGCCAAGAGGGATACCTAAAAAATACAATATTTAGTTATAATTATTGAAATTATTAAATTAAAACTGAAAAATAACAACCGAATTGGCATTGAACAGACACTGGTGACAGGACAACCGAGTATCGCCACTCTCAACCCTATTTCATTACATGTACGTATTATAATCGCACTTCACCTCTTTCAAATACCTAAGAGTTGGGGATACAGCGCCTTAAACCAAGGAGTGGCCACCGAAAGGCCCCTCTGCCAAAAGTATAAGACCGCAGGTCATACTGCTTGTTCTTGTTCAATGATGAACTTATAGATATTATAAAAAATATTGACACACATGTAAATTCGACTGTTTTGACTCAAATTTTGCTAATTGACGTTTTTGGGGAAAATGCTGCAGTGTAGTTTGTGACGTTCCTACTCCACTTGCGCTTTGGAAGTGGTTTCTTAAGACGAGACCTCGGTGAGCACTAGCGCCACCGTCATTTGAAAATCATTACTCAATGAAAATACAAGTTATCAAGAATCCGTGTTATGTAATTAAGGTTCTGGATCTGAAGTTAATTTTAATCATATTATATTATTAAATTTTAGTTCCATATAGTTACCATTTGCAAAACCGCTAAAAGAGGCCGTTTTAAGCGAAATTGCAATTTTTAACTAAAGGTAACTATAATTTAATATGTTTAAAATTAACTTTAGATCCAGAACCTTAATTACGTAACACGGATTTTCGAAATGTGTGTTTTCAGTGAATAATGATTTTTAACTGATCGTGGCGCTAGTGCTCACCGAGGTATCGTCTTAAACTAAGGCCGATATGAACGAGGCCGAGAGGCGGTTCCGAAGAACTCTAACACCAGGGTGTGCATAGTCGATTTACTGTATCACCTACAAGAAATTATGAAATTGTGGAAGAACAACCGAATGTCTGCAAATATACTCGAGTGGGGTCTCAAATGAAAGCGCATCACGTGCACATTACAAAATAATATGTTTAATGAAAATCGGTTGAGCTGTTTCCAAGCTCTGGGGGTGTAAGTGGGGAAAATACCTAATGTCCGCAAATAATATGTGGGGGGTAAATCAGTCTACCGTCACCACTAAAAAGAAAATGTGTCGTGGGTTTTTTTAAATTTTTAATTTTATGTTATGTTTGTATTTTCGTGTACATAAATAAATAAATACATTTCAGAGATAACCACAGACGATGTAGATGACATAATAAAGATTATAAATAAACCAATGGAGAAAGGTGAAATATCAAAAAATAAACCTATGTTGACGTCATTGTATGAACTGGCGTTGGTCCACTACGACCAGCAGTGGACTGATGGTAAGTTGGTATTTTGTTATCTGTTTGTACTTGCTGTGTTCTGCGGTTTCACTCGCTTGTGGTGTGTATGTACTAGCCTATAACCTTCCCCAAGAATTAAGCTATCATATGCAGAATATTTTTTTCAAATCCGACCAGCAGTTCTAAAGTTATAAACGTTCAAACAAACAAACTCTTGAGATTAATTATACTTATGAAAACTACTGGTCGGATTCGTAAAATTTATATATATAATAATAGTTTGCTTACTAGAGGAAATTTCGCAATTGGCACTTATTACGTATACGAATGGCCATAGAAACTGAGTCCTCGTCATCAGCGTGTGGGTGGGGTCAATTGACTGTGCACACCCTGGTGTCAAAGTTCTTTGAAACCGCCACTCCGCTTTGAAGTAAGTAATTTTTATACACTGAAAAAAATATTCTACCTAACTACTTTGGGTATTTGAGAAATAACCAGTTTGACAAGATACTATTAAAGTTAACTTGATTTAACTAAAGTGATTTACAAAAAAAGAAAAGGTTCGGCTACATATTGCAAAGAGTGTAGTCACTTTTTTGTGCTATAGATTGACAAAAGTTTGGTTATGTACTTATACCTAAGTAAGTTTTTTTTTTCAATGTAACAATTACCAGGGTGGTTATTACCGTCGTTTAAAACCATGCAAGATCCAGTGAGTAAGGAGATGTCGCCTTACGTCATGTATTGCGCTGTCTCGTTTACTCACTACCACCATGATTTATCAGAGGAATTGATAGCCGGGACCCACGGCTTAACGTGCCTTCCGAAACAAGAAATCATCTTTCTCACTCGCTGATTGACTGTAAGAGATCCCTTTCTGGGATAAGTCCGCCATTGTACTTCTGTTTTATTTATATGCTTTTGTATATACATTTTTTGGTACAATAAAGTTATTATAAACATACAAACAGTATTTAAAAATTTATATACTTTGTATATGAAAGCCTGAGTCTTGGAGAAGATTATAGGTATAGTAACATACACGCCATGGGCGAGAGAAACCGCTAGAAATAGCTAGTAATTGGTAATCTTAAATTCATTAAAAACTATAAACAAAACATGAAATGAAACCAAAAATGAAATTTTTAGATAAATCAGAACAAAGTAAAGTAATTAAAAACCTAGCGTTTACACTACATCGCATGCGGGAATCGAACTTGGGCCCGCGAGACAAACACGCGGCACTGTTGCTCAACAGACTGAGCCAATGGGACTCAAAGATGGCGGACGATGACGTCGCTCGATACGTATTGCAAGTGGTGAGTGTATACATACATATATATATATATATAGGTCTTTACTCCATACGGGGTAGACAGAGCTTAGGGCCATAAGACCTTAGACCACGTTTAGTAAATGGTAGTTGAAACAGGAAATCAATAGTGATGGGTTGCTAGCCGCATCGCCTATGTCATGATTTCCCCATTCGGTGATTCTCTCAGACGACTTTACGGGCTTGCGCGGGAAGAGAAGCTGGTACATTTAATGTTTTTCTATTTCCCCCAGACCAGCATGGAAGGTAAGTATACATACAAAAAAATAATCTTCGAATCGTGCAAAGCATTCGATCTTGTTAATCATGTTGATATATTAGAAAAACTTGTCATTATAACATTTTAGAGAAAAAAAAAACACTTAATTATGAATTTGTGTTAAATATTAACATTCTGGAACCTTTGAATTAAACTCACATAACAATTAAAAAATTTATCAATACATATAATAAGACACTAAAATGCGAGTGTCTGTACATTAAATATTTTTCAAAAAAACTGAGAGTGCGATTAAAAAAGAGTAACAGAAACCAAAAAGACAGTTTTTGGAATTTTTGTCTGTCTGTATGTATGTCTGTCTGGTACGTTATAACTTCGAAAATACTTAACGGATTTGAACGCGGTTATCACAGTTGGATTACATATAATTAGGAGCGTTGTCAAAACTTTGTTTCATCAAAATCGGTTAAGGGAAAAAGAAGTTATGGTCGATTGAAAATTTACTTCAAACACTGCTTGCGTTTACTTACGTTTAATTTAATTTAGATAAGGCTAGAATTTCTTCTTTTTATTATACATATTAATAAAGACAAAAACACGCACTGCACCTATTAATTTTAATAAAATAACACATTGAATTTGATCGTAAATTAAGTAACATAAAATCTCAATAGATGGCGCTGACTTTATTTTAATTATTTTTTCGCATATGGCATAGCAGATTGAAATTTTTCCTTACGACAATTAATTCTAATTATTTGAAAAAAATTTTTGGTTGTTGATTAAGTTCTATTGGTTGGTTTGTTTATCGGTCGTTTGTTGTGTTGTATTGTAAGCTATTTGAATTGATTGGTTGGTTTGGTTTGGCTTTGGTTTTAAAAATAATCAAATCGGCAAGTCAGTTCAGTTGTTGTTTGACGAACATACGGTCGTGTCGTAAGGTATAATTTAACTAACTTATCAATATTTATTGAGATTTTCTCCACTTTTATATATATAATTAACTATAGGTCTAGTTTGTTGTAGTTTCCACAGGTTACGCGAAAAGCGACCTACACGCGGGCGGAGCCGCGGGCAACAGCTAGTCCCTAATAAAAAAGTTTTACCCCTCAAGGAAGTATTCTTGAACCGGTATTAAACTTGTTATTGCAAATATATACTGATTTTTTATTATTTAAAGTAGGCAAGCGGGCATACAAATAATCGGTCCCATTCCATAAGAAAAAGATTTAGTTCTTTTTCTTGCTAATTGATGACGCTACAAGGATTGAATAAAAATCGTTATAATCCCGCCTATTTTTAGCGAAAAAAGGGTGTGTTGAAACACGATTTTTTAGAGTATTATATTTCTACCATAGATTGAGGTCTTTTAATTTATACGATTTGGAATCAACTCAGGAGGTCCCGGGTTCGATCCCCGGTCAGGTCGAGATGAAAAATGATCACTTTCTGAATGACCTGGATGTTTATCTATTTAAGTACTTTTTTATAAAATATAGTATCGTTGAGTAAGTATACATCATCAAGTATACTTTTGGCCTAACTCAATCTGTGTGATTTGTCCCTGTATATTATTTATTTATTTATTTTATTATTTATTTATTTTATTAACGCTTTTTTCACAGTTCTACTCAGAAAATCATCAATTTGACGACTTTACCATTGAGCAAATAGACTCAAAGCTCCATTTGTTCGGTCGCCGAGCTTCGGAAATCTCTCGCAGGGACTTTAAGAAGCTTTTCGCGACAATCAGAGACGTGGGGTACTGCCTCTTACAGTACTGTAAGGAATTGGCGAGGGCCGCTAGCGATAAAGGTTAGTTTTTAATTCCCGACGCGAAAAGAAGGGTGTTATGTTTTGACGTGACAACGTCTTAAATTAGGTTGCGGCTGGGAGTCACGTATGAAAAAGTGTAACGCTCAGTAACGTTACGATGAGTCACCGAACGAGAGAGAGGCCCGCCGAATGCCTTGCGTCTCTCTCCCACTCAACTATGAGCTGTCACGTAAAATCTTCGCCCGTAAAACCGACTTTACAGGCAACCATTTTTTTTATTTTATTTAATAAGGAATAACAAACAGTCACATTAACATAATTCCAACTAATGTTATAAATACGAAAGTTCTCAATACTTCTATCTATGTGTATGCGAAATTTCAGGGAGATTGGCGCAGTAGATAGAGCGTGAAAGCGTAACAAACTCACTTTCGCATTTATTATATTAGTTAGGATGTTTTTTTTTCTCCACTAGAGTCATGGAGCAAAGTCTTCACCAAAATCAAGGATATGATGGAGAATCCCTACGTCGGATCAGACTACCATCTCCTGACCGCTCAGAAGAACAAGTTGTACAACATTGCTGATTTTGGTGAGCGGAACTTAGTGTTATTTAATCTAAATCCTATCCTATTATTCTATCTATCTATCGATCTCTCTCTCATCTTAGCGCCTTCCCGGTTGCTTCTCTAGCTGATTGCTTCAGAGCCCAGGGTCCGCTTTATATATCTATCTATCGATATCTATACTTTTAAATGAGCAATAAATTTATTTGTACTCGCGTTTTCGAATACGGCTCTAACAATTTCTTTGAAATTTTTAACATAAGTTCTTGCATAGTCAAAAAGATAATCTAGCTAGGTTCCATTCCTGGGAAAATTCATTTTACATATATTTTCACCCAAAAAGATTTCCTGCATTAAACGAGCGAAGCTCGGTCGCCCAGGTACTTCACTATCATCAGTATCACTACATATTATAAAACAAAGTCGCTTTCTCTGTCCCTATGTCCCTTTGTATGCTTAAATCTTTAAAACTACGGCAACGGATTTTGATGCGGTTGTTTTTAATAGATAGAGTGATTCAAGCGGAAGGTTTTTATGCCCATGCGAAGCCGGGGTGGATCGATAGTTGTATATATAAAAAAAAAACTAATTTGCCACCAGATTCAAGTACGACAGAAACAAAACTGGCCATTCTAAGAACAGTGATGCTCACTTTAGACCAACCCGGCAAGTCCAGCTTACGTGTGTCCCAAATGTGTCCAGCGTTGGGCGGCGAGTGGCACTTGAGGGGGTTGGTGCCCGGATGTGACGTCATCAAGGTCGAGGATCAGGTGAGCTTTTTTTTTTCATTTTGACCTGGGCCTCAATTCTACTAATTTATTTAAGCCTCAGTAGAATCGCAATTGAACATCAATGGCCATTTTTTGCACTTTTGGTATTCAGCTACTAATTTTAGGACCAATCGAAGACTTGACTCAAATTTTGTGAATTGACGTTTTTGAAGAAAATGCTGCTGTGGAGTTTGTGGCGCCACTTCATCTCCACTTGCGCTTTGGAAGTGGTGGTAAACTTAAAATAAGCAGCAATTGACGTCAATAAGTGATAAGAATGTCCTATATTGAAAATAAACAATTTGAATTTTGAATTTGAATTTGACTAATGGTTATCGACAGAACTGTCTTTGGAATATTTGGCAAAAGTACTCCTGTTATTTGGTATTCTACTTTTTAATATCATCACATTGTCAATCGACTGTACACATAATCGATATTCTACTCTTATTTGACGTTTGTTCGACATTGTAGTACGTAGTTGATTTTAAAAGGCATCACCGATCACTATTTCGACTGACAATCTGAGTCAATTCGACTTTGTTTAAATACAAGTTTTTGGAGAATGTTAGCAGAACACCCAATTTGTACCATAAGTGTTGGAATCGAAACATAGTCATAATTGAATACCAATGTCTTGTCGCTTAAGTTAAATAAGGTAGAATTGAGCCACTGATTGGAGACCGAACTCCGAACCTTCACATTGGCCAACTAGCAAATTAACCATTTCGCCACCGAGATCGTTAAATCCATACTTAATATCATATATGTCTGTCCGTCTGTTACGCTTTTACGGCTTAAACGCTTGACCTTCCATGCTGGTCTGGGAGTAAATTAAAAACATAGAATGTACCAGCTGCTTCTCTTCCCGCGCAAGCCGTAAAAGTCGTCTGAGGGAATCGGCGAATGGGGAAATCATGACATAGGCGATGCGGCTAGCAACCCATCACTATTGATTTCCTGTTTCAACTACCATTATGCTAAGCGTGGCCTAAAGTCTTATGACCCTAGGCTCTGTCTACCCCGCATGGGATAAAGACGTGATTATATGTATGTATGGGGCGATATAACTAAGTACCACGCGGGCGGAACCGTGAGCCACAGCTAGTGATGCATCCCACTATACCACTAATATTCAAAAGGCGAAAGTTTGTATGTTTGTAACTTCTTTAAGCTTAAACGGCTGGGCCATTTTTTATGAAATTTGGTATTTAGGTAGCTGATATCTTGGATTAACACATAGGTTACTTTTTATAAAAAAAAACTTAAAGTTTGGTCAAAAAGTCTAATAGTCAATGTCGCTTTTTTTTTAAAGTAGATGGCGCTGCTGTGTATGATTAACAGCGGGTAATACCGCAGGGTGCGGCTAGTCCTAATAATATCATAAACACGAAAGTTTTTAAAGATGTCTGTTACTCTTTCACATCAAAACGGCTGAACCGATTTGGCTGTTTGGAATGGAGATTGCTAAAGGGTCTACCCTTTAACAACACATCCAAGTAATATTATAAATGCAAAAGAGAGTTTGTATATTTGTTTGTTACCTCTTCACGCCCTATCTACTGAACCAATCTTCCTGAAATTTCGCATACACATAGCTAGGAGTAGGAGAAGGACATAGGGTACCTTTCTTCCGGGGAAAAGAACTGTTCCCGAGGGAAACTCATGCCGGCGAAGCCGCGGGCGACAGCTAGTAGGCTATATTTGATCCCGGTATTCCCACGGGAGCGAAGCTTCTGGCAAAAGCTGGTATATGATAAAGCGGCGACGAGCTCTAGGCTATATTTCATAACGGAATTTCCACGGAAACGGAGTCCCTGGCAACAGCTAGTCCATACTAATATTATAAATGCGAAAGTCTGTCTGTTTGTCTGTCTGTTACCTCTTCACGGCTAAACTGCTGGACTGATTGTGATGAAATTTGGTAGGGATGTAGTTAACTACCTGAGGTCAAACATAGGCTACTTTTGGGCGCGATATAACCGAGTCCCACGCGGGGCGGAGCCGCGGGGAACTGCTAGTATAATTATATAAGAAAGTCGTGTTAGTTACACTATTTTTAACTCAACAACGGCTGAACTGATTTGGCTAAAAATTGGTGGGCAGGTAGTTAAGAACCAGAAGGACATAGGATACTTTTCATTCTGGGAAAACGTCCCGAAGGAAGTTCACGCAGGCGAAGCCGCAAGCAAAAACTATTTATATTATAATTTATGTCTGTTACTCTTTCACATCAAAACGGCTGAACCGATTTGGCTGAAAATTTGAATAGGGATTGCTTAGCTTTAACAACACATAGGCAATATTTGATCCCGATACTCCCACGGGAGCAGACCCCCTGGCAGCAGCTAGTATGTGATATAGGCGACGTGCACCAGGTGACGGTGATAACGGCCAGCGTGCGCCGCCCCTGCACGCTGTGGTTGGTGACGTCACGCGGCGGCCGCGTCCGCTGCATGCACAAGTGCGGCGAGCCGCTCGAGCGCGACGCCAGCATGCTCAGGTGCTGCCCGGATGCACGCTACAAGGTACGTTTCTCCCTATAGTTACAAATTGCATTTACCCTATAGTTACAAATTGTATTTTCCCTATAGTTACAAATTGCGTTTTCCCTATAGTTACAAATTGCGTTTTCCCTATAGTTACAAATTGCATTTACCCTATAGTTACAAATTGCGTTTTCCCTATAGTTACAAATTGCATTTACCCTATAGTTACAAATTGCATTTACCCTATAGTTACAAATTGTATTTTCCCTATAGTTATAAATTGCAAAAATACGGACAAAAGGCTACTCGAAAAAAAAATGTGATAGTGATTTTTTTTATATATTTATTTATTTAATTCATGTACACTCAAATACAAACATAGGAAACTTAAAATTAGGAAACTTAGTACAAGGGTGCTACTTATTTCTATAGAAATTTCTTCCAGTAGACCCGCGATAGGAGATTCAAAACAAAAAGGCTGTTGGCATGTACTTTTATATAACAAGTATCCATACTAATATTATAAATGCGAAAGTCTGTCTGTCTGTCTGTATGTCACCTCTTCACGGCTAAACCGCTGGACCGATTGTGATGAAATTTGGTAGGGATGTAGTTGACGACCTGAGGTCAAACATAGGCTACTTTTGGGTGCGATATAACCGAGTCCCACGCGGGGCGAAGCCGCGGGGAACAGCTAGTTATAATATAAAAAAATATATACTTTGTGTTTTTTCGATATAATATACCATCAAAATGTCGTTACCCTAAAGGAAAGGATCATCGGGAAGAAGGAGACACATCGGGAAGTGGTCAAATCGGGAAGTTGTCGTTGTAATATTACATACATACATATTATCACGCCCGTCTCCCGCTGTGGTAGGCAGAGGCTAGAGATTTCCATTGGCTACGTTCCTTATAGACCTCTCTCGCTTCCTCCACACTCATCACTCTCGTCATACACGCTCGCCGATTTCGTACATATTAAATTATTAAACTATAGTTCCATATAGTTACAAATTACTACATCTACAATTTGATATGTTTTAAATTAACTTCAGATCCAGAACCTGAATAACATAACACCGATTTTTGATAACTTGTGTTTTTCAGTGAATAATGATTTTTAAATGACGGTGGCGCTAGTGTTCACCGAGGTATCGTCTTAAGCGGAAAATTTAAAATGATAAGTATATTTTTATCTCGTCAGGTAATACCAACAAGCGCCGACAGCGGCCTCATAGAGTATCTCGAAGATCACGACACTTTATACTCACTAATATCAAGCGTCTGCAATTTGGACGGTGAGTTCAATGACATCATTATTACTTTTATAATTTTATTTTTACATTATTATCTATATATATAAAAATCAATTGCTGTTCGTTAGTCTCGCTAAAACTTGAGAATGGCTGGGCCGATTTGGCTAATTTTCGTCTTGAAATATTTGTGGAAGTTCAGAGAAGGTTTAAACGGTGAGTAAAGTGCAGGTTCAGGCGGGACGGAGTTCGCCGGGACAGCAAGTTATTATATATATTTCTTTTCTTTAATTTCTCCCAAATATGGACTTTGGGCATTTATCTGCTTACGCGGGCTTGTGGCCAAACGAAAGCAGCTTTCATGAATTACATGATGAAGAGAGAAATTTTCTGACGGTGCGGCGCGTGTTTAAAATTA